>CATIUR010000005.1:152894776-153354776 GCA_949592205.1 Helichrysum umbraculigerum
CTGAACATCAATACCGTAAATCAACATCGTACTCATCACCGAAGATCCGGCGACCTGCAAATTCCGAGATCGACGGAAAACTGGAAACCGAAACCATGAAAATGTAAACGATAAAGTTTGTTGTTAATAGCAGATTCCAACGTGTGACGTTTGTGGTTAATTTGAGAGTTTGTGAGAATTTGGTTTTTGTTAGAACGATTTTTTTTATTTTTATTTTCAATAAATTGGATTTTTGTGGTGTTGTTTGATTTATGGATGGTGGGGAGATGCAGAAAGTGAGGGTTGGTGAGAGGGTTAGGTTGAAATTTGGTGAAAGAGTCAAACAATTAACTAATATAAAAATCAGAAAAAGAAATTAAAAGGGTATTTAAATTGGATAATAAATAATAATATTAGTGACAGGTACAATTAAAACTTTTTATGTTGATGCCATGTCATTAATATTAGTGATATGGTAATGCAATATCATAATGTTAATTACGTTTCAGGTAAAAAAGTTTTGAGTTGGCGATCTCAGTATGCAATTTCAAAGTTGGTTGGTAAATCTAGTAATAAAACCGATTAACTGGTTGGTTGGTTAATAAAGTTGATTGGTTGGTGATCTCGGAGAAAAAAGGAGAGGAGAGTAAGTCGGTGATCCGCTACTTAAACCTTTTATTCTAAGAAGTCCGTGATACACAAAGAAGAGATATGTGACGTGTACTTTGCTACGGATATCAAACTCTGCACCTTCTGCAAGAGTATCGTATCTTTGTAGATGGATTTTTCCCAACTCCATCACTTCTTGTTCTAGCACCACTCCGTGCATCGGATCCCCTCACACACATACACGCTTTCCCCTTATTAAAAAATCATCAATCAATCGAAATTAGTTTATTAAAAAAAAAAAAACAAAAACCCTAATTTTTCAAGAGCTCCGAAATTAACTCCGTTCTCTACTTATATATCCAGTTAACTACCTTCTTTCTTAAATGTTCGGAGCCTAATTGGATATATATCCAGTTAATTTCGTTAATCGGTTTGTTTAATTACACATTACATTAAGTTCGCCATGGTTCCTTGGGGCGGAGTTACATGTTGTTTGAGTGCTGCTGCTCTTTATCTTCTTGGACGAAGTAGTGGAAAGTAATATTTCGTTAAACCCTAGTTTTATGATTTGTTATGTTCTTTTATCTGATGTTTGGTTGATATGTTGTTGTTTGTGTTTGATTGATGGTTTAGGGATGCTGAGGTTCTTAAATCGGTTACTCGAGTTAATCAATTGAAGGATTTAGGTTAGTAATTTAATTTCATGTTCGTGTATGATTATTTGAATGTGTTTGGATTTGAGTAACCGAAGTGATTGTTTGTGAATTTTAGAATTAGAATGAGAAAGAAATGATGTGATTTAATGTTATATGGAGTATACAGTTGGGCGATTTTACGGTTATTTTAATAGACGGTTTTTATCAAAAAGCTTTCAACCTGTTATTGCAAATTTGGATTTTTGATTTGGATAACCTGAACATGATAATGTCAAACAAGATCATTGCAAGTTTAAATCTTGGTAGTTTATTTAGATGCCTATGCGAACATACTATATATTACTTGTTTGATATGCCCTATAGCTTTTTATAATGATTTAAACTTAAGTATTAGACTATCAGGTTCAAGTTCTTCATATAGTGTGCACCTCAATTTTGTTAATGAAGAAAAGTCCTTTTTCCTTTTTAATCAGATTCCTTAATGATTAATGATGAACTCTTCGCATGCGGTTTAGGCCATTACAGTTGCAAGATTTTCCTGCATCCTTAGTAGTTAACACCTTGAATTGTAATATTGTTAGCCAAAAATGAATGTTCGTGAACATTATTGAAAAATATACGTTGTTTTCAATAATCCGCCCTTCTGCGTTTCAGCACAATTACTAGAAGCTGCGAACAAAGTGTTGCCTTTTGTCGTGACAATATCTGGTAGAGTTAGTTCGGATACTCCAATCAACTGTGAGTATAGTGGTTTGCGAGGAGTAATTGTGGAGGAGACGGTAATGATCCATTGAAAATGCATAGACCTTTAGATGAGTAGGAATAAGCTGGTTGACGGGTTGGGAAATGGGTACGTTTTTAAGCACAGCGGCAAACGAGTTTGGTTGGTGCGGAATTTTTTTGTTCAAAAGTATACTCCCTCTGTCTCAAATTAAGTGTCCACTATTAGTTTGCCCACAGTTCAAGAAAAGTGGGGACCTTCACACTGTGAACCAGTAAAATTTCATGTTGACCATTGAAAAGTATTTTGATTGGTTAAAAGTTTAAAGTGGACACTTCTTTTGGGACAAACCGAAATAGAAAGGTGGACATTTAATTTGAGACGGAGAGAGTAGTTTTTATTTTTTTAGCACGTCAAGTATGACTATTGAAACGTTTTGTATTCATTATAATCTAATTTTTTCAATATGTTTTACTATCCATAAATAATAAATAATATATTGGACGAAGCTTTTGACCTGTTTTTGTTTTAGCTTTTATTATAGTATTTTTACTTCACCCGTTTGAGATAAAACATAAATCTGAATTGACCCATTTATAAGTAATAGGCTATAGGTGCCATCTTTATTATGCTTTATGGTTTTACAAGAACTGAGAAAGTTTATGGTACCTTACTTTATATCATTTTCAGGCAGAGCAACACTTTTTGAAACATAATGATGCTGGTTCATGGATTCAAGATTCTGCACTCATGCTATCAATGTGTAAAGAGGTTCCTTGGTACTTGGTAAGCAGTGTTCGTTTTGTACTCAACTGGTCCTTGGTAATCATAAATGCCTAAATTTACCTGGTGTAACTTGAAGTTTATAAGAATGAGTATGTCTATTATCATAGACTATAGGTAGCAAGACAGGTGGGTTGGGCACTTAGGCTGGTAGGGTAACATGTCAAAATGTATACATTTTGTGGCAGGTCAATAGGGGTTTGGTTGACATTCCAATACCTTTTCATCTGTAATTTTGTATCTCATAATATATAGCATATTAAAAATGATTGCATAAGCTATTGTTAAAACAATGATATCATTATATTTGAAAAAAGGAATTTGGCAAGATGTAAACACACAAGATTTTACTTCTGTCTACTATCAGATCGTTCGACTCATTTGACTTGTTTCCTTTTGTAGTTAAGTTCAATAGTTTGTACCCATCTCACCTGTTAGCCATAGAATTTAAGTATATCAATCAATGTGACTCTTTATTACATGAATGTGTTGCTTTCCGAAGGGATTTTTTTGCTTACATAAATGTGTTAAAAATGCCCCTCTAGCATTGACCTTTTTGTATTAGGATGATGGAAGTGCTCGTGTATTTGTTGTTGGAGCACGTGGTGCTGCTGGTTTGGTATTAACTGTTGGAAGTGAAGTGTTTGAGGAGTCTGGACGATCACTTGTTCGTGGAACATTAGACTATTTGCAAGGTCTAAAGGTAATGTCTTAATGTGTTATTATCTGTTCTTACACATGCATGTGAAATTGTGAATGCACTTTCGTTATGAGTTATGTAACAATATCACTGTTTTGAAGATGCTTGGAGTAAAGCGAATTGAACGTGTCCTTCCAACGGGCACCCCATTAACTGTTGTTGGTGAGGTATGTTGTTTGTATGCATGTGATACTTGATGAAAGAACCATTGCCTCTTTTGTTTAACTTGTGCACTATAGATAGTTGGCCATAAAAGCTACCCCATAAATAAAAAGAATACCTTTTTTAGTACACTTGTTGGTTTGATCTTATTAGAAATAATGTTCACCAAAGTTGCCTATATATTTATGACAACATTGTTCTTAAATAATATTCAAGCTGCTATTAGTGGAAGAGGTTAGCCAATATGGATAGTTTGAATTAAGAGTAATATCGGTTCTGACCTTAGATATATGATTTTGGTATACGATGATATTGTGGGTATACTCGCGGTCTGCCTTTCTACTACTCCGAAATCCAAATGGACTTATAAGTAAGCATGCCTTTATTGTTCATTATAACTCTGTCTGCTAAATTGAATCTACTTAATATATATTATGGGAGTTTTTTGTTGGTTCCATTATTCTTTCTGGCTTTCTGCAAAACCTTATTCGAGTCTTTTTTTGAATTGCAGGCTATTAAAGATGACATTGGGACCGTTCGGATCCAACGGCCCCTGAAAGGCCCATTTTATGTCTCTCACAAAACCATCGATCAACTCATTGCGAATCTCGGGAAGTGGGCAAGGTTATCTACTATCAGCAATTGTTTAATATAACCAATAAAACAAACGGTTTTTCCCCCTTTATCTCTTTACTGAATGCTGTTCTTTCCAGATGGTACAAGTATGCCTCAATGAGTTTCGCTGCGTTTGGTTTTTACCTGATTGCTAAGCACGCTTTTCAGTACATAATGGAAAGAAAACGCCATTGGGAATTGAAGAAAAGGTATGAGTATTAGTTAAACTTGAACGTCTGTAATGGTTGCAGGGAACAAATACACATTAAATACATTCTCCTTTTTTACCTTGTTACTGTTCATTGAACTGATCCATATGTTGCTGGGTAGTTCTTAGATAATGCTTCCTAACCCGGATGGTAGTAAAGTGATTGATGCTTTTAAGTTAGGTCTATATTTTGCCAGCACATGAATGTAAAGGTTATCTAATATAGGGAAATGTACAGTTTTTATGCTTGATGTGCATCTGTGCATGTCATTAACATAACATTGGAAATTTATCCCTAATATTACTGTGACGATAAGTGCCAGGATCTAAGTAGGAAACTTTTTTTTTTTTTTGTATTATACATGGGGTTTAAACTTTTTATTTCAGGCCAGTATTACAACTAATGTAATGTGTTTTAGCTTTTGAAAGTAGGCACTCAGTTCTGTCATGTTTTTGTTTGTCATGCCTGCATAATTCTTCGGTATTTTATACACAACATTCTGTATTTGATGGTTAAATGCTGGTATCTTTGTGTTAAATGATGTTTCATAATTTTACACATATGTACCATATGGTGAATGCCTTGTTTCACTATTGCATCTTAGTGGTTGGCGACCGCCATGACAGGTGGCACTGAGATAACTGTTATGCAATATATACAATTATGCATATAATTGAGTACTGAACCTCCTTTCTTTTGGAAAATGAAAACGTATAGTATAATTATGTCGAAGTTTTCGCAATTCAACCTTGACACATTAACTTATAAATGGGCCGATTTGTGTTATGTTTTGTCTAACAGATCAAACATAAATCTAAAAAATTAGTTAAAGAGGAAACGGGTTGCAAGTTGCTCAATTGTGTTTGCACTGCAACAACCAATTAAATTTCTTTATGCAAAAAAAAAGGAAAAAAAAACTGTTTATATTCAATTATATCAATACACTTGTTATAGTTACAATAATAAATAGTTCAGGAAAGTTTTTGGGTCAACCAGACCGATTTTAAGCCACACAAAAATTACCTATTGTGATCTCCTGCCATTACCATTTAGCATGGTCTATATAACCGCACGGTCTTTGGTCTATATACAAGTAAAAAATTGAAACTGATAGTAACTCTCACTTATTCCACCTCACCACCAAGCGTTGTTCATCTTGCGTATTTTCTCTTTACATCCTTTTCTTATTTTTGTGATGAAATGAACTAGTTTTTTGTTTATACTTCTATGTGTAGAGTTCTTGATGCTGCAGCCAAAAGAACAAATTCAGATAACGAAGGTTAGTTCCTCTGTTTTGGTATTCATGAACTTATTTCTTGAGAACGATGTTGCTCTGTTCTAACAAAAAGGTTCCCTGCGACCATTAACAAATAAATTTCAGGCTCAATTGGTAAGACAGAAAGTGGAGTCAATGGTACCCGAAAGGATGGGCAAATGCCTGATATATGTGTCATATGCCTCGAGCAGGAGTACAATTCTGTTTTTGTCCCGTAAGTATTTATATATTTTATTCTATTTTTTTACATTTTAGAAACATATCTTTTTAGCTCTTACTCTTAATCTATATAGCTAAAGAGTCCCACTCCTGTTGCAATATTCAGTACCATTAATTATGTGGACTTACAGTATGTGGACAAGTCTCGCCACACACCTCTGTATATGCATGCATGTCGTCATGCTGCACACTTGCTCTATAAAAGTTCCATCAGGCCTTATTAATCGTATATACTGGGTGCCCAAACCGAAACAAATCACAAACGAAATTGTGAGACAACTTGATCCAGAATTGTTTTGCTTCACATACTCAAAAACAATACAGAAGAGAGTAGACAATAATACATTTTTAGCACTCAACTCTACTATTAACATCTACTATGACATTTACTCATACTAATATAGTATTCACTGTAAACTAACTAGATACATATGAGTATAATTATCAGTTTATAAGTTAACTTAGGAAGTAAGAATCAATAAAAGAGATATGACTTGGATAAAGTTTACACCCACCAAACTTAACAATCTGAATGGATCAAGTATAAAGTAATTAAATACCACCAACATCACTCAAATTGCCTGAAGAAGATGTTAGTGATAAAGCAATGCCACCACACTATGAACAACAATATACAATTGACTCCTTTGTGCATAAAACAATCAAAAATTACTTACACGATGTTGTACATACAAAACTCAGATGTATCTTTTATATCAACTTGACAGCCATAGGGACTGAAAACTAAAGCTACATATGACTGTTGGAAGATCAAAAGCCTAGGACCGATAAGAGTTGCGAAATGATTAATGAAAGCATTAAACCAACAGTAATGGTACTAATTACCATAAAAAAGTAAAATGAATGCATTGAATGAGTCCAACATGTATGTTATTTATGGCCTTCAATCAGACTTCCCTACTTGTTGAGAGATACTTTGTTGGGCTGCCAGAAAAATATGTTTCTTCCTTTAAGAGGTTTAAGCCCATAAGTAATTGGAGAGTTTGAATCTGACCCAGTGACCCGAGGTAAGCATGACTCATAAGATGGGTATCTATTGTACTAACTGAATTATCTGAAGGAGAAGTGTTGAATACTTCTGCATTAATCTCCGCGAGTCCACGTTTGGAAGAATGTATGTAAGGAGAGATATCCCTAACTTTGTTAGTCTTGCTATGTTTGAATCACCCAGTAACTCTATGTTGTAAGCATTATCTCCAATTCTTTCTAACACCTTGTATGGTCATTACCTTTTGGCATTAAATAATTGCATACAGTCATCCGCCCGGGATATTCAGGTATAAAAATGCCTTTCTACGATACTTGTTGGCTTTTTTATCCTTATTCTTGTATAAGTCATTAGCATGTTCTGGAACGAGTTGCTGCCTCAAAATGGAATTTGCTACCCTTGGGCAGGTGTACAAGTTCAATAGGCATAAGAGGGTTTGCTCCATAAATTATCTTAAATTGTGTGCAACCAGTGACCTAGGTAGGAGACCAGTTATAAGCAAATTCAGCAAAGGAAAACTTAATATCATAGTCCTTTAATGACCTACTCAACATAGTACTCAACACAAATCCTTCCTCAAAGCGTTCCTACCCCTAATTATATTTAAACATCCAAGATCTCTCTCTTTCTGCCTGATGTTTTTTTTTTCCGAGCTGGCAAACCTAGTTAGCTCGTTAGCTTCTAATATAGAAGATGTAACTAATGATTTGATGGGAAAGAGATTCTCCTATCCATTTCTGGATGACATTAGCATTCACATTGCATTCACATCTGAGCAGCTTAAGGATCGTAAATCTAGTTCCTCCTATCCATTTTTCTGGATGACATCTTCATTGATCAAGTTGATCAACACAAGTGCAACTGGTGAGAGATTGTTTCAAGAAGATGACATTAAACATGGATAATGTGACAAATGGATTCACCAGGGTCACATATCATGCAAGGATAATGGAAGATGATCTCTAGTGATTATACCTTAACCAGCTAGTTAAGAATCTATTTGGGAACCTGAATCTGAAAGAGAACACTAAAGCTGCAAGAAAGAAACAAATTCTACTCGGACGTCCTAATTGCCAATGTTCTCTACTTGGTTAAGGAGCTACATGAATACATGATCAGAAAGCTGAGACTGCTAATGTCACTGTTGCTATCCTGCTAAGATAGAATAGTCGATGTTCGAGAGGTTGACCGGCTCTCCCGGTTGACTTACTTTCGAGAGGTACGTCTCCCTCCCGATGATATGAGATCGCTTATCGATATTTAACATAAAATCAATTACAACAATAAGTAATACTTATTTATAGATTTTACTTGTTCCCAAAGAGTAGCCCTGGTTATATAAGATTATAATAATACTCTACTAATATAATGAAAACCAATCTTGTAATAGTATCTAATCCATAAATTAAACAGGTACTATTAAAACTTAATTTATTTCTAGATAATAATTCAATTCGTATGGAAGTGATGCGACATTTTAACCTACTTAGAAGTTAGACTATCTTTAGTGAAAGTAATCGTTGCGGCTGATTGTACGTCATCAGCTTGAGAAGACTTGCTAAAGGATTGCAGGTCATTCGAGCCGCTGACGTGTCTCTCAGCGTGTGAAAGAGCTGAAAGATCTCAAATTCTCAACTATGTGCGATGCTGCCGATTGGAGTGGCCGTGTAAGTTGTGAAAGAATACAAGAATTTCAACTATGTGTAATGTTGCTAATTGGAGCGGCAGCGTAAGAGATCTTATAAGTGCTCTCATCAAATGAATAACCGCCAACTTAAGAACGAAGATAGCAAGTTTCTTCAGTTGATCAACAAGTATTTCGGCGGTGACTAAGTCAAAACCAAGAGCTGGTAGCTAGTGCGGGATCCCTCATCTAGCTACAGCGTCAACGACAACATCTTCTAGAGCTTCAGAATATTACGAGTGTTATGCAAGATTGCAAGATCGTCATTCTTTGTCCTAAACATTTGTAAGAGCAACGTTGCTATATTGCATGAGTTATTCGCGTGACAACATTCTTGCACTCCCACGAAGGATCCCATTCACGATGAATGTTCTTTTCATTTTATTCTGCAAGAAATATTCGATTCAAATTGGCTATAAATACCTACTCCAACGTACTTCATATTCAGCGATTGTAGTCATTTTGTGTGAAACTGTGTTCGAGTATAATCAAGTCTATAACGTGTCAGATAGCAGCTTCCAGATTCGTTCCAAGAAGTTCTATCAGCTTCTGAAATTGAACTTGTAAATTCTACATTGGTTGAATTTGTGTTTGTCCACTTTCATTCCGCAATCAACCTGTGATTTTCGTTTTATCATAACATCAACAAATAAATCATTGAAAAGTGTAATCTCTGTGTTACTTGATGCTTGCGATTGACATTACTCTTCTTTGTATAGAAAAGCTATTTTGAATAGATTTTCTATCAATCCGATTTAAAGTAGTTGACATTGCTGTAAATTATATTCAGCACCCTTTACAATTGTTTTTTAAACTTCAAGTCCATGATTGGACTAACAATTAACAAAGCAGTTATTTGAAAATAGAGCTGCAAAAGAATCGAGTTTTTATTGAGCAACCCGAGCTCAACTGGGTCGAGCTTTTATCAAGTTCGATCCCGAGCGCGATATCTAAGCTCGAGCTTATAAGAAATTAGCTCGAGCTATTATTGAGCTTTTGAGCCTCAATTGATATATAAATGATATTACTATCATTAGATTCTAGTAGTATTATACTATTTTACAAGGTTTTTGACCGATCACATTTTGTTCTAATTTTTATTAACATTTTGAAGTTATCATTATCATCATTCGTTATTCATTATTAGTAGGGGTGTTCAGTATTTTGTTTGAAACCGTTTAACCCGAAAACCAAACCGAATAAAAACCGAAAAAAAACCGAACCGAATTTTGAAAACGGTTTTTGGATCGATAAAACCGAAAACCGAAAACCGAATTCGAATTCGGTTTTCGGTTCGGTTTTCGGTTTTAAAAATTTTGAATTCGGTTTAACCGAAAACCGAATTCAAAACCGAATTCATAAAAATAATATTATTTTTTCGGTTCGGTTTTCGGTTTTTCGGTTCGGTTTTCGGTTTTTATGTTCGGTTTTTCGGTTTTTTTGTACGATTTTCAGTTTTTTTTTAAAGTTTTTCGGGTTTTTGTTCGAATTCGGTTTTTTCGGTTTTAACCGAAACCGAACCGAATTCGAATTCGGTTTTCGGTTTTCGGTTTGAATTCGGTGTTCGGTTCGGTTTTCGGTTTTGCCCAAAAAAATTTCAAAACCGAACAACCTGAACCGAATAAACCGAGGAAACCGAAAACCGAACCGATGAACACCCCTAATTATTAGTAAAGGGTAAATTACAAATATAGACTAAAATGATCCATGTGGTATACCCTAAATTATGAATCTCGTCTCCTGGTTGGGTATTATGCGGATCTCGCCCCTTGACCCAGGTTTCGTTTCACTCCTGGTCCCTGGTCCTATCGGTTGTAAAATTTTCCATCAACTCGTATCACGTACGTCGTATATTACTTTCCCCGGGGATTGGGTCTGTAATTGTCCAATTTAAAACGTTAAAAACTTAATCAAGTAGCAGCGGTATATGTTTATCAAAACATTAAAACATATAGTTAACTAATATTTGTGACTTGAACTCACAGTAATCAGATCCAAAATGATAACTTCCCAAAATGAGTAGTCAGAAGTTCATTCTTGGATGTTTAGCATATGCTTGTTAACCTTTTTGTTTCTGTCTGAGATACTTGTATATCTATTATATATGAAATTAACATTGTGTTAATGGTTTTCAGGTGTGGTCATATGTGCTGTTGTGTAACATGCTCTTCACACTTAACAAGTTGTCCGCTATGTCGAAGTCGAATCGGGCAGGTGGTGAAGACCTTCCGTCATTGATAAATTGACTGCTTTCCAAATACAAGCATGAGTAATTGTAACTTTTAAAATCAAACTGATACTTCTGTTGACCATGAATGCAATACGTGGTCTTGCAAATTCCCCCTTCGCTTCTCTTTCAACAAATTACTGGTGAACTCAATTATTTTTCATCTTCTCAATAATTAGAACTAGCATCTAGCATTAGTTGTATATTAGATGTTACATATCTTTTCAGATTCTTCTCATTACCTAAAGGTGTAAATATATATTTCATAAAGCAACTTTATATTTCCCTTAAATATCAGCTCTATTTCGCAAAGTAGTTCTCACACACACACACAACGTTAGGACGTACAAGTTTTTTGCACATGTTAGAATTGACGATGGTGCAATCTGGTTTTACGTAGGAGGATTTGGTATCTATCGGTGTCAAGTCATGGAAATTTCACACACACACACACACACACACATCTACGTTAGGACGTACAAGTTTTTTGCACATGTTAGAATTGACGATGGTGCAATCTGGTTTTACGTAGGAGGATTTGGTATCTATCGGTGTCAAGTCATGGAAATTTGAGGATAGTGTTCTATGAGTGATAAAGTAACCATTATAAAAGTCCATATTCCCTATAGTAGATCATAATTGGGCTAAGGTAGTAAACATCCGTGGAAAAGTAGGCTTGAAAAGCTTCTCCAGAATCTGATTCTGCACATTTGATAATTGGCCATTAACAGATTGTAATGTCAGTAATAGATGGAATATGATCCTTTTATTTACCAATACCCAATATAGAAATATTACTTTGAAATTTATAATTAGAATACTTTATAAATACCCTTAGAGAGAAACCCTATGCAAACCTCTTCTGACATCATTCATGACGCGTTGCTAACTATTTATCAGTTGGTTAACCTTTAATTTAGTTAGACATGGCCAGATAGGTTATGTTGCTTTGACCCGTAAACTTCCTTATAAATAGCTTATGTGGTATCTATGCTTAAGACCAACATTATCACAATGATAATCTAAACTAGCCAATAAAATGATTTCTGAGGTTTTATATATGTAGATAGACTTTAGACTACTTCTAAGTTCTAACTTGTCTAACGCTTTGTTTGTGAATCTTTTTTAGCTATCTTTTATATTTGGTATTGACTGGTTTGAGATTAAAATGGCCAATCGCCAGATTTTTATGCTTAGAATATATCATAGATACCTTACACGAGAATCTTAAGCGAACCTCTTTTGACATTTTTCACGACGCACACCTTGAAAACTATTATTCAATTGGTATTTATTCTTTTTTTTTTTGTTTGTTGGCGAATGCCACTTCACTTCTCTCTTAAATAGCCATACATTGTTGCCAAATTCCATCATATCACCCCTTTTATCTGATGGCGAAAGATCAATCAAGTAAAAGCCTTGCAAGGAGTTCATATGAGAAGATATCTAAAGTCACCTTTGGTTTTTCACGCCGAAAATCACACTCTCCCAAAAACAATAACATTCCAAACCCTTCACAATCAACCACTGATCCTCCAACGGTTAATTCTCTTGTCTCCCACACCCCATCAGTCCCTTCTTACCGACCCATTTCAGGTGAAGTGATCCCAACCCCTAAAAATGAGTCTTTTCTTCCTCCTGAAGTAAAGCCACGTAAAAAGTTTGTGCGCTTTTCATCTAGTAACATCAAGAAAAATGGGGATGGTGGTGGGAACGAGTTGGCGGGCCAAAAGACTTTTAGTGAGGAGAACTACAATACTTATATTGATAGTACAAAGACTAAGATGAGAGCTCCTTCAAATGTTTCAGGTGGAAGAACACTCTCTAGGCGTGAAACCTTCAACGATATGTTTTCTAGTTATATTAGCCGAACAAAACTTAGGTTGAGAACTATGTCTAGTGTTGACACCTCTAGTTGAGCCTATAGATCAGCTTTTGTGACTATGAAAATAAGAACAGGAGGTGTCAAGGTCAAACATGGTGGTGACCTTCTCCTCCTTTGTGTTTGCTTGTTCAATACTTAGGATGTGTCTTGTTTGTTTGGTTTTGTATCATATCACCGTGTGGTTTGTATAATATATATGAGATATCTTAACTTCAGTACTTCCGTGTACCCTCTAATTTTTTATGAAACGTATATCATGTTTGTGTGTGTGCTAGATAGCAATTTAAAGTTTTTGACCTTGAATGAGGACCAGGAATGAAGGCTCCTTACGAAGGGCAAGGAGGGAAAGACGATGCACCCCATTTTTTCTTAAACAGATAGGATCGATTTTTTGGGTGCATCATTGAAGTGTCACTGGTGATGAGCAACCTATTTAATTTTAGTTCATTAAAGAGCAGAATGTGGTGCATCAATTTATTAAAAAGGTTAGTGCATCATCCTTCACACCCTTCCTAAAGGACCCTTCGCTTCTGACCCTGACCCTGATCCTTAGACCTGTGGCATGGTCGAATATGGTCCTCAACTTGTGATATATGTTCATTTTTGGTTTGATTTTGTATGTCATCTATTATGTGCTATTTGTTGTATATACTTCTGTCTTAATTTGTGTGCTTATGTGTTCCCTCTTTGTGCTAAGGGAACTATATCACGTCTTTATTTTCGCAGTCTTTCAAATTACAATTACCTATCTGCTAATCCGGCTGCTAATTACCGAGTCATTCATCATCGACTTTTGGCATTATTACAAATCTATATACACGATCTAGATGCTTTTGACTCGACGTTTCCCAACTTTCCGGGAAGGAATTTGAATAATTAGTCCAATTTCATCACATCTTTTTCTTAAGTGTTATATTTTTGACGTTTTGTTGAAAATGATTATTTATTTATTTTTATTTTTGGTGAAAACCACCAACACAAATAGGTATTCTTGACAACTTGTGAAATCTATGAGGTTTGTCATTTGTGGTGTTTTAGGGTCAATTGTCGCTTTCATTTGTTTGTTTACCATGTTAAAGAAAAGAATGGTATCTGAAGTTCTAAACGAGATTTACGCATAAGCTGGAAGATGCGTCAATTCAAGGTTTTTATTTATTTATTTTTATTTTTTTTGTGTGTAGTCAATTTGTTAATAAGTTATATATATATATATATATATATATATATATATATATATATATATATATATATATATATAGGATTGGGATCAAGGGAGAAATGTTTATAAGTGGAGAAACGGGAGAAGGAATCCTAACCACTAGATCTAAGAAACAAAGGCTCAGATTAGTCAACACAAAATCATTTAAAATGGGCGGTTATATCATTGACCAAGGGTATTTTCTTCTATTCCTACGAAATATATTCAAGGAAATAAATTAATGGTTCCTTTTATTCTTGAAAACTATCCGACTTCCATGGAAACCAACAACTTGATTCTCTAAATTGCTATCCAAAATCGGCGCACAAGATCTTCCACCAAAAAACCCTACCTATCGATTTTCAATTGATGCTGTAGCGCATAAGAAAGGGCACGAAAAAACCTTATTTATCGAACAATTGCTGCAGTTTTTTTCAGAATTAAAAAGCCAAAACAATCGCTGTAGTGTGTCTTACGAAGATGAAGAAATCAAAGAAGCAGATGCAAGCGATTTGTGAAGGTACACTATTATAGTTGGTTACTTTTTGGATAATTAATCTTGTTGCATAATTTTAATTTCGTTTTTTTTTTGAAGAAAAATGTTGGTTGATGATAGTAAAATAGTGTTTGATTCAATTGTATAATGCAGTGTAGTAGGGAAATCGTTTTTAGGTATGTAATTTTGTTGAATAATGAGGACACATATGTATAAATTATGTGTATGATTCTGAAATAAAGTTATATTAACATATGTGTTTTAATGTAGAGGAATTAATTTATGAGTTTGTGAAATTAGTTTACGGTGTCTTGGTGTAGCATAATGCAGAACACGTGTTGAATGAGTATAGTTGTAGGAGTATTAAGGTGCTGTTGTACTTGCGAATCATTGTTGCTCATGGTATAGAATGTTAAGTAGGATCTTTTGTTACGAAAAAAAAAGTTTTTTGTCATTAAAATAGTGTTTGATTCACTGGTTACTCGGATTCTACCAGCTTGCCTTGCATATAGTCTATAGAACTCATAAGCAACATCTGTATCATCAAATGTCATTCCGATAGCCGGTTTGATTTCATCTGGAACATCGGGGACCCAAAAGGGCACACCTTCAGGAGATACATGCATCACCCCAACTGACTTTGTGTCCGGTACCTTTCCATTATCTATATAAACATATTAGCACAAATTGGATTAAAACATGAATGACGAACATGATCCATGTATATATTGGTTGTGAATGTATTGTGTTATGTGTCCAAAACACTTATAATACCAACTGAATCAACATGGTTTTTTCAACAAAACATGAAACTCGCCCTCAAATATTATCCACCGAACCAACGTTATGTTGCTACCAAATCATGGAACTTGATAAAAGTATCCATTTAATAAACATTTTGTATCTACCATAACATAAAGTTCAACAAAAGATTTGTTAAACACGTGCCTTTATTTTCGAATATCATCGTTACATAAAACCAAATATCAACAACAACAAAACATGGCTGCTACTCCTCAACTTAAAAACAAAATACAAATAGCTTACTTGATTTGGATGTACTAGCCATATCATCGGATTTCTCCGTTGAATACGTATCCAAAAGCTCCATCGTAGGTTCATCGTTCGCCATTTCGTTTCCGTAGTATCCCAAGTTAACATCGTTTTATAGATTTCTTATTAATAGACACCCAACTATCGTTTAATATATCGACAGTTGAACAAAAAAAAACCGAATGAAATAAACTTTAATCGATTCAATATATCACACAACAAATCGAAACAATCAAAGAAATATACAATTCCTCAAAAACTTGATAAAGCTTTGTGAATCTCGAGTATACACAAACGGCGCATATAGAAGGATAAGTGAATAAATTTAGGATTGCATTTCATTTGTGAATCTTTTGTTTGAATATCTCCTAATTTAGTGGAGGCAAAAACCGTATGCCACATTTTAGAAACCACAATTAATGGTAATTAATTTAATAATCAAATAAGAAAAGACTAATATACCCTTTGACCTTAAAATAAAATGATTGGCTAGGATTGCTTCTCCCATTTCTCCATAAAAAAATCTTTCTTTTTAGATCCTCCAACATATATATATATATCAGCATATTACCCGCACAATGTAGCGGAGTCTAGTACTTCAATATGTTCGGATTACCCGTGATTGTGAGTTGATAATCCTAGTTTGTTCATATGTAGAGTTTGTGATTCGGGATACAATTAATGAAAAGTGAAAAATGAAAAATGAAAAATATGTGAAAATGATGGGGTTATATTTTAAAATGAGAATGAGAATTTGATAACTAAATATGGAAATGTTGAGTCTTAATTTTAAGAATTTCTATAAATAAACTACTAAGATGCTTTATATATTAGTATATATATATACTAGCGTAATATACTCGCGCTATGTAGCAGAATACAATGTCGTATATTATGTCTGAACTTCAACTACTATCCACAAAAATGACTAAATAACGATAGTTTGCTCGTACATAAAGTTGATAATTCGAAATGTTGGTGAAGAGTGAAAATAATGAATTAATAGTACAAAATAAAAATTACATAAGTTAAATTTGGAAATGTTCAATCTTAGTAGTATAATTAAAAGTTTCTATAGATAAATAAGGAAATAAGTAGCATTAGATGGGAAATGTAAGAGGGGCAAATCTGTCATTTTAATTTAAATTAAGAATATTAAGATTCAATAGTAGACATGTTTTATAAGTAAGTATTATAAATTATAGATTACTGATGAAGGCCTATTATTGAACTTTTTCGTTTATTTTTCCTACGAAAATGTAAGTATATTAGGTGAATAGTCTTCAACGAATTTGAAGATCGAGGAAAGTTACATATGTCTTGTTGAGTTGTTGTGCTCATGCCAATTTTTTCATAAAGCAAATAGTTTTCACTGGTTTTACAAATATCCAATAAAGATAGAATCATAGAATATATAAATTAACATGACCACAAGAAAGGTAATTACAAAAGTGAGGCTCCCTATTAAAAGAAAAATTATGGCACATCATTCATTGTTGGTAAAGTAATTCAATATTTTAAATATGCATATTTTCTTTTAATTTATCTATTAATTAACAATCAAATTGTTTATTAAATTGTATACACATTTATGTATATTCTTTTTTTTGAAACCCCCTATAAATTGGAGGTTTGGGCGATCAATCACATCGTCTACCCTTAATGGCGCACATGTAGTTGATTCTCATTTCTAGTGTTGCATCCGTAGACATCCACTTGTATAGTTGTATATCCATAAAAATATACATACAAGTGTGTAAATTGTATCGTGCGTGGCGAGATTGCTAAAAGAATAAAGTTATAGCGTGTACATCAATACGACTAAATATACCCAAACAAATTGATAATTAAAATGATACTAAAACTAAAATTGATAATATTAGCTTCTCTTTTTCACCCAATATAGTTACAAACTATCATTATATGTTAAATGCACTTTACGTGTTATATAAAAGATAAGAAGAAAAAAAAACTTATTATTACTTTTTTAATGTATATATATATATATATATATATATATATATCGTTCACAAAAGCTATGTAAACAAGTGCTTAGATTTCCAAATATTACAAGCGTGACCTGAAATTAGGTTGGTTAGATGATTATTTTTGAAGAGTCACCATCCACTTTAATCATAAACCAAATGGGTCTCTCATGTTTACTCGATCTTGGCTTTTTCCTAAAAAGCAAAATTGTCACAAAACTCATGGCGTTTTTTGTGGGTCCCTCAAATATTTGGTCACTTTTTGATGTTATTTCTTAAAGTCCATTCATCAAAATTGCACTTAACAACATATTACACATGATGATTCACGTAAAGTGTCTTATCAATGTTTACTTTGCAAATTTCCCCCTCTTCTAGATGACTAAGGCAACTCTTTCTTGAACATTTCTCTAGATAAGTTTCGAAAATGAGTCTTAACTCCAAATTGTGTCATAGAATGGAAAATGTAAAAATCTTCAACTTAACTTCGTGATATCGTTTTCATACCATCTGTGACACACTGACACTAGCTAGCTACCCAAGGACCATTACATCAATTAGATGAGAAGAATGATATTGCTAGAAGCTAGCAATCAAACACTCGATATGAGTTAAAGATAACGGTCTCTGTATTTTTGGATCTTCCTAGTCTTTACCAAGTTCACGTCTAACCTATATGTTTTCTTCGTCCGACTTAAAGTGTCCATTTTGATTATGTATACATTTTGTTAATTAATCTCCTCTTTTAACCAATCAAATACTCCATCTGTTCCAAAATAATTATCATGTTTTGACTTTTTAAAGTTAATTTTTCAACTTTGACATTAAATATTTTTATTTACATTATATAATATTTGATGAAAATTATACCAATGAAAATACATTTAAATTTTGATCCATTCATAAATTTTGCATCAAGTATTATATAACAAAAAAAAAAAAAAAAAAAAAATTTAAGGTCAAAATTGAAAAAAAAAGACTTCAAAAAAGTCAAAATAGCACAATTATTTTGGGACGGAGGGAGTAACATTCATACCTATTATAGTCTATTTTTATTGGTTGTAGTATGCACTTATTTGTACAACTCAAAATACAAATATGAATACCTTA
This sequence comes from Helichrysum umbraculigerum, assembly GCA_949592205.1. Lineage (NCBI taxonomy): Eukaryota > Viridiplantae > Streptophyta > Magnoliopsida > Asterales > Asteraceae > Helichrysum > Helichrysum umbraculigerum. The sequence continues at coordinate 152,913,353 of CATIUR010000005.1, forward strand.
TTAAGGGATGAAAGTAGTATAAGTATCCTTTTTCATTTATTTGTTTTTATTTTTATTTTTCTAGTTTTACGTAATATCAATATATAAAATTTTATGATTCACGCCTTCACGGGATCGGTACCATATGATCTCTTGCAACCGTTAAAGCTCTTGAACCAAAACAAGTGAGAATCTAGAATGTAAAGCGTGTTCAACCACGTTATCATGAATCACATTGATCTTAAAACTTACGTAGCAAATCAAAATGCGATACCCTCGTAGATAATACCTTGTCTTTGATTTCAACATGTGGAAATCTTTCAATCATTGATTATATCTCCATTATCGGTCCCTACATCACATATTACCACCATTCGATTGATTGTATGCCCGGAATTGTTTGGTTGAGCTTCCGGTGGGTATTGTCTAGGTTGTGAAGGTCATGATCGGTTTTGGTCGGTTATTACTCTTTTTCATACTATCTATCGAGTGATTGCCCTTTTGTGGTCGTATGTTGTGTTAGTGTTGGATGGCGGAGACTACTCCTTCGATTGTTAGATTTTTCCTTGAATTGTTGTAAGTGGTCATATGTTGTGTTGGTCGTTTTAGAGTCATTTAGGTTGGGATTATGTTCTAATATCGTTGTAGTTTGTTACGGTTGTATGATTGGAATTGTCGTTTATGGTCGTTGTAATCCCTAGCAACTTGCTAGTTTTTATTTATAAAATTTTGCCTTTACCAAAAAAATACCTTGTTTTGATTTAACTCTTTGCCCCTGCCCTCTATCATGCGTGAGCCCAAAAATAAATTGTACATCTTTTTATTTTAGTTTATCTTGAATTAAGTGTACAATTTTAAGAATAATATATTTAACTTTACCGATTTATTCATAACATATTTTTCCACCAAACTAATTCATAGAGAAGTGTATATGCAAAAAAAATAAGAGTAAGACTATCATTTCTCTTACATAATTCAGTAATTATGCATTTTTAAAAACTTTGACACTTATTATGGAACGGAGGGAGGATTAATAAATAATCTTTTTTTTGTTATATTTTTTTTTTCTCGTTTTCGAAGAAGGCAAAATTTGACCTTATCACTTTGTTAAAAACGCACGTTACTATATTACATGCCAATCTTATGTGATATCTGCATTTAAGTAGGGTTTTAGATATATCATAATCAAATCAAAATATCAATAATTCTATGCATGATATAATTTTATGGTATTCAGATAATATTTTCCATGTATAGAGAAAAAAATAATAATAATATAATTAGTAATTAAAAACATGCTTATCCAAGAAACAAAAACAAACTAATATAAATGAGTGAATATAAAAACTAACATAAATGAATAACCGAGTTCCCGAGCCTCTTAACAAAATAACTCTATTTATTAACTTTTAATGTACGATTTATCGCAATTAAATTAATACAACATCCTCTAACATATTGGTTGTCAACTTTTATACCTTCCTCTTTTGAGATAATACACAAATAGGTCATTATACTTTACGAAAATGTTCATCTGGGTTACTAAACTTTAAAAATGTTCAATTAGATCACTGTACTTGTTGATTGGTGTCATCCCACCTATTTTGCTTAATTTCTCGGTTAAAAAAATAGTGACCAAATTGAACATTTTTAAGTTTAGAAAACGGCTTCATCTTGGCTATAACAACTATGTCTAAAGTTTGATAACCTAATTGAATATTTTTACAAGAAGTACAGTAGCCCAATTGAATATTTTTAAGCTTTGATAACCCAAATGAACATTTTCGTAAAATATAGTGACATATTTATGTATTATACCTCCTCTTTTTCTCTTCTACTAAAATTTAAATAATTTAATGAGTAATAAATTAGACACAAACATAAATAAATATTGTTGCAATTTAGTCAATTTGTATATACTCATACATGTCAGCAAAAACCAGCCAATAAAATATCGACAACTCAGTAGTTAAAAGACACACGTACGGACATGACAGTACACACCCTTCAGTCCCTTCTACCCTTCATATACCTAACCATCGCTTTCAAATGACCCCTTCTCCAAGTTTTATTTTATTTTATTTTCCATTTTTCTTTCTTCACTCACAATATATAAACATGCATATATAAACACACATATACATACACATCTCTTGTATCTATCTATCTATTCATCTCTGTTTCTCTCTCTAAAATCACCAAAATCCTTAATCTCGTTAATTTAATTTTATTATTTATATAATTTATCATAATGTCGCCGGCAGCCGGCGTTTCGTCAGTTTTCGATCTATCTCCGGCGGTACATCCGGTAACGATAACGTCAGATACGCTCGCAAAAGACGCAACGATCACGTGGTTCCGAGGAGAATTCGCGGCCGCAAATGCGATAATCGACACGTTATGCGGACATTTATCTCGATTAGAAAACGGAAGATGCGAATATGAATCAGTGTTCGGAGCTATACACCGGCGCCGGTTGAATTGGATCCCGATTCTTCAGATGCAAAAGTTTTTCTCGATTGCTGACGTCACTCTCGAACTGCAGAAAGTTGAAGATGAGAAAATGAAACGTAATAAAATATGTGAGAAGATTGAAGAAGTTTCATTGCTGGTGAAGAAAGAAGAGGCTGTAGATCATCATTGTAATAAAAATGGAAGTGATGAAGTTGCTGATGATGATGCTTCACCGAAGAGTGGAATAACTGATACAGGTAATAATGATGATTATTTTCGTTATTGTTTTTACAGATCTATTTATTTATTCTTTTCTAATTTTTTCGTATACATTTTAATATGGAACAAATATTGTAGTAAAATTTTGAAAATGATTTTTTAATAAATTTAAATCGTATAAATTGAAAAAACTTACTTAATTTACGTTTTTTTATAATTATTAGTAACATTCTACAAAATCGTAACGTTTGATTTTTGAATCTATCCACGGTAGAAAGTGGAACCTTTACGAAACTTAATTTGAGTGTAATTACAGTTTTTATTTCAAAGACTCTGTTTTCAATGTAAAAATTTTTACACTCAAATTTACATTTGTTATTTTTAAAGCATAAAATTTTTTTAAAAAAATGTTTCTAATATGTTTCGATGATGTGTCGTATCTTCAGTCAAGACGTCGACACATCATCAGAACATATTAAAACATACTTCTTGAAAAATTTGCAATTTTAAAATAGCAAATGTAACAATAGATATTTGGTACAAGTCATGGAGTATAATATAAGAAAAAAAGCATACATAAAATTATCTCATGCCGTGAAATGTGCTTTAACGGGTGCTCGGCAACTGGATTAATTTTTCGTTATTTATATTTACAATTGGGATCTGAAAATCTTAAAAATAATACTACGTATATATTTGTCGTTATTATTCCGTTCGAATTGAGTAAATTTCTTTAAACTAAATCATTAAAAGCGCTAATTCAGCTCTGTTGACATTTTCCCGAGGAGTTTTAGAAGGAGTTAGATTGCCGAGGTTCGATTTTAAATTTAAAAGTGACTTTTATTACTTTCATTGAAATGATGGTCGTTTCATTTAGGAAAAAATGATTGATGGTCGTTTCATTTAGGAAAAAATGACTGGTAGGCCTAAATTAAGAGGACTAAATTTAGGCCTAAGGATGTGATTGGTGGGTTTGAAAAATTGATTGGATGAAATTAAGAAAGAGAAACAAAGCAATCAATCAGAAAGTTAGGTCTGTTTTTAGGTCTACGTAAGTAGGCCTATTTAGCATTACTCTTTTACTTAACTCAATATGGATTTTGTTGTTTCTTTAATTCCTTACAAATAAAGTGATTGAAAGATTTATGGACTCAACTCGAACTTGAATTGAAATTTCGAGTTTGTGTATCGATGTAAATGTCAATACATATGTAACTATGCCTAAAATTGAGTTAGAGCTTTTTTCGAGATATTTGAAATCAATCACCTCTGAATTCAAACTTGTTGAAGTCGGCTTACTTGATGAACTATGGTAACGTTTTTAGTGGTTGTTGTTTAACTATTTCAGTTCGCGAATGAACTTTGAATCTTTCAAGAGCCGAGTTCAAACGTGTATCATATGGGCTCGCTGTGAAATCTGATTAGTCTAAGGTTTTGGATTCTAGCATTTATAAGTTATAATACTACTTCATTATTAGCAGTATTAGACTAGTGGTAGAAGTAAAAGTTTATAAATAAAATTGGTGAAAGGTGATCGCACATATAAAAAAATGAATAAGAATTTTGGTGGCACATGGTTGTGTCTGAGGTGCAGGACGAGATCCGTAAAAACTGATGTTGTCTTGTTTGTTGGGCGGACCTCTTAACCTTTAACTTGTTGGCTTATGTATGATTCCTAGGGTCGTTTTTTTATTTAACTAGTTTGTGATCTCCGCTCATTTGGGTTGACAAAGTCAACTCTTTCAACATCTTAATGTTTCAATATTGCATTTTATATTGTTGGTTGACTGAATGATATGTTCTGGTGCATTAGATTTGCTTTTACTGTATATAAATTGTTCATTTATTTAAACATCTTTTATATATTTCATTATGATTATGGTAAGAGATACCTTGAACATTCAATGAACTGACACAAACAGGATAAATTTGAATCCCATACTTGGGTTCAACATTTTTAAGTGTAGGAAAAGTATGTCCACATTTTTTAACAAGAATCCAAAGACAATAGTTGGATAGGAGTGGAATCGTTAACATATCTAGAAAAGAGTTTTGTGCTGCTCGAGTGTGCATGACATTGGACTGAACCTGATGGACCTAGTTAGATGAATCTCGGAATACAGTAGTTACTGAAAAAGAAAAAGAATATACTTATACGCTACTTCGTTACTTTGCTCCTTAACATCTTCGATAGTGGGGGGTGGATAGCCAAATCTGAGTATACATTTGTTGTCTTACATGTTTTGGCAAAAGATATAAGAATACGGACTGGTGCTGATGGTATACAATTCATTTATTTGTACATAATGTAGGTATATAGTTAGTTTATTTGCTACAAATTATTGTAGAATTGTTTATCCAAAAATTGAAAAGTCATCTTGCTTAATGGCTAATAGAGATAAAAGGTGCATTTAGGGAGAAACTCTGCCAGTAGAGCATTCAAAGGGGCTAATTCTGATCTATATCATTTTTGGGACAAAATCGAAAAATCCCAAAGAATTTTAGTTAGCTTTACATTATTGACATCTCTTAGAAGCCGTAACCTATTTTTTAACACAAACATTTCATCATTTTTCTATTTGCATGATTCTTTGAAGGATTATAATTTGATTTGCCTTATGAAATGTAGGATCTGAAGACGTGCAGCTGTTGGTAGAAAACATCAATATATGCTCAAACCAAGAAGATTTGGAAATCCGGAGAGCTCAGATCGAAATGACTAAAGGGTTCATAGCCGAGGAGTCTATAAGAGGACATATGGCAAGTTCTTTCTTTCTCCATTTGAAATTTTCCATGTTTGAACAAAATCTGGAACGCATAAAATTAATATACAAGAATGCGGACTTCCATTATTTGACAGGTGAACGTTGTAAGAGGTTTGAAGTTGTATGAGAACATACTCACTGATACAGAGTTAACTCGTTTAAATGACTATGTGACTAAACTCCGAGTTGCTGGCAAAAATGGAGAACTCTCAGGTGGATCCTGTGCTTCGTGATGCTTTTATAGTTAAAACTAGTTCATTCCTTTTCGGACTGAAGTTTTGAGATAGTAAGGGATTGAACAGGTTTGGCAATTAATTTTCATTGCAATTAAATATACCTTTATATTTTCGATCATAGGCTTTGAGACTTTAGGCCGTCTTGAAAATAGATTGTAAATATATACAGAAGGGATTCATTAGTCCTAGCCCCTTCAATGATGTTTCAATAAACTCTATGCAACTTTATGCCTGTTCTTTAGAAGTTATTATCATCCTTGTTTCAATTTATTTTTCAAGTATACTAATAAATGCGAAAGTACCAACTGTTGATAGAGTGATAGACTACAAACCCTTTTTTGTTGACTTTCTGATGTTATAATTTAATGTCATTAGGTGAGACGTTTATCATGTATAACAAGCAATCGAAGGCGATTAAGAGAGAGCTTATTCAGTTTGGAGCTCCCATATTTGGCCAGATAAAAGACGAAGCTACGAGTAAATCCCAAGATAGTAAGTAGATGTGGCATTTCGACTTCTTATGAATGGGTTAATTTCGGGTGTGTTTTCTCAGACTAGTCAGATAAGAAAAGTTTAACCAAGAGAAGATAGCTCGAATGGGTTGAACGCGTCATACGTGTTGCCTAAATTATATTTTTACTACGTACAACTTCCTACACAGTTATATATGAAGTAATTCTAAATATTTTCATGTAATCATAATTGGCATATTAATTATTAATGAATGGGTGAAAGAGTTTGGAGGTCAGGTCAACCTGACCCATTTTCCAACCCAACCATATTACCACGTCTGATAGTAAGCAGTTTTTGACTTTTCGTAATGTAACATAATGTCTTCCCTCGGTTATTAACATGTCTACAGGTAATATCGAGCCGATTCCAGCTCCTCTTGAAGGTGTCATTGACCACCTGATTAAGTATAATCTGATTTCTGAAAATAGACGACCAAACAGCTGCATCATCAACTTTTTTGACGAGGTATATAATTTTTCCGTCATAAGTATGAACATGATTGATTTCAGAAATGCAAAAACTGTAGGCAGTTCACTGTTGTGTAGGGGGAGTTTTCACAGCCGTTCTTGAAGCCACCTCATCTGGACCAACCTATCTCTACCCTTGTTCTCTCCGAATCAACAATGGGTTTCGGGCGTACTCTAGTTTGCGATAAGGATGGAAACTATAAGGGACCACTCATGCTTTCTCTCAAAGAAGGGTAATAATCATATTATACCATTCTTTGACTTCTTAATTTACACTAACAAAATGCCATAGTTCAAACCTTGCTATAATATCAACTGTTAAAATTAGAGATGGCAAAATGGTCCGGATGGTTTTGAAATGGGTCAAAACATGTTCCGGTCAGAATAGTTGGTTTTTTGTACCAATTGAAACAGATCAGGTTCGTTTGGCCTAAAATCCAATTTGACCCGATTTTTTGAATTCTATGAATAACATCAATACATCTTTACAAGGTTTTTAAGCATTAACTATTTACTTTGGAAAACTTTCACCCCATTCGACCATTTTTTAAAGACAGTTTTTCTCTTACTCATTTTTCAAAGATAGTGTTGCATCCATAATTTTGAGGATCTATAAATATGCTTACATGACGAAACCTTTTGTACCTCCACAGGTCCCTCTTAGTGATGAGGGGAAACAGTGCCGACATGGCCCGTCACGTCATGTGTCAATCTCCAACTAAAAGGGTCAGTGTCACCTTTTTCAAAGTTCGGATGGACTCCTACGAAAAGAACTCATCTGCAACCGGTGCAATGACAGTGTGGCAGCCTAGTGTTCCGACACCATACCCGAGTAACCGCATACCAAATGGAACCCTTAAGAGATATGACTCAATGAATGTTGTTTCTAAATGGGGTGTCTTTGGTGCACCACAACTGCTTATGTTATCCCCACTTCGTCCAATGGTCATGAGCCCAAGAAGGCTACCCCGTGGTGGCACCGGGGTTTTCTTACCATGGAGTGTCGGGTCAAGAAAACCAGCAAAACATCTACCTCCTCGTGCCCAAAGAGAACGTCTTCTTACCCTTCCACCCCCAGCTGATTCATATAAAGTGGACTCTACCTCTGTTTCAAGCATCAACCACCTGTAGGCCATGATCAAGCCATATCTAGCCTGTTCAGGTCAGAGTCTTTTGGTCTACAACAGGGCTTTCGTGTTTGCTAAACGAGTCTTTATATCATTGGTGGTTACATCTCTAGTCAGTTAAGCAGGAGATTAGGGTTACACGTAGGTGATTGGACTTTTCTTTTGATATCACCCGAGTATTCTAGTAGTAATGTGTACGTTCAAATTTTGTGAATTATTAATTTTGTGAATTATTATTATTCTCTAAAGTTAAGATCAAAGGCTTCGATCAATTTATTACAATGTAAGATCATATCTTTATTAGCAAGAACTGATTAGGTTTCCAATTAGATATGGAAAAGTGAGCAGGGATATATAGTCAAAAATTGTTACAAATAGGATCGGGTTGGTCGACCCATAACATTTCATGTCCAAAGTTTTCTCTTTCTAAATAAGGAAATAATACGGAGTATTAAGAGTGCCAAATATGAATCCAGTAACTATATTAATCCATTAATAATATTATATCATCTTGATATACTTTGGGGTGACGATGGAACGAAAGGCAATCGTTTATTTGATCCGCAAGACAAAAAGTTGTGGGTTATTCGTTATGCTGTGTTTGATGAAAATGAGGTTGGAATTGGTGCAAAAATAAGGAGGAAAGACCAATGGTCACACCATTTACCGTAATAAAACCACAACCGTCATCCCATCAGAAACTACACAAAAAAGCCCCGAAATCACACCTACCCAACCCGAAAGCCCTGTAACAGAAGCTGCCAATTCTGGACAGCCCTGTACAGTCCTATTCGACCCCAAATCTTACAGCCCAAAACCCACTTTCATCACCTTCCACAAATTCGAGTGACTCCTTGATTGTCGTTCATTAGATGATATCTATGAGAGAGCCGAAGAAGTAAGACTTGAACCCGAAGAATTATTGATGGTTGAAACTGATCAACCTTCAGCCTTTAAAGAGGCAGTGGCATATAAAGCATGACGGGAGGCTATACAAGCGGAATTGGATGCAATCAAGAAGAACAAGACGTGGCAGCCTACCGACTTGCCACCGGGTCATAGAGCAATTGGTTGGAAATGAGTTTATAAAGTAAAGAAAGACGTCTTGGGAAATGTGGTGAAGTATAAAGCCCGACTCGTCGCGAAAGGCTTCTATCTATCTATCCAAATAATTGATCAAGGATATTTAGGCTTAATTTGTCATTAATTGGTGCTTCCACTTCATCCATTAACTACCCTTTTCCCCGCCAATTTTAACAATGCCTATAGTCTATAGAATCGGTTTTACCAACAAATGCAACGTTTAAGTTTTGGTAACTCTTATCCCTTTTCTCAATTTAAGTCATAACCCACCTATTTCATTTCAATTCTATAACTATTACTAGTATAACTATATTTTTAAAAAAATCTCACAAATCCTCTTCGTCCTCACAAATGATCTTTCACTTAGGTACCATCAAAAATTTGTTTATCACAGTTAACTGGAAATATATTGGGTAATTCTCTTTCTTTTACAACGTCGTTTGATCTTATATGTTTTCTTTGTGTTTTCATTTATCAAAAGTAACATATTTTGGTTTTTTCATTGTCGTCGGAAAGAAAGTTATTTATTCTTCATCTTAATTTCGGATTCAGGCGTTGTTCATACCATATTCATTTGATTTATCAATCAAAGAGAAGAGATATATTATGTTATGATCAAGGGGTAAGTGCATAAGAATGCATTTAACTATGACCTGACATTCATAGTGTGTATCAAACTATTTGGATGTACATTATGTATAATAAACTCGTTATTTCTTGTCATTATATGTATTTTGATGACATGTCAACTTGTAAGGATGACAAGTGACACCTTATATAGATGACATGTAGAAAAAATAACGAAAATTACATATAATAGCATGAAATAACTAGTTCCTTACACACAATGAAAACTTGAGTAGTTGAGTACACACTATGAATGTTAGAGCATAGTTAATTGCATTTTTTTGCACTTAACCCTATGATCAATGATACAAAGACAATGAGCTGGTGGTTAACAATGGTTGCCATTTCTAGGACTGGAACATAAAATATTAATAGTAACGATTATATAAAAAAAAAAATTTCCTCTTCTGCCCTTTTCGAGTTGCAATGAAGTATCGTCATGTTTCAATATTCTGTAATCGTCTTAGATTGAGAATACGTGGTTATGGTAAATTATAAAACACCATGTCGAGTTCTTAGGTATATATAGATGCATACAATCCTATACAATCCGCTGACATATGAGGTGGTATCGATCTCTACGTTGAAATAAGGTAGTTTTGGTTTCTTCCATTAATGAACTTTTTATCCGCAAACAGTTTTCGTATAATTATTTTTACGAGAAGAGTTCAATTGAGACCATTTATTTTGTGTGAGAATGGGGGAACCAACCACAATATGTCATGTGTCATTTTTTTCTCTCTCATCCACGTTTTTAAAAATTAAATATCTCACAAACGACAAGTCGAAAAATCATGAAAATTGCACCATATTTTTCAGCGTTTTATCCTCTTCGATTTGCCGTCCATCAAGGCATACTTCCGACGAACTTTTTTTTTCCATTTTTTTGGTGGGTTTTACATATTAGTAACACATGTGTTAGTGATTGATTATACATTTGATTTAGGGTTTAGGGTTATGGTTTAGAGTTAGGGTTTAGCATGGTTTAGTGTTAGGGTTTAACAGGGTTTAGGGTTTCGGGTTTAGTATGATTTAGGGTTTAGAGTTTTATAAAGGGTTTAGGGTTTGGGGTTTAGGGGTTAGGGTTTAGGGTTCGGAGTTTGGGGTTTCGGGACGAAACCCCAAACTCCCAACCCTAAACCCCAACCCCTAACCCCTAAACCCTAAACGCAACACTGTAACACACGTGTTAGTAATGTGAAACCCACTAAAAATAATGAAAAAAAAACTCTTCGAAAGTATGCAATAATGGACGGCAAATCGAAGAGGATCAAACGCTGAATCTAATGGTGCAATTTTCATAATTTTTCGATTTGTCGTTTGTGAGATATTTAACTTAAGGGGTAAATGGGTTTTGTATTCTCTTTGTACACATGGCACTATATCATTGGTTCCTCTATTCTCACAAAAAATTTTAGTCTCATTTGAACCTTACCCTTATTTTTACCTATGAAACCAATTGTGAAAAGGTTCTCATATAGAAATATATGTTCATTTAAGAGTTTCTATTAGTGTGTACAATGAATAGAAGTTAACTACATATTCGGATATTCCCCTAAAATAACGTACACTATTGATCTCATTCTCATTTATCTATAATCTATAATTCCTTATTATGCATTTTAATCTTTTTCCTTAAACTTAATCAAAGGGATATGGGAAATACCCAACATACTCCTACAATTAAATCAAATAAAGTCAACCTAAAAGCTAATAACACTAATTGAGTATCATTATGATTGAAAATTTGAACTACCTAATTATGGAAACTATATATAATGTAAAATCACTCCATACGAAACTGATACAATTGGAATTATATTATACTGCATCGATACAAATTTTTGCAGCTCACCGATAAACCCAATTTGCGATACCCTAGCTAGGTAACAAAAACTGCACGTTTGTTATCAGTTTTTCCAACTAACGCCTTCATTTTTTCTTACCTACCTTCAAAATAAATATTGTTATTGTAATAATACTTTATCATTTTCTTTTATCTACGACATATTATTCATTTTGCATCAACTGTATCTGTGACATACCATGTTTTGATCGATTTTATAAATTGTTTCCGTTGCATGGCGCGGGTCACCTACTAGTGTATTTTTATTGCAACTGAATCTAGCTGTACAAAAACAAGGATTTGATTTTGATGAGCTTTTTGCACCGGTAGCAAGACTTGACACCGTGAGGCTCCTTCTTGCTTTGGCAGCTTAATATGGTTGGGTTGTCCTCATTTAGATGTCAAGTCAGCCTTTCTCAATGGAGATCTTAAAGTTGATGTTTGTTACCTGTTTTTGGAGATTAAACTGATTTAGTTGGCCGGTCGTGTTCATTTGTGCCTGCAAATCGCTTATTTGGGAAGTATGCTAGGTTTGTAAGGCATTTTGCATTTTATAATAGGGTGTGTAGTATGTTACACTAGATATTCAGTCAAGTTCATAAAAACTTTTTTACTTTAGTAAGAAAGAAAGAAAAAGACTTATCAAGAAAGGTAGGTTACTACGCAAAACTTCAAAAATCAGATACAGAAGTTCATTAGGGTTAAAGGGGTCTTATTGTAACATATCTTACTTCCCTAATCTCATCTTCTTAGAATACAGTGAATGACACATTTGTCATCTGTGTTATGGGAACGTGAGTAACAATGTATGTTTTAATCCATTTGTTGCTATTAGAGTTCGCTAGATTTATGATATATTATGAAGTATCATTTACTTTGATGATGCTTCAAAAATTCAAAAATGAGCAAGTAAAAATGATACCTGTCATATTATTTCTTCGGTTATATAGCTATATATATTAGTGTTGTAGGTTATATAACATGAACAATCTTTTAAGATAATCAGCTAGTATACAGTTTTTTACTCACAAAATACATTTTTTCTACATTTTTGAATCAAACTAGTTTTTATGTGCCATCGCTTTTGGGATGGGATTAATTTAGCATCAACAAAATTATACTTATAGATGATAGCATTAACAAAATTATGGATCATTTAATACAAATTATCAATAATTTATTTTTACCTAAATTATGCTGGTTATTGATCAAAATCAATTTGTAATTCTTTTATGTGACACAAAATTATAAGATTGAGTTTATTTATTGTAAATTTGTAATGTTATTTAAAAGAAAATTTACATGATTAGTTCCACCCTTAGCTTCATTGCATACGAGTTTTAGGATTAACCACGTAATTCACAGAGTGAATTGAATCGACCAAAACAACTATGCACTCAAACTAAACTTTTTATGCTTGATCAAATAGCCCGAAGAGTTCCTAAAGTAATAGAAAGGAAAAAAAAGGAAGTTAATAAGCGGACGTACTTTTCCAATACAAGCTCACCTAATCTTCTCTCTGATTTTGTATTAAGATCTCCAAGTGGATCCATCTCAAACCCGGCTTCCTATTAGATCATGTTTTATAATGTCACTAGATCATTACCCATGCGATGCACGGATAGATCAAATATAGTGTAAAATATTGTTATTGAAGTGATATTGGACTATTGGTTGCTTGAACTAATAGTAAATTGCACTACATGTAAATTGTGTCTTGACAATCAATAGCATGAGTTCTACATAGTGCTAATAAATTTATGTTAAGGTTGATATGCTATCAATTTTTTATTTGTTATATACGATCTGACCATCAACATACGACATTAACTAAAACTCCCAAAGATAACAGATGACACTAAAACATAGATATATTCTACGTTCGCTATTTTTTCCTAACTTTATCTAGTAGTATATTAATCAACAAGTACAAATGTATGTAAAAAATACATTGGATTTTCATCTATTTTAGTAAATGGAAACAACAACATATCATACAATGGAAAACTTTAATGGAAATATATGATATTAGAAATTTATAATTAACTTTGCCTGGTATCTATAAAAAAAATTTATATACCAAATCGCTAAAGATCTATATAGAAAAATAATATCAATTCATATATTTTGTTAAATGTAGACATCAACGACATATATATATATATATATATAGGGTTGGGTTCTGGTGAGAACAAGGGGATTCCGTGAGAATGGTGAGAACACATCTTAGCTATCCATTTTTTGATCAAAAATCCTGATTTTGGAGGTGGCAATTTTGTAAATACTTTGAAGTTTGATTTTGGAAGGTTCACATTACCTTTGCTCATGTGAAGCTTTTTTTTTTTAACTTCACATCATTTTGCTCATGTGAAGTTTTTTTTTTTTAAGCTTCACATCATTTTGCTCATGTGAATCTTTTTTTTTTATTTAGCTTCACATCATTTTGCTCATGTTAAGCCTTTTTTTTAGCTTCACATCATTTTGCTCACGTGAAGCTTCATTTTTTTTAGCTTCACATCATTCTGGTGAGGTTAAGTTTAATATATATTTTTTTAATATAAGGTTACGATGCTATGAATTTTTATTTTTATAGATTCACATAGTTTAAATGAGATTAAGTAAATATTTTTTTGTTAACATTAGTTTTTGAAAAGATTAATTTTTATACTTATCAATTCACTACTTCAAATATGTTGATTAACAAAAATTAAATAAAACTACACCATGTTAAAACTATTGTGAAGCAAAAAAAATTAAACTTCACATAACAATCCTTATGTGAACCCTTCAAAATCAAACTTCAAAGTATTTACAAAAATGCCACCTCCAAAATCAGGATTTTTAATCAAAAAATGGATGGCTAAGATGTGTTCTCACCGTTCTCACGGAATCTCCTCGTTCTCACAGGATCCCAAGTATATATATATATATATATATATATATATATATATATATATATATATATATATATATATATATATTTTGTTACAGTAGCCAATTTGAAAATTGGACCCATTTCATAATCGATCAGTTTCAAAACACTAACGAATTCGAAAAAAACAAAAACTCTTTGGGGTTTAGCCGAAATTTGGCCAAGGGGATTCCTCAAGCACCTCCAAAATACACACATACACAAAGCCCTAATCCAAGAAGATAATCATCATCTTTCATCAAACGATTATTTCCACTCTTAGCTTCGTTGCATACAAGATTTAGGATTAACCATGTAATTCACGGAATGAATTGAATCGACCAAAACAACTACGCACTCAAACAATACTTTTTATGCTTGATTAAATAGCCCTAAGAATTCGTAAAGTAATAGAAAGGAAAGAAAAAGTTAATAAGCGGACGTACTTTTCCAATACACGCTATCCTAATCTTCTCTCTGATTGTGTATTAAGATCTCCAAGTGGATCCATCTCAGACCCGGCTTCCTATTAGATCATGTTTTAGAATGTCATAGCAGCTAAATTTACAAACATATTCATACACAGATCAGTTTTAGAGACTCAACCGAACATATATTTTTAGAGGTGACAAATCAGGTGTGTGAGGTAATGGATCAAGAATTATATTATTTGATTTTACAAGTGAAGTTGGATTTACTTAGAACAACTTATCTCCAAATTCTTCCAAAATTAGTGAGAAGAATTATATTTGTAAGATGCCAATACAACCTTTTAAATAAAACAATTTTTACATTGAAAATACACTTTAAGCAATAACTGGCCCGTTCACTTTTTTACTTAAAAATTTGATCCTACATACTCGGTTGACCAAAATTGATCCATTCAGGAGTATATGGATAAAAACTCACACCATTATATATTTTGGTAAAAATTGCTTGCCAGATTAGAGAGAAGTGTTATTTTTTAAAAAACCTCAAGCATTTGAAGTTTTGGACATGTGCATAACTGCGAATAAGACAATTTTTCGACTACAATGTCAAGTTGAAAATGTATGACTTTTACCTCCTATCACGGAATTAATAGGTATATTAACCTAACAAAACTTGATCTGCAGCATTGTAGGTAGTTTCTATTGAAAGAAGGCTTCGTTGGAATCCACACTCCAACATTACTCGTAGGCGCTAGTGATGGCGGTGCTACTGTTTTTACGCCAAGTACCACGACAAACCTACAAGTCTAGCACAATCACCCAACTTCACAAGCAAATGACAATTTATGCCAATTTTGAGCGTGTCTTTGAAGTCAGTGTAACTTTTAGAGACGAAAACTCCAATACACATAGACATTTACCCCTTAAGCAAATGTAAGTACCAATGTTTCCTTCAAATACTACATATTGTTTAGCATCAACTTTAAAACACGAAAACATGTGATGAAAAACACTATCGAAAATGGGTTACTAAATCAGTGAAAGTAAATAAGTTTCAATTACCTTCAATGGCTTGAAGTAATATTGCTTGTGGATAGCTTCAAGCTGTTCATGGCATATTTGATTACGTTTTCAAACATCTCGACAAAAAGGCAGTCGAGAATATCATCACCTTGCAATGATCCCTTTTGATCTCCATTTCCGCAGCTAAACTTGTAAACTAACATAAATCCTAGTTGTTTTTTCTTAAAAAACGATTTTGCTCTACACGGATATGTTAAATATCCACATGTAATGACACAGTAGCCATTTTGAAAATTGGACCCGGTTCACAATCGATCAATTTCAAAACACTAATGAATTCGAAAAAAACAAAACCCCCTTTTGGGGTTTAGCCGAAATTTGGCCAAGGGGATTCCTCAAGCACCTCCAAAATACAAACATACACAAAGCCCTAATCCAAGAAGATAATCATCATATTTCATCAAACGAATATTTCCACCCTTAGCTTCGTTGCATACAAGTTTTAGGATTAACCACGTAATTCACGGAATGAATTGAATCGACCAAAACAACTACGCACTCAAGCTAAACCTTTTATGATTGATCAAATAGCCCGAAGAGTTCCTAAAGTAATAGAAAGAAAAGAAAAAGTTAATGAACAGACGTACTTTTCCAATACAAGCTCTCCTAATCTTCTCTCTGATTTTGTATTAAGATCTCTAGGTGGATCCATCTCAAACCCGGCTTCCTATTAGGAACTCACACAATTGTAGAATTAAGCTCGTTATTCAAGGTGTTATAGCCAAATATGTAATAACATGAACTACGGTTGATCTCATCAAGGGACCAAATATGTAATAACATGAACTACGGTTGATCTCATCAAGGTGTTATAGCCAGATGATAAAGTTAGCATGTCAGCATACAATTTATAAACTTGATTAAAAAGTATACTTTCAACAGTTAATTTAAATATGTATGTATTTATAAGAAATAGATTTTTTAGGGTTTAATTGTAAAATATGTGTATTTTTAAGGACTAAAAATGTAAAATTATTTTATTCTATCATGTTTCGCCGCTCTTATCCTTATCCTGTCTCAAAACCCTAAAACGGCTAAAAAACTCTGGTCTCAAAACCCTAAAACGGCTAAAAAAAATGGCTTGTGAAGGATGCCATATCCTTCAAAACGAAGATTGTCCGGGAGAGAATTTTCAGTGGTTTGGTTGTTTGCATGTACATGCTGAGGACAATCCTGAACATGCCTTGCTCGAAAGATTATTATCAAGGTATCATCATTCGCACATTAGGCGTCGTCTAAGGGACATTGATGGTATCCAAGGTCGAAGACAGTATCTTAATCGCCTATTGTGGGAGATCCAGCTAGACAATCAGATACCCGGACCCCTGGGAGGAATTGGGGTATTGGCATGCATATGGATTGGATGAACCGTCGAATTGAGCATTTAAATCTCCAGGTTGATATTTTAACAGCGACTGCCAATCAATTAGCCGCCGGTTCTATGATGGATGTTAATGTGGCAGTTGGGCAAGCAGATCAGGAACTTGAGGATTTCCATCAGGGTCATGGAGCTGCCCCCATCTACGCATTTCTGGAAGTTCTGCAAAGTCCAATCGAACAGTTCGATTGAAGGTAAACTTTTCTTAACTGGTATAATTTAATCAGGGGTTAAGTATCTGGAAATGTATCCAACTTGTCCCGAATGTCTATTGTATGTATCATACTTACGGGAGGTGTATTTAATGCATCCAACTTTCAAAAACGGTTTATTGTATGTATTTTGACGACATGTCATCTTCTAAGGACTCCACGTGGCATCGTAATCGTTTCAAAAACGGTTTATTGTATGTATTTTGATGATGTGTCGGCCGAGTACGATGCCACGTGGAGTCCTTAGAAGATGACACGTCGTCAAAATACATACAATAAACTGTTTTTGAAAGTTGGATGCATTAAATACACCTCTCGTAAGTATGATACATACAATAGACATTCGGGACAAGTTGGATGCATTATACTTAACCCTTTAATTAGGGGTGGATTTATGTGGAGAGCAGGGTATGCACCTGCGATGGTAATCAGCAGTGGGAAATTTCAAATATTAGACATTGAGATTACAGGTATTACTAGGGAAGTGGAGACAGTGTAATTATTTATATTTATCTTACAATCAATATTTATATGTTTATCTACACAAAATTTCATCTTTTGGGTAAAATATTAGGATATTAGTAATATGTTGTGCAAATCAAATTTAATATATTAGATTATAATTGTTAAATTCCTTACAGATTTCTCATCATGATCTTACTTGAGTTTTTTTCCCCTTGTTCTAAACATCAAATGTGAATAATCAAATGATATTTGTCATGCTACCCATCAATGTTGGTAGTAAATTATATAGAGTGAAACATGTTTTAGACATGCCATTTTAAGAAGATATCAAACGTTAATGAGTTATCTTTGTTCAGTTATCTGAAATCAATAATTTTTTTGTGTGGTTATTATAAAATTAGACTTTTGAGTATCCAACTCTATATAGTTATATTCATGTTTCTACAAACTCTATATTTTGCCTCACTTTGATGTGCATGTGAATGGACAATTCAAGTGATTGTCCATGGCCTTTAATCACATTATTTTATCAAGTATTTATTCTTAATTGCATGGACAATGATACACTGTCCAACCATATATTGTGTGGCCACCTAGTTTAGAATCGTATTTTGATGTATTTGTGTGTGTGTGTGTGTGTGTGTGTGTGTGTGTGTGTGTGTGTGTGTATATATATATATATATATATATATATATATATATATATATATATATATGTAGTTCCACGTTGTGTAAGTGTATATCTGTCATGTGCATTAAGTCAAACCAAACGAACAAATTAACATAATTTTTGTATCCGGAACAAAAAATGTTGAATAACCCGACCCGAACATTAAGTAAGTACTATGAATGTTTTATTTATTCTATATAGGTGTTGGTACCATGGATGACGGATCAATATTCATGAACGATGGACTTTCTTTTGGACATAATATTTTGAATGATTGTAGTTGCTATTTGAGCAATACTTTTTTACTATTAGACTAGTGTACCACGTGATTAAAACTTTATGCATTTGCGTTTTTGTTGGTCATCTCCAATGGATACTCCAAATTTTACGTTATGCCTACTCACCAGAGTGACATATTAGTGAATGCATGTATTTAGTGAATCTCTCTGCTAATTAAATAGAATTTCTTTATGTATGAACAGCTTGTGCATCACAGTCCAATAAGGCCCTCATCTTACTTGGGTGTTGCATATTGTTTTCACTTGGTCACTAAGGAGGTGTTTGGCCTGAATTCCATCAAAAGGTTTATTATTTAAAAATCCAGTAAGGTAACTTTTTACTAGCTTTTGAGCTAATAAGCGGATAAGCTCATTCAATAAGTAGATAAGCCAAAAAAAAAAAAAACCTAAGCCAAACACCCCTAAGATATGCCTAAGATATGCCATCAATGATGATAACTTTTGGATGACATACTTAATTAAATCATAGATTTTATAGACCTCATGATACCTTCATTATTACTTATGGGACATCATATGTAACTCAGCTCTGTTATTGACTTTATCCGTGAGGGGTTCATTGCAACATGAAGCAATATCACCTTGCTGCAAGATGATTTTTGCAACATGTTGTTTATGCCTTCCGTTGTGGAGCAGTACCCATTTGGAGTCTTGTTACATTTGTCACTGATTATACTATTGTGTTTTACAACTGAGAAAAGACGATTGGCTGAAAAACTTGAGGTCTTGACGAAGCCGGTTATTTTGATTTGAATGCTGGTATGTATGAGATTGGGAAATCCTTTATAATTATGTTTCAGTTTTGTTTATATAAGTAACATTCGGATCTAGATTTGTTTGTTAGGGTTTTGGTCACAATCAATGCAATACATACATACATTTACATTATTTGTCACTAATTATTGGCTACCGTTTACTCTCTTTGAACAGTATTTTAATAGTTAGAATCACTTGTTATGACAAAACTAAAACCTTTATTTTGTATTATAACAATGACATCAATTTGTCAAAAAGACTAAAATATGATTAATTAATTAATTAATTAATAGCAACAAATTTATGAGTTTAAAGCCTTGAATCAATTGCTAGTATGATAGTAGGTCAAACAATTGCAAACATAACCAAAATTTATGTATGTTCTTGCCAAAAGACAAGGAGCAACAACTTTTCCTTTCTATTTTTCATCAGAATCCATGTTAATGCTAAACAAAAAAATAATGGTGATATATAGCTAAATGATTAAGCTAGTCTCTATAAACCCCGTTGGCGTGTATCGAATAATGGTCTTTTTTAGGGCTTGTGATTAGTCGCTTGAGTAGGTGGAAAGGTAGCGGCTATGACTTCTTGGTTCCTCGATAGATTAAGCTCGTTATTCACTGTTTAATTACAATCGAAAGATTACGGAATCGCAATTATATGAGTTACAGGAACTGGATCTAGAAAGTGCGTAACTACAAGTGAAATCATAAATGGAAAGTTTATGGTTGTGCTTATTCACCCACAAGTTTGACTTATGTTGACTCACCCACAAGTTTGACTTGTCTATAGGATTGTAGCTTAAGATAAACCCACACACCTACTTGGGCTCTTTTAAAATGAAACTTCAACAATTTTATAGTGTTTTCTCTGGCCTGTAAACTCCTATCCACCGCACTATCTAATGAAATATATGGTGAATGAATGGGAGGACCTTGACCATAGACAACTTCAAATGGCGTGGTTTAAATTGCTAAATGAAAATTGGTATTATACCAATATTTAGCCAAATATAACCACAGCTTATCCTTAAGATGAAGGCAATCCAATCCATCAATGAAATCCATTATGATGTCCGACCAAACTCTGATGGGTATAGGAAGAGGTTGAAACAATCCAGGATAGGCAATCAATTTAGGCTTTTTTCTTTGACACACATCACACTCTTTTATAAATTGCTTAACCATTTTTTGCATACCTTACCAGTAAAACGGTGTTATAAGCTTTTGACCAGTAAAATAAGCACCTCAATGACCTCCAATAGCTTCAGCATGATAATTGAATCAATTTTGATCTAAGAGTTACATTTGGACCCACAACCAATCTGCCATTTCTCTTTAACAACCCATCTATCCAATTGAACTTTCCTGCAGAATATGTATGATCTTTGAGTTGACTAATGACTATCTGCAGTTCATGATCCTCATTCCAACTCCCTTGTATTTGCAGTAACATATCAGAAGTTGCAGAAGTGGTAACCATAACACATAATGCTCCTCCAGTTGAGGTTCTAGACTATGCATCCGCAACTGTATTATCATTACCCTTCTTATAAGTGATTTCTAGTCATAATCAAGCTGTAACATCCTCTCATGCGGTCTGGTAATTTTTATTTTTATTGATTATTTAATTGTTTTAAAAATTACTTGACATTATTGTTTTATTGTGAAACTTAGATAAATAGGTTCCAGGACCTATTGTGACTAGTAAAATATTAGTTGTTTTAAATTACCTTAGTTGACGGTAAAATAAAATAATATTTCTCGCGACTAATATTCAGGTTCCAGACAATAGATTTAAGACGGATATAAAATACCCAAATATTGGAGTCGGTTTAAGTGAGACCGACCTTTTCTTTTGTGTTTATTCCATCTTCCTTGTAATTGAAGAACACTCTCACAATTTACCTTCTTCAAACTCAAATTGCAAGAACTTTAATCCCTAAACAAAATTGGTGATCTCAATCTGTGATTATTACTAAATAATCATCTTCTAGTTGCTATTATCTTGCTCATCATCAAAGTGTAAGTACATCTTCTTCATGAACTTAAATGTGATTAGGTCAAGTTGAGGATTGATATATTGATTGATTCTTGAAGTTTTAATGATGAGTTTTGATGTTATATGATGATTATGAACTGATTATATTGGTTGAATAATTGAATTGATATACATGATATGTGTTTTGATCTTTTGCTCTTGAGTTAGGGTTTAGAGCTCAAATATGTGAGTTATGGAATTGGTATGGATTAGATATGGAAGTTGGATTATTTGAGGTTGTATGTCTATAGTTGATATTACTTTGTGTGTTAAAAAGCTTGTAATATCGAAATGGTAAATGAGGTTGTGGATATTTTGAGTTTTAGTTCGTATTTGGGTGTATTGAGTTCTGCTGATCTGCTGCTGTTGTAAGGAAGAACAAGCCGGCGGTTTGGGAAGCCAAGCCGGTGGGTTGCTTGAAATTGCCTTAGAACTGGCGGCTCAAAGAGCCTACCCGGCGGGTCATCACCTCAGGCCGGCGGCTCATTGGCCTATCCGGCGGCTACCAGAAGCTTTAAAACACTACTCTCCTCTGGTTCTTCAAAATGTGTTGTACCCGGCGGCCTGGGTGTCTTACCCGGCTATTGGAGAGGTGGAGCCGGCGGGTCCTTGACCCCAGCCGGCGGCTTGTTTGGCTTGTTCAGCCTTTCATTTTACTTGTTTAATTTCAATGTTAATGAGTTGTTATATATCATAACATTGATAAACTAGTATTAGTATATGCTAATAGCTATGTTGTGATTACTAATACGTGAGTAAGAACTTGTAATTATGATGTCGATTGTGCTAAGTTCTTAATGTTATAAATTAATATAAGTTGAGTATTAATAATTCGGATTACTAACTTATATTTAATTGTTGATTCTCAGATCCTCTAAAAGATAAGTGACACATGGAGTCTGAGTTTGTGAAGACAAAGGTATCGATGAGTGGATTTAGAACTCACCCTTCGATTTAGTTGTAACTGTTTGGTTGCAACAAGTAAACGTAGATTGATTATAAGACTGCTTAGTCTGTGATACTGATTATGAATCTACTTGTATCAGATTATTGAGGTCAACGTGTAGTTGGACTTTTTGGTTATTATGTGATTTACACAGGTTTTGATTCATTTGTTGTGTTTGAGATCTGTGTATGTGTTTAATAACCAATAGTTATCGGTCTATTCTGTATTGGCCATACATATTGACATTAAGTGTTCTTGGAGAATCCCCGGGTATTATGATATCTCCAGAGCCACCGATCCTCATTGAAACAAGAAATGTGTTTACGATTAATTGCTGTAAACAGATTGTTATGCTATGTTGAATGGTGTGTGATAAATTCATTCACTTAGCTTTGTGCTAATCCCTCAGTTTTTAACTTCCTGCAGAAAATGTTGATATGTGGGTAGTCAGGAAGTGGACGCTTCGGCGTGTGAATTCGGTGTGTTGTGAATATGTAAACTGTTTATGTACATTATTTAATAAATAGCACGAAAATGTATTTTGAAATATACGCTTCCGATTAAGTTAATATAATATTCTTGAACTGAAAGAGGGGTGTTATACAAGCCATTTAGGAAGCCATTTTGCTTGAAAAGGAGTAGTGAGTCTTTGATCTAACAGATACTTAAGTCTAAAATGATATGTCTTTATTTTGAAATGCCTATCCAATAGTACCCTTTCCATTTACCCATGGCCATTAATACTGCCAAAAACTCCTCATAAGTAGATAGGGCCCAATGCTTCCGAGAGAGAGAGATTTATTAAGATAAACAATTCGATGACCGCCTTGTTGCAAAACTGCACCAATACCATTCCTAGATGCATCAGTTTTCACAACAAAAACATCATTGCAGTTTGGCAAGGCTAGTACAGCTTGAATCATAACTTGTTTGAGGATTGAAAATGCTTCTTGTGCTTGATCATTCCAAAGATATGAATTTCTCTTGAGCAAAGTAGTCAAAGGTTGACTGATAATAGCATAATTCTGTATGAACCTCCTATAATATCCAGTTAAGCCCAAAAAAACCCCTAAGTTGCTTAATTTTTTTGTGGTACATGCCAATTTAGCATTGGTGTAATTTTACCAGGATCAGTATATACACCTTCTGCAGATATGACGTGACTAAGGTATTCCACTTGTGGTACATCAAAATACATTTTCTCATTTTAGCAAACAATGTGTGTTCTTTCATTGTTAGCAAAATAGTGCGCAAGTGCACCAAATGTTCTCCCATATTGCTACTATACACCAGTATTTCATCAAAGAAAACAAGGGTATATTTCATGAGATAGGGCTTAAAGACATTGTTCATAAGTGACTGGAAAGTGGATGGTTCATAGTAAGCCCAAAAGGCATTATCAAAAATTCATAGTAACCTTCATGTGTTCTAAATGCAGTTTTGTACACATCATCTTCATGCATTCTTATTTGATGGTAACCTGATTTGAGATCAAGTTTAGAAAACGCTTTAGCTCCATTCAATTTATCAATCAATTCCTAAATCACGGGGATATGGAATTATTCCTAACAGTGTACTTGTTAAGTTGTCTATAATCAATACACATTCTCCATGTTCCATTCTTCTTCTTAACCATGAAAACTGGAGAGGAAAATGGACTCGGGCTATCCCTGATGACCCCTATTTCTAATACCTCCTTCACCGTCAATTCAATGGCATCTTTTTGGATTGGTAGGTGTTTATAAGGTCTGATGTTCATTGGAAGAGTGTTTGGTAATAAAGTAATTTTATGGTCATGTGTCCTTTCTGGTGGTGAGTCTTTTGGTACTTCAAAGACTTAATTAAAGTAATCCAAAACCGCATGCAACTGTGGAACAATAGGTACTGGCTCCAATTAGCACAAACTTGTGAGATACACACACATAGTCATGGCTTTAAGTTGTGTATGTACATTATTCTTCAATAGCCTCTTACCTTGCAACCATTGTAAACTAGCTTGCTGCAACCCTCTCAATACAACCTTTCTCTCTAAGTTAGTGTACTCCATAATCAGCAATTTAAAATCCAATTGATAAATACTAGTGTTGCTAACCATTGGATTCCCAACACCATTTCACACCCACCTAAAGGCAGAATCATCACACCTTGCAGAGTCCATGAGAATTCCTTACATTCATATACATATACACTGGTCATTACATGGCCATTAGCAACACAGACCTGTAGTTGACAGGTACTTCTCAACTTACACCCTAATCTTTTAGCAGTTTGTATATCTAAGAAGTTGTGTGTTGTCACACCCCGTCTAAAGCGGAAACAACGGAATGCAACCACAATTAGATCACAACACATCAATATATAGAATTAACTAAATGAAATTAAACCAATGTGTTGTGACATTACTCGACACATATAGCGGTATATATCGAGGACGTTCACTTTCACAAAGAACAAAGTCTCACAATTATTATACGTTTAAATTTATTCAACTAAAGTTAAGGCAAAACACGTCTTTTCCAAATAAATGACATAAGTAAATAGTATCATGTATCTCGAGAATTTTACTTAATGCAACCTAATGGTCCACTAAGTTCCTTTGGCCTCTTCCTTAGCGGTACTAGTGTTACATGAAAAGAAATGCTCGAAAAGGTCAACACATAGGTTGGTGAGTTTCGTAGGCATAAACACGACACCAAAATAGAACATTTGCTGTGATAAAGTATGTATGATAGGACAATGAAATGAAATATATGTAAATGATGAGTCCCACGATGTATGATACATGATGTCCTTGCCTCCAACCGAGCAAGACATTAGCATATGATGATGATAGATGACGTCATTGCCCCTAACCAAACAAGACAAATAGATTATGATAATGATTCGAGATGTCATTGCCCCCAACTGAGCACGACTAGTAGCATATGATATCCAACATAGATTAATAATGATTTGATTTCCACATAGATTACCACATAATTCCACATAGTGTCACACATTTCATTCATATATCCAAAAAGAATTAAATAAGTTCACAGCATAAAAATGATTGAAAACAATTTGAGCATTTTTTTCCACCAATGAGAAAAAGTATAAAAGGGGTCACGAAACTCACATTGATTAGCAAACAAAGTTTTCCTTTCACAAAATCTCAAGTATCTACACATAATATACACCATCGGTTACAATCTAGACAAGGCTACCGACCTTTCCATTGCATCCTATTTTGATGATTCATTTATAGATTCCAAAGTCACTCCCTAATCCTCTTTTCGCATGTTAACAAATCTTAGGGCTCTCCTCATATGGATTAAAACACTTAGCGCCAGTCATTGATTTAAGATTTCAACCAATTGAAATTTAGTGATATTTTTACTATTTTTTGAACAATGTCCAATGATTTTACTTGACTTCCAAATTTTAACCATGGACTCTTTAAAGTGTTTAGAACTTGAAATAGTTATTTTATGATTAATCTCATTGACTTTCTATTTTTAGAAATTTCCCAAAATAACTTATTCACAAAAGATACAACTTTGACCCGTTAAATCGTTTATAAAAGTAACCACTTAATGACTTCTAAAAATTCCAATATTTTTATACTAAATAATTGACGCTTTAAATTTGTTCCAGAAAAAGTTTCAAGACCTAACTCAAAGTTTTGCTTAAGCTAAAACACTTTAAAACAGAACCAAAGTATAAACCGAAAACTCAGCTCTGACCACTTAGCTTGAACTTAACTTTTGACCGACCAATACTCGATATTTTGACACAAACCAATTGGAACATAAAGTAGACTCTTTGTACTTAACTTTAGACACAAGATTCGTTCAAAACAATAAAAATTTGACCAAGTTACGATCCCGCAAACACAGAGACCAAATCTGTCCAGAAATCACAGTTATATTTAATGGTTATTCTTGTATACTAATCACTCGTATCCAATCACATAATCATATTATTAATCTACCATTACTTCTAACTTACAGACCCTCATATGGTCACATCAAAATCGAATAACAATGTTACGGATAGAAAGAATTAATATGAAACGCTATAGATTGATATAACAAATAAATATTCAAGTTAGGATAAGAATTCTAACAACTAACGAGCTTGTGAGCAAGATCTTTTTCTAGAATATGTAAATATGATGAATATAATTCCCTTGATCAAGTTTTTGAAAATTAATCCAGAGAATATGAGAGTATGATTACCAAAAACTTACCACTGAACATGAGAATGAAGATTTTCGGTTGCTAGATTGATTAGAAGATTAAACCCTTAAGTTTTAGGGTATTGAGCACAAATTATAGACTGGAAATTGGCTTAGATCGTATGGGAACCGAATTTGGGGTTTGTAAACTCGTTTAGGGTTACAAAATACATATATATATATATATATATATATATATATATATATATATATATATATATATATAGTTGGAGGATCTAAAAAGAATCATTTTTTGGTGGAGAAATGGGAGAAGCATTTTAGACCACTCATTTAAAATTAGGGTCAAAGGGTAGGATTGACATTTTGATTTTTAATTAATTAATATTTGATATTTGATTAATTCATTCATTATCATTGAATTTAAATTTAAATTTGAATGCGTTGTTATTTCCTTATATTATGGACTTCCAAAATTAATAGATCACATCCTTTGTGTATAAACATGATATTTACGGCATAGAAATTCTTCCATTCCTTGTAATCTATCCTTTCATGTATAATTAAATGCGAAATTTTATTTTTTCATCCGTTGTAACAAATAATTCGGTATTGCAAGTGGAACTAATATTCATTTTTTTTTTAATACATCACCGATCTCATGTAATATTATTGTAGCTTTCAATATAATATTGATTCATGAGTTATATAAATTTGATTCGGAAAATCATAATATTGAGGTATGAGTGTGATTCAAAAATTAAGGTATGAGTGTGATTCAGTTTATAATAATATAATTTGTTCACTGATTCAAGAAATTATAACTATGATTCGGTTGTTTGTAGTTGAGTAATTTTTTTGATTGTTGGTTTACCATTGAATCAAAGATGGGTTACTAATTTTAGCAAAGAATTGAAATTTTGAATCATTTTTTATTTTATAGGGAGTATATAGTTGATTCAGTTTTAAATAACATGTGATTTTAAGAGGATACCACTTCAAAAGTTGCTAATACTATAATAACCTTTTGATTCACACGTCACAAACATTGATTCACTAAACTTGAAATTGACTAGGTGGTGTATCAAATTTGGAAATCATTGATTGAGATCTATATACATATGATTCAAAAGTAACAACAATGTTTCACAAAAAATTATGATTCAAAACTAATAATGGTGATTCACGAAAAATAAGAATAAAAGTTCGTAAAAACATACCTAAAATAAAAAATAATTACAAAGAGAAAAAGAAAATGAAAACCTTATTTGGGGAAAAAAATCAACGTAATATATTTAAAATTTAAAATTAGAGATTAAGAAAGTCAATATGATTCCTACATTTTAGCACAACTAGGTAGACACATTTAATGATCAGTTAATACAAAATGGGATTTTACCTAATTGCCCCTTCAATATTACATAATTGACACTTTTAATTTGAATAGTTGATTAGAAATTTAGATGGACGAGATCATTTCTCCACCTTCTCCACTTTAAATTCCTTCTCCCTGGATCCTAATCCTATATATATATATATATATATATATATATATATATGCAGCCACCCAACCAGCGGTTGGGCTCACCGCCCTTGTGGCCCACGCCTTCCCAACCGGCGGTTGGGCCTCCGTCATGAAGTCCAACTTGGTTTGTCATTTTATTGTACGTTGTTACTCATTTTATAATTTAATTATCAACGAGTCATTTGATCCTATACGAGAATTGAATTTCTCAAAATGAGAATGCAAAATACTTGATTTAATCTTGGCGAATTCACGAGTTTGATTACAATTAGGAAAATGAATTTTTAATAACGAGCTTACGAATGCATTTTGGTGATGGATGTCACATGTGTACTACCTGAATCCACCAACATATGCACCATGTGTTTCCCTACATATCCCCTTATTCT
The DNA here is from genome assembly GCA_949592205.1 of Helichrysum umbraculigerum. Taxonomy (NCBI): domain Eukaryota; kingdom Viridiplantae; phylum Streptophyta; class Magnoliopsida; order Asterales; family Asteraceae; genus Helichrysum; species Helichrysum umbraculigerum. Next base: position 152,941,948 of record CATIUR010000005.1, read on the forward strand.
CATTGTCTAGTATGTTGTTACCCCAGTCAAAGCATGTAATGAGATCCATGGTATCATCTCCATGGGTACTTCATAACTGCTTACACCTTCATCCATTGTATAATCCAATGGATGGTTATTCATACCTTCTTCTTCATCCTTTGTATAATCCAATGGATGGTTATTCATACATTCTTCTATTGCCTGTTTCTATGACTCTTCACCTACATTAACATAAACCACTTCTAGCAAATACAATTGGCCACTACATCTATGACCAGGGGTAAACCTTTCGTCACAATAAAAACATAGGTTCTTAGATCTTTTTTGCTCCAATCATTTTTGTAAAAGCTGTCTCCTAGGCATGGCATTAGTTGTACCCCTACTCCTACTAGCTCCATTGTTATTTGTGTAATTTCTTGGTGCAATAGCTTGTAGTGTTGGGGTAGGTAAAGCAAATTGTGAATTTACATGTGGAGCAAGAAGTGCTAGTGGTTTATTAGCGTAAGATGTTGTTCTATGAATATGTAACATTGGAGTATACATGTTTCTCACAACTGTGACCTGTGAGTGTGTCTTCCTGCTTTTTTGCTAGACATAATACATCCGATGATGTTGTAGGTTTGAACATCCATAATACCATTCTTATTTCATCTCTCAATCCTCCAATAATTAAACACACTGTGGATACATCACTCAATTCCACCTTGTTTAACAAAGTTTCAACGACACCTTGGTAGATCTGTACAGTAGCAGTTTGCTTCTGGTTCTTAAGCTCTACAATTGAATTCTTAAACACCGGAGCAAACCTCTTTTTTACTTCTTTCTCATATAATTCCTGTAACACAAGTTTCTTAATAGACTGTTGGTGCTAGGTTAATGTTTTGTCAAATAAATGCATAGAAACTAACTTCACCTCTCTGATTATTGCTGACTTCATCCATGCAAAGAACTGCTTTTGCACTCTGTAAAAGCATCCTTCCACGTCATCACCATTGAATTTTGGAAAGTCAAAGCGTGAGTTTTCCGTACTGTGTTTGTTGATCTCTATCACCAGAATTGATTCTCACAAATTCGTTCGATGCAAACTGCTGAAATATCAACAATCCGCTGACATTATCATTAATTTTGTCAATCGATCGTTGTGGATTCATTAATGTCGCGTTTGATTCCCGACTATTAACCGGATCATCATTTGAGTGAGTGTTCACCTTTTTCAATCAATTAGACTTCAGTCGATCGATTTGTTGCCCAGAACGGGCTCTGATAGCAAAAGGTATAGTTCGAACTAGAAAACGTTAAAAGCTAATGAAATTCAAACAATAAACATGAAAAGGAACTCACACAATTGTGCTCGTTATTCACTAATCTAAGGGTTACGGAATCGCAATCAAATGAATTACAGGAATTTGATATAGAAAGTGTGTAATTACAACTAAAAGCGTAAAAGGAAATTGATTTGACGTAAAAAGTCACGTTTTTGCGTACATAATTCCCACCTTTTTAGCCCCAAAATGGATGAAAACATTCAAAATCAATACTTTTTCACCATAATTCATTACTAAGGCTAAAAATAAGGCGTTGCTTCAAAAATCAAGTAAAATGGCCAAAAAACGTACAAAATAGAGCATAAATGATACGGTCACGTTCTGCAAGCACTTTTTAAGCATTCTACCTCAAAATTATTCTTTGATTATCTCATTATGATCTTCAGGTGAATACGAACGTGTGCATATAAAGAACGTTGAAAACGGATCAAGAACGAAGAAGATATGGCCAAACGAAGCTCGACCAGTGCACAAGACTTATTATCCAGCACACAAGGCAATGACCATGGGCTACACACCCCCACAAGGGCCGTATACCACCCTCTAGGGGCAGTATATGCCCCCATAGAGGCTGTATACCCCCTCTTTAGGGCCGTATACCCCCTTGTAGGGGTGGTATACCCCCTCTACGCTACCGGATTCGCCCCGTTTGCTACCGAATACGCCCTATTTGCTACCGAATACGCCCTAATTGGTGTTGAATATGCCCATTTTGGTGTCGAATTCTATAGCTAGGGGGTGTATCTCAGTGTTAATTTGGAGCGAGGGTGCTAAGTGTAACTTCGTGTATTGGAAGGCTATAAATAGAGCATTCAACCTCCTCATTTCAACAACCATTCACACCTCTCACCATTCACATTTCACACACATTTCTCACTCTAGAATAGCTTTCTCTCTCTAGCACTACTCTTAGGAATTAGAGGAGAAATAGTAGGTTAGTTAGTAGTTAGCTTCTCGTTAATATTTAACGAGACTAACGGAGGGGCTATTTTGTAATATTTGTTGGAGATACTTGGAGAAGTGCTTTTGTAATAGCGGAGGCTCTGCTCGTTGTAATCTTTCAGCTTATATTAAAACTACGCATTTATCACAGTTATCTCTTTCCTTATCTTTTATAATGCATGCTATTGTTATTATGCTAGATTTAGGATTCGTTACCATGATTAGTGAGTAGTTAGCTTTTGTGTTTGTTGTGATGTAGTTAGCCGTTATAATGGGGGATGATGTTAATTTAAATATACAATTGGGATGATATCAAACAACGGAGGTAACGTTATACGGCTTTCATTTGTATAGCGCTTGAAACATCACGAATGTGTGGAGTACGGAACGTGGAAGCTATGAAAGTCGTGGGCACAATCCGTTGTGGAAATATTATTCCCAATTGTTACAATATGAAAACTATGTCTGTCTAACTTTTCATCTATGATTATAAACTGTTTTCAAAACTATCGCCTTTCCTCCAATAAACATGGTTAAAACCCTAAAAGACAAGGAGTCGCAAACCTTGTTCTGAGGGTAATTAATTATCTGTGCTATCTATGCATGGTCTGGTTTCGAAGCTTTGAAAATACCGCTAAATCTAATGTATAGTACAACGTAAATAAATCAGGGATTTATTGGATAATATTAAGTGAGGGATGGGTTTATATCATAGATGGATACGCTTTAATACAAACTGAGTTTAAACGGGTTCAGAGTGACCTAAATGTGCAACATGTGTGGAACACCGTAAAACGTCCTATTACTTAGTATAGTGCCACCTCTGGTGTAGTACAAAGCTACGGAACGGCCGTCGGTGTATACACCCTAACTTGCATTAGTGCGCAGGGCATGGAATGCCGTAAAATGTCCTAGTACCTCGTGTAAGTGTCGGAATCATCCTTCGGGAATGGTTCCCATACACCTAAGCTATGGAACGGATGTCGGTGTATACATTTTGAGCAGCACTGGGTCATCCACCAGCTCTGAACCTATCAAACCATCGATGAAAAGTTAACAGACGCTTTCCAAACAAAGGTCTTAAATGCTCTATTTGAATTAGAATACTTTATGGTATCAAAGAACGGTCAGAAATTAAATATCGGTCTGTTACCTTATTCATGCGCCCAGGAGTTAACTCCAAGAAGGGTCACTTGTCTTCACAGACAGTGTTGGGGGTAGAGTAGCCTGATCTGATCAGAATCATGACAACCTAGTACTCAGTGACATGCTATTTGAGGAATCAGATAGTAGGGTGCTAGTGTTGACTCCATAAAGTACCTAAAACAGTAGAACACAAATACTTAGAAAGAACGTTTTCAAAACATAAATCCAAACATCATCTCCCCTTAAGGCTAATGAAATCACAACAAACACTCCTCTCCATACTGATTATCACCTATTATTTTATTTTACTGTTTATTTAGTTTAATTTAGGACCTAAGTAATTAAAAACCAAAAATCAAATCTCTTGTTTACAAAACCCTACTAAATCGAATCGATCGTCTTGATTGCTTGGTTTCACAATACGGTTGATCTTAAGAACGACCCTGAGTCATTACTTACTTCTATTCATCGTTATAAGTAAAACTTAGGTCCCCAGCTCTATAAATTTAAAACCACCCTCCGATCGCCCACCTCGAGCGTAAGGTCCGGCAACGACAAGGAAGCGATTCCTTGACCGACCGTTCGGGGCGCGATCAGGTTTTTGGCGCCGTGCCGGGGATCGAACCCGGGTCACCCGCGTGACAGGCAGGAATACTTACCACTATACTACAATGACCTTCGACCAGATCATCCAGAACTGAATCACTCATTTTCACACCCGATCCTGAGTCGATTGTCCGAATAATCCGCAAAGAAAGACGCTCTCGTTTTCAACAGATGGCCGCACGGATCACTCTCGCCGATCACACCAAACCGTCTATCGAAGGACGAGGAGGACCCATTAGCTATCCGGTAATCGAAGGCGCATCTTTCGAACTTAAACACCACATCGTTCAACTTATCAAGGACAACTGTCAATTCCACGGTTTACCCCGTGATGACCCGAACGCCCATATCGACAAATTTATTCAGATTTCCAACTCTTACAAGCAGAACGGGGTTGAGCAGGATGTAGTCCGCCTATACTTGTTCCCCTATTCTCTCGCTCTTCATGCCCAGACATGGTTTGAGGGACTTGAGACCGGCTCAGTCACCTCGTGGACGGATATGGCTACCAAATTCCTAACCAAATACTTTCCTCCGTCAAAACAAACCAAGTCCAAGAATGACATCACAAACTTCCATCAAGTTTATGATGAGTCTATCTACACGGCATGGGAACGATTCAAGATCCTTCTGAAGAAATGTCCAAACCACCAACTCGAAAAGATTACCCAGTTATGCACGTTTTACAACGGTCTTGTTCCAAACCACCGCATTACCCTTGACGCTGCTGCTCAAGGCAACTTCATGCAACTCACGGACGAGGAAGCTTGGAACCTAATCGAGAATATGACGATGCACCATCACGACTGGAAGACAGATGAGCAATCCTCATCACTACCTCTCTACTCCTACAACCAAATCCAACCTGAGACAATCAAATCCTTGAGTGAGCAGATTGAGTCGTTGACGAAATAGTTGGGAGAGCTAAAGAAACAACCACAGCAGATCCACCAAGTTCAGGCTTGCCAGAACTGTGCTCACCTTCCCACCGGAGAATACCAAGTTGAGTATGAAGATCCAGCTGACGGTACGGTCTACTACGCACAATTCCCAGCTCGACCGCAAAATCCACCTGGTTTTGCTCGAACATCTCCACCTGGGACTCGAAACTCTCAATATCCTCCACGAAATAACCAACCAACCTTTCAACCCAAATATCAACCAAGATACCCAACCTACCCACAACAACCACAGCTTACCTACAACCAACCCTTATCCTTAACTGCACCAGATGTCAGCTCACCTAGTGATACCACAAAGACCATTGTGCCTATCACTAGTCAAGACGATAATCTCACAAAATTTATCGAGGGTCAGACACTCTTCAACCATAAAACCACTGCTAGGCAAGACCAGACTGACCTATTCATCAGAAACCAACTCTCGGTTCTTAAAAGCCTTGAGAACCAAATCGGTCAATTGGCTCAGCGTCTTGACACCAGACCCCAAGGAACCCTTCCAAGCAACACCATTCACAACCCACATGTAGAAGAGGCCAAACAAGTAACCTCTAAAAATCCACAGGTGACACCGAGTCAACCTAATACTCCTTCTCCAGTGAAGCAAGAATCTCCTGTCCCGAAGACAGTTGAGACCCCATCCACTCCTGCTGGAGAAGTTAAAATCCCATTCCCTAATCGTCTAAAGCAATAGTACAAGGTCAACTCCTTCAAACTCGACTCAAAATTCTTAGACACCGTGTCCAGAATTCCTACCAGTACCAAGTACATTAGACGAATGCTCTCTACCAAAGATAAGATTCCCGACGTATCTAAAATCCCTCTGAACGCGGAATGTTCAGCCGTCATAAGCAACCTGCCCGAAAAACTAGGAGACACTGGTCGTTTTACCGTGCCCTGTTCTATCTATCAGTCAGGCTTGATTCGCTCCTTGGCCGATCTCGGAGCAAGCATCAATCTCATGCCTTACTCTCTATACGTCAGACTAGAATTAGGAAACCTTAAGCCTACAAAGATGAGCGTGCAGCTAGCCGATCAATCAATTCGATATTCACGAGGAATAGCCGAAAACATAATGGTTAAGGTTGATAAATTCTATTTTCCCACTGACTTTGTTGTGATGGATATACAGGAAGACATCAATATACCAATCATTCTAGGCAGGCCTTTCATGAACACTGCCCGTGCTGTTATTGATGTATACTCGCAGACTATTAGCCTTCGAGCACATGGAGAGACTGTATCCTTCCAGGTTGACCAGGCTGATAGTTCTCTACTAGAGAATGCTGAGATATACACAATCTCTACTAGCAGAATCACCTCTGACGATGAAACATCCGAGTCAGAACCTTCAGACTCATATGAACCTGATGATCATACCTGTCTCATCTCTGCAACCGAAGAATCAGATTTAGAAGAAGATGAGATGGAAGACTCAGAGACGGAAGAAGAAATGGAGGAATCCGAAGAAGAGGATGAGCCAGAAGAAGAACAAGAGGAGGACGTTTATCAATCCACACCACCTCATGAGTACTTCCCCGATTCTCAGCATCCGACAGAAGAAATCATGCAACTCGAGTACATTCCAATCACTCTGTCAGATGACGACTCCTTCCCTGAAGAGAAAGACATCGAAATGGACTCTTCTCAGCCCATATCACAAATCACCGACGCAACTCTACCACCATCCGATACTATTGAGTTCCCCGATTCACAGAATCTTGACACTCCAGTAACGAACAGTGATGAGGATGACGTCGTCTTTATAGATGTTCCAATAGATGTCCGCTCTATCCACCTTCGTGTATCTCCTGCCATTCCTGACCCTCCTCTCGAGATCATCCAAGTTTAGGTTGTCTCTACTCATGAAGGGATGATCGATGCCCTCGAAAGGTTTTAAGATAATTTTCAAATAATAATGACTGTCATCAAAGACTCAACCAATGAGTACACTCCGCGGCAGAGAGAGTTAATCGAAGAAATCGAGGCTGAATACACGGTCTATCGTGCTAATAACTCTCGGAGTCCTCAATTCCTACAAAACCGCATTCATGCCTTCGCCGAAAATCTAGCAACTCAGCTCCTGCATGAAAACTCTGATAATGAAGAACCAACTGCAGACGAGTCAGAGTTCTTCGAAGGACAAAAAGTCATATATGGCAAGGTTTATGAAGCCCTCATCAGGTCCGCATTTCCATATTCTAACCAACAAATGAGTTTGTTACATTCTTACAGGTACAATTTGGACTATGCATCTGGAAATCCTGAGGAGGAAGTAGACATTTAGATGATGAATGATCTCAAAGGATTGATGGATTCCATAGCCGATAACGACCACATTGATGACACCTCACCACATAGGTTTTTCATCGACTGCACTATTGAACACCACGCCCACAAGATTATTGAGAAGCTTGAGTGCATGAGTTTAGACGAAAGAACGCGAGCCATCCCTTCTTCCATACCGGATGGAACATTGATCAACACTGCGAACTTTATCACGGAACGACTCTTAGAAATCTTTGGTACTGTTCCCTGATGTAGCGCAAAAAGTCACGTTTTTACCTACATTATTGACCCCATATTTAGGCCTTTTATAACAAAAACATTCTTAAAACATCAATATTTATCATATTTTGTTATAAAGGTGAAAACTGGACGGACTTTCCAAAACTATACGAACAGGGCTGAAAATACACTGAAATAGGCACCAAATTGAGCCTAACCCTAAATCTACTGTAAACTCCATACCAAGACCTCAAAACTATCTTATTTTGTAGCTATGGAGATTACGAAAACGTGGATATAAGTATTTCTCAAAACGGATCAAGGATGAAAAAGTTATGCAAGATACAGCGCAGCCGAAAGCTACAAAACGTATTCTGGACACGCCTGGGCTCCACATATCCAATTCCTACCAAATTGGCATCATTAGAAGCGTAACGGAATTACGAAGCCGTAGGCGAAAGAATCAAGTCAAATGGACGCAAAACGAAGAAGATACGGCCTTCCGAAGCAACGAGAAAAGTCAGATAAATCACCCGGCCTAGCACACGGCCACCACAGGGCCGTACACGGCCTAGATAGAGCCGTACATGGCCTATACAAAGCCGTACATGGCCTGTATAGGGCGGTACACGGCCTGATTTGGTCTCACACGGCCTCCGTCTTGCTTCGTTTGCTTGTACGTGTGCTTGTGGGCTTGTACTCTTGGATCCATGGCTTGCCTATAAATAGTGGCCTCATTCACCTCATTCCACACACCAATTCTTCATAGAATTTTCACTTTCTCTCTCACACACTCTCTCTCTCTCTACTTTCTCTCTCTAGCACTACTCTTAGGAGTTAGAGGAGAAACAGAAAGGGTAGCTAGTTAGCGTAGCGGTAGTTGTAGTGTCTGTACGGAGTCACTCCGAGACCTTGGTTTACGAGGATTTGTCTGTAATACTCATTCAGGTTATATTTATATCTCTTTTCTTTATTTCGTAAATATGATTTGCTTATATTATGTTTGCGTTGTATTGATTGCTAGAGATGCCATGCTAGGCTAGACAAATCTGTGTTTGCTATGATAATGGTTATGCTTAAGTAGTTATGATTTAATATGCAATTGGGATGACACCATTGTGAAACAACGGAGGTAACGTTATACGGCTTTCATTTGTATAGCGCCGGAACCATCACGAATGTGTGTAGTACGGAACGTGGAAGCTATGAAAGTCGTGGGCACAATCCGTTGTGGAAATAATGATTCCCAATTGTAACATGCTGTTACTCTGCCTGTGTGAATATTAAACTGTATCTGAATTTATGAATTGAATCTCTATTGTTTACCTATCCAACTTATGCTGTGGTTAGAAACTTCCTGCTAAAACCTGGCCAGTTATTAGTGGTACGTAATCTACCTATTCTATGTATGATGAAGCATTTGAACTCGACATGGCTGTATTCTCTAGATTGAAACTATATCATAAGAGATGCGGAGCATAGGATTAGAGATAGGTTAGATTCAAGCTCATATATTGAATATCTTTGAGAGACCTTTTGGGATATTTATGATCCAATCATCTGGTTATGTGAAATGGTATGAAATAGGAATAGTTATCTGTGTGCCTTTCTATTGCATGTTCTTGTTTGATTGTTGCCTTAGGAATGCTGCATGCTAGAACTGTACCTCCGATTACTATATGTAACAGCATGATTTAGGTTTTCAGATATTAGTTGATGTTTATACAGTAGAGTGATGTGCATGTAATAGTTATGGTGATTTATATGATTGATGATGAACAATTCAATAAACCGTTAGACAAGTTAATCCAACCTATTCCGTAGGGTAACTCCTGTTCACATTATCGTTTAATCAACAATTCGTGCCATGATACCGACACACATTTGTCAGAGATTGGGGAATAGGATTAGAGAATAACTGTTAATTGAATTGATCAGTACATTTGGGAGAACTTCCGGTGTATTTGACACTATATAATTGCTATCCATGTGACATATTACTTATCTGATTGTAGAGAACTTTACGTTAAATATTTGATAGGATCGTAATTATACTTCATTAATAATATAGGGTATCCAATGAGCAAACTGGCAGTTTGAATCAATGCTAAGGAAAAACCATAAAACGGCACAGTACTTCGTATAACGTTTAAATACGCGGGAAAAGCTAAGGAACTGCCGTAGGTATAATACTTCGTGTTGATTTATGTTTCCGGTTACTCAACAGATTAATCATCATAACTAGTGGCTTTAATACTCATAACTACCTATCCAAAGCATATACCGGCATCATAGTAAACACTCTCGTATCCACTGTTCTTCGACCCTCCGTACAAACATCCTTTCCTTTTCTGCATTTATTTTTATTTCCGTAGATTAGTTATAAAACCAAACCAAATCCACTTTAGTTAAACCCTAGCTAAATTGCAAAAGGTAATTAGAACGCCTAAGATCCCATGCCCGTTGTAGTGTAAGAACGACACCTGAGTCAACATACCGCTTACTACCCTAATAATCTAATTAGGGCTGAAAGTAGTATTAGCTTAGGATTTCCACAACTCTATAAATTTAAAACAACCCCACTGTTGTGCCCGCTTCGCGAACGACCGTTGAAGGCGCAACAAGTTTTTGGCGCCGCTGCCGGGGACTACAACGACCAATTTTAGGTATTTTTAGTTATCTTAGTTATTTAGCGATCCTTTCGGAAGATCAATATCATCCGTAAGTTCTTTTTTCTGTCTTTAGGTTAGATTTTCTTTTTCCGTTCTTAGATTAGTTAAACCTATCCTTTCCAAAACTCTACTTTATACCAACAAGTTATGACGAATCGTATCACTCTCGCCTCATCAATAAAACCACTGCTAGAGGAACGAGGAGGACCAATCGTATCATCTGCTGACGAAAACCTTGAAATTAAGCCTCACTTCATCAAAATGATTAAATCTCAGTGTCAATTTCATGGTTTCTCGGTTGAAAATCCAAACTCTCATCTTAACAAGTTCATCAACCTTTCCGATTATTTCGAACAAACGGGATCCAGTAATGAAGTCACCCGACTTCACCTGTTTCCCTATTCTTTAGCTTCTCGAGCACATACATGGTTTTATGAACTCGAACCCAATTCGATTCATACATGGGAGGAGATGGCTACCAAATTCATGGCTAAATATTTCCCTCCGTCCCTACAAACCAAGCTTAAAAATGAAATCACCAACTTTCTCCAAAAAGATAATGAATCATTAAGCTCTGCTTGGGAACGCTTTAAGAATTTGCTCGGAAGATGTCCGAATCATCAGTTTGCTGAAACGAATCTGGTCTGCACATTCTACAATAGTTTGAATCCTCATCACCAACAAACCCTCGATGCTGCTTCATCCGGAAATTTCATGCTACATACTTCAGACGAAGCGTGGAAGTTGATTGAGACGATGACGATGCATCAACATGACTTGGAGCAAGATGAATCAACTTCGGAGGAAAGGAGTACTTCTAATGCCTTGGACACTTTAAAATCTCAAATTGAATCAATCACTAAAGTTGTCAAGGACATGCAAGAACCTTCTGAACCTAAACACGAGAAGAAACCGCAAAAGCTATTCTCAAGCCAAAAGTTCAAAGAAGATATTCTTGCCACTACTGGAGAAACCTCTAATCAAACCCATCATTCAACATCTTTCATTCAGAGGCCAACCAGTCGACCTTTTTCTCAATCGTTAGTTCTTTCTTCACCCTCTACTTCCTCTCATTTGACTTCTCGTCTAAACACCGAAATTTTCAATAACTTCATGGTTGATCAAAATAATATAAATAAACAAATTGTTGATTTTCAAAACCAAATTGATAGTTTTCTTAGAATTTCAAACGATTTAGTTAAAAACATGGAGGATAATGTAAAAAGGTTGTTTTTAAAAGTTGATGAGAAGCAAAGAGAAGAAGCAATTAGCAAGGCTATTCATCATTCATCTTATGATAACATCCTTGTTATCACTAGAGGAGGAAAAGAGACTAAGAATGAGAAATCGATAGATATTCCGACAAACGAACCTTCTATTTCTTCACCTCCCACTGACTCAGTACCAGTTAAGACGCCTGTCACTTCTCCTGAGCCAGCACCTTCTAAAGCCCCAGAAGTCATTATTCCTACACGTATACTTTTCCCTGGTAGGCTTAAGAAAGAGAAACAAGAAGCTCAGTTTGGAAAATATCTAGAGATGTTCAAAAGCTTACACTTAAATGTCAAACTTTTAGATGCTTTAGTTGAGATACCTAGTTGTGCCAAATTCTTTAAAGAACTCTTATCAAATAAAGAAAAACTTAGACAAATAGTTAACTTGCCTTTAGATGCAGAGTGCTCTTTGATCATGCAACAAGGAATACCCCCCAAGCTAGGAGATACTGGCCGTTTCACTATACCTTGTTATCTACAGGATGTTCAAATAAGCAACGCCTTAGCCGACTTAGGAGCTAGTGTAAACCTTATGCCGTATTCCCTCTATAGGAAATTAGGATTAAGCGAACTTTTGCCAACCCGTATGACCATCCAGTTAGCCGATAGATCAGTTAAGCTCCCACGTGGAATTGTTGAAGATATTATGGTCCGTGTTGATAAATTCGTCTTTCCTGTGGATTTTGTTGTCATGGACATTGAGGAAGACACCGAAGTTCCACTCATCCTTGGCAGACATTTCCTAAACACTACCAAGGCCGTCATTGACGTAAATGAAAAATCTTTAAAACTTCGAGTTGGAACTGAGGAAGTCACCCTCAATGTTGACAAGCTAATGAAACAACCTATGGGAGAAGACCTTGGTCTTGTAGATTCTATGCAGGAAATAATCGAAGAACACCTGGAAGAGATCCTCGCAGTAAGCAGCACCAGCTCTTTTCCAAACACGGTCATCACTACCAGAAGACTTTACCAAGAAGATGGAGGACTATGCTCAGCTATCTCGGATCCACCAACTGCATCTAAGGAAGTACTATTTCCTTTAAAGAAATCCAGCAATCAGCCTAACAGTTCTACCACAGCTGTTCCGCTTGGATCTGGCACACCTGTCACTCTCTTAAGAAGAAACCTCACTCCTGAAGTACCTGATTCATCTCTCTCAAAAGACCAAATTCTGAAGACTCTTTAAGAGATGGAGTCAATGCTTAAACCACCTTCTTCACAATCTGAAAGATCAAATCCAGAGATCACTATCAGCACATCTTCTTCTGCTCAGTTTCAGAGATTTGCATTCACTAAGAACAACGATACCATAATCACTGAGGACAATGCAGTCTCTCACTCTTCAAAAGCAAAATACGACTTAAGAAAAGATGAGCTCTCCGATAAACCAGAATGGGTTGAAATAACATCAGCCGACAGTCTAGAGATCCCTGCAGAAGATTCTGAATTTCAAACGAAGTTCGACGAGCTTAAAAGAGACGAAATTGCAAGGATGAAACATTCCATAGAAGAACCACCAGAATTGGAGCTGAAGGAACTACCCTCACACCTTGAATACGCTTTTCTCGAAGGACCTTCGCACTTACCAGTTATCATATCAAAAGATCTGAAGCCGGATGAGAAAGCAAAACTCATTGAAGTGTTGAAGTCACATAAGAAAGCAATCGCTTGGAAGATTTCTGACATACAAGGGATCAGTCCGAACTATTGTACTCACATGATCTTAATGGAAAACGACTTCAGACCATCAGTTCAAAGGCAGATGAGAGTCAACCCGAAGATTCAAGAAGTGGTTAAGAAGGAAGTTATCAAACTCTTGGATGCTGGCCTAATTTACCCTATTTCAGATTCCCCTTGGGTCAGCCCAGTTCAAGTTGTTCCAAAGAAAGGAGGAATGACGGTTATCGCTAACGAAAACAACGAATTAATTCCAACACGAGCCGTCACCGGTTGGAGGGTGTGTATTGATTACCGAAAACTAAATGAAGCCACTCGCAAAGATCACTTCCCTCTACCGTTCATTGATCAGCTGCTGGAGAGATTATCAGGAAATGAATTCTACTGTTTTCTTGATGGATTCTCCGGTTATTTTCAGATTCATCTCGATCCTAAGGACCAAGAAAAGACGACATTCACATGTCCATATGGAACTTTCGCTTACCGACGTATGCCGTTTGGCTTATGTAATGCACCTGCTACATTTCAGCGATGCATGGTAGCAATTTTCCATGACATGATCGAACAATGCATGGAGGTATTCATGGACGACTTCTCAGTCTTTGGAGATTCCTTCTCTACTTGTCTTTCTAACTTGGATAGGATGCTTGCCCGATGTGAAGAATCAAACCTCGTTCTGAACTGGGAAAAATGCCATTTCATGGTAAAAGAAGGAATAGTTTTAGGGCACCGCATATCAAAAGCCGGAATTGAAGTTGACAAAGCTAAAGTTGAAACTATCTCAAAACTTCCTCCACCAACTTCTGTTAAAGCCATCCGAAGTTTTCTAGGTCATGCTGGATTCTACCGTCGTTTCATCAAGGATTTCTCCAAGATCTCTCGACCTATGACTCATCTGCTTGAAAAAGATACTCCGTTCGCCTTTACAGATGAATGTCTTCAAGCGTTTAGTTATCTAAGAGACCAGCTTGTGCATGCACCGATAATGATTGCCCCAGATTGGAGCCTTCCATTTGAGATCATGTGCGACGCTAGTGATTTCGCGGTTGGAGCTGTATTGGGACAGAGGAAGGATAAACACTTTTAACCAATATACTATGCCAGCAAAACGCTCACAAATGCTCAAGAGAATTATACAACCACAGAAAAGGAGCTGCTTGCGGTAGTATTTGCTTTCGATAAGTTTCGTTCCTATCTTATGTTGTCCAAAACTATCGTCTATACAGATCATTCAGCCTTGAAGTATCTTTTCAAAAATCAAGATGCAAAGCCTAGACTGCTAAGATGGATTCTACTCCTACAAGAATTCGATATCAAGATCAAAGATAAGAAAGGAGCAGAAAACGTTGCAGTAGATCATCTAAGCCGATTAGAAATCCTACACTAGAGCAGCTTAATGAAAAGGATATTCAAGACCAGTTTCCTGAAGAACAACTCATGCACATCGGCAAATACCATCAAGGATCCACATCCAAAGATCCTTGGTATGCTGATCATGCTAATTTCCTGGTGGGAAAAATAATACCCAAAGGGATGCCGACATCTCAGAGACGAAGATTCTTCCGCGATATAAAGAATTACTATTGGGACGATCCTTACCTATTTAAGGTTTGCCCCGATCAGATCATTAGAAGATGCGTCGATGGGAAGGAAGCAGAACAAATCCTTTGACAAAGCCACCATGGACCGACTGGAGGACATCACGCCGTTAACTTAACAGCGCGAAAGGTGTATGATTCTGGCTTTTACTGGCCAACCATCTATCGAGATACTTATGACCTAGTGAAACGCTGCGACATTTGCCAAAGACAAGGCAATGTGTCAGCAAGGAACGAAATACCACTCACTAATATCCAGGCTTGTGAGATCTTTGATATCTGGGGGTTAGATTTTATGGGACCTTTCCCTAAGTCTAATGGAAAAGAGTACATCCTAGTTGCTGTCGATTATGTCTCCAGGTGGGCCGAAGCACAAACTTTCCCGACAAATGATGCCAGAGTAGTGACAAAGTTTCTCAAACAACTATTCTGTCGATTCGGAACTCCAAGAGCTATCATAAGTGATCGTGGCACTCACTTCTGCAATACTCATTTCATGAAGGTTATGCAGCAGTATGGCGTCACTCACAAGATGTCCACCGCCTATCATCCGCAAACAAATGGACAAGCTGAGATCACAAACAGAGCTTTAAAGAGAATCTTGGAGCAAACAGTCGGAAATCATGGGGATAAGTGGGCTGACAAATTAGACGATGCATTATGGGCATTCAGAACTGCTTACAAAACACCTTTAGGGACCACACCGTATCGTCTAGTTTATGGCAAGGCATGTCACCTACCAGTGGAGTTGGAATACAAAGCATATTGGGCGCTGAAGAACTGCAATCTGGACGCATCTGTAACAGGTTCCCATCGGAGAATGCAACTAAATGAACTGGCCGAATTAAGAAATCAAGCATATTAAAGCTCCCTGAACTACAAAGATAGAACCAAGAAGATTCATGATTCCAAGCTCAAGCTCTCAAGGTTCAAACCAGGAGATAAAGTGCTTCTCTTCAATTCACGCTTCAAAAAGTTCTCTGGGAAATTCAAGATTAGGTGGACCGGACCATTCACGATCTCAAAGGTATTCCCTTATGGTGCAGTCGAACTCGAATCACCAGAAGGTAATTTTAAGGTAAATGGTCATCGGTTAAAGCATTACATCGAAGACTTCCCCATTCGTGAGGATGTCTTTATCTTTGAACCACCTTGAGTCAGCCAGAAAGGTACAAGAGTCGAGCTAAGAGACTCTATAAACAAAGCGCTCTTGGGAGGCACCCCATGCTTATCTTACTTTTCCTGTCCTTTTATTTCTTAGTTTATTTTTAATTTAGTATTGTTATCACTGATCTAATGCATGCAGGCTTGCGACTTATCAGACAATCAAATATCTTTATCTGAGATAAGTTTTATTTACACAAATGCGAAAAGTTCAGATGACATTTCATCTGTCCTTTCTGCATTTGTTTACTTTCTATTTAGCATTACCTGCTTTATGTTTATTTCAGGATGGACGCACGGATCGAGACTGAGGATCATGCTGCTGAGAGACGCCCGAGACAAAGGAGACGACCCAGACAGAGGAGACACCCCAGACACAGGAGAGCTTTACCTGTTATCCCTGAGGAGAGACTTGTAGATATTCAGCTAGAGCATGAGGAGGAGGCCACATCACCTGCAGCCCAGCTTGTGCCACCACAGACTACTCCAGCGATCAGACAGCCGCATACTCTTGAGTATGGCATTACCCTGTATGATCCCGCTGCTACTTGGGCCTTGTTCCATACCTTCACTGCACATCATCAGATCCTTTCAGCACTGTGTGAGGTAGCCGGATTGCCGAGACCTGCGGGACCACCTTTCAGGTTGGGACCAGACCCAGCACCATCTCGACCACCCTGGTCTTTCTTCCCTCCTGCTGGATCTTATGTTGGACCTGCTGCTGGACCATCTACTGGACACCCTATTGCTCCTACTGCTGAGCCTGCTGCCTCTGGGACCTCTGCATCTATGGATCCAGTTCTTCGTGAGCAGCTTTGTGCCATGCTTGATGTTTCGAGCCCAGCTCCTGCACCAGTCTATGACAGGACTGCAGAGGATGAGTTTGATCCAGATAGCGATGACTTGCTAGATGACTTTTATTAGTTTACTTTATCTTTTTCTTATTTTATTACTCTGTACTTTTGTTATGACTACTGAGACGTGATACTCTGATGAGGTTATGATTACTGCAGAACTAGCTTCGTATGGAATGGCTGAGCCTAAACTTCTGAAATCTTTTGCACCACTTCTGCACGAACCTGGTCCAACTCCAGTAATCACTATTTATAGGGAAGTTCCTTTTCAGTATTTTCATTTTAAAATTTTGCCATGACCCCCATTTCAAAATTCTAAGTGTGGGATTAACAACCCCATTCTTAGAAAATACTTAAAATTAAAATATTGTTCAAAAGTCATTAAAACCCTAAGTGTGGGATTCCCCCTACTTAGTGGCAAAAACATTGAGGACAATGTTTATTTTTAAGTGTGGGATAGCAATATTCCTTACTTCGTATAATAAGCTTAAATTTTTTCAAAAATGTCCTCAATTTTTTTCAAACTTGTTCTGACATGAAGCCAATAGGTCATTACTTTACCCTAAACTTTCAAAACCATTTTGAGTCAAAAATATATGTAAGGCTATAAAATTTTAAAATAAACTCAAAGGTTAAGCAGAAAGAGGTAGAATCAGGTCAGATTCCAACTTTTTCTTAATGAAAGTCTAAGAGGGGCATCACATGACTGGGCACATACAACCCAATAAACTTGCGGTGAGGTATCTTGAGCCTAATAGCATTCATTTTTAATGCTTCACTTTTCGTTTCTTGTGTGTGACCGGTGCATGCTTTCTGAATTAGAACTTGCTCCTGACGTGCGTTTCGAGACCATATTGACAAGTGCCATACGTGGCATAGGTGCAATTAGATGACCTGGACATTTTTAGGAATAACCCCTTTTCTCATATCTTTTCGAGCCAACCCTTTTCCGACACTTTTCAGTGTTGAAGATCCCTTAGAAAAACCATGTTGAGCCTAAGCCTATTCATTTTTTTTAAACCCTAAAACCACATTTTTCAATCAAAACTCACCATCAAAACGTCTTGATGAAAGAAAATTTCTGAGGAAGTGAGAAACCACTATATGGATGTCCTTAACAACTCAAGCAATTGCTCTCTCAAGTCATAAAATTCCTGGTGACGAACTTCAAAAGAAGAATATCAAAAGAAATCACCTGAAGCTCCCAAAAGAATCACTCATGGAGCTGTGAAAATTATCTTGAAGAAACTGCAAAAGCAAAAAGAGGATGAGGCATCTAAAAAAGCAAAAAAAAAAAAAAATAGAAAAAAAAATAGAAAAGAAAATGCCTCAAGAAAAAAAACAAAAAGAAAGAATAAAAGATCCAAGGAAGTTCAAGAATCATCCAAAAAGAAGAAATTCTCGGTGGATTCCCCTTTCTATAGGATTCAGTCAAATAAAAGTTTCTCACGACCTCAAGAGTTTCTGGAGTCAAGATCAGTCCTTCCTTCCATATCACCGTACCCTACCAACCTTTCCTTTTTAAAACATTCCCCTTTTCACCCCCAAAATACAACCCAATCAAATGTCCTGGGATAATTAGTGCCGTCCCTGTCTAAGTGGTGGAGATTCGATTCTCGATCAAGCCTATGACGATGAATGCTGCATGACTGGTATTATGAGCGATTTCGTTTGATCTAGATTGTTAGGAAACCCGATACACTTGTGTGAATTGAGTGACCACCTGGTGAGGAATCGCCCAGTCATGTATATTCCAAGATCACGAGAATTGAAAGCATGCCTAAGATGATCATTCTGAAAAATTGGATACGTCATGTGCATACCTCCTATGTTACACCTGAGGGATTATTTGATTATCATCGTATCTTTACTTATATTTATGACTCCCATTAAAACCATTTTTTAGAAAAAAGTTTCTGGGTGTAGTTGACAGGCGGAATTGCTTGAGGACAAGCAAAACTCTAAGTGTGGGATATTTGATGTAGCGCAAAAAGTCACGTTTTTACCTACATTATTGACCCCATATTTAGGCCTTTTATAACAAAAACATTCTTAAAACATCATTATTTATCATATTTTGTTATAAAGGTGAAAACTGGACGGACTTTCCAAAACTATACGAAAAGGGCTGAAAATACTGAAATAGGCACCAAATTGAGCCTAACCCTAAATCTACTATAAAATCCATACCAAGACCTCACAATTATCTTATTTTTTAGCTATGGAGATTACGAGAACGTGGATATAAGGATTGCTCAAAACGGATCAAGGATGAAAAAGTTATGCAAGATACAGCGCAGCCGAAAGCTACAAAACGTATTCTGGACACGCCTGGGACCCACACATCCAATTCCTACCAAATTGGCATCATTAGAAGCATAACGGAATTACGAAGCCGTAGGCGAAAGAATCAAGTCAAACGGACGCAAAACGAAGAAGATACGGCCTTCCGAAGCAACGAGAAAAGTCAGATAAATCACACGGCCTAGCACACGGCCACCACAGGGCCGTACACGGCCTAGATAGAGCCGTACACGGCCTATACAAAGCTGTACACGGCCTGTATAGGGCGGTACACGGCCTGGTTTGGTCTCACACGGCCTCCGTCTTGCTTCGTTTGCTTGTACGTGTGCTTGTGGGCTTGTACTCTTTGATCCATGGCTTGCCTATAAATAGTGGCCTCATTCACCTCATTCCACACACCAATTCTTCATAGAATTTTCACTTTCTCTCTCTAGCACTACTCTTACGAGTTAGAGGAGAAATAGAAAGGGTAGCTAGTTAGCGTAGCGGTAGTTGTAGCGTCTGTACGGAGTCACTCCGAGACCTTGGTTTATGAGGATTTGTAACAACCGGCAAATTAGGACTAGAATTAGTGCCTAATTCTTTGTTAATACATGTAATTAGTTCTGTGTTAGGCTAATTTATGTATCGAATTATATATATTGTTGAATATATACGAAAATGCGATTTGGTTAAATCGTACGCAATTTAAATCGAATGTATTTCGATTCAATTTAATACGGACGTTGGTGACCAATTTTATTAAATAACGTTGTTATGTCAAAAATATTATTATAATAATAATTAGTATTCATTCGTATCGCACAATCAGAAAGTTACACAATTTAAAAAGGTTAAAACGCGCAACTAAATAAAATAACGTACATTTTATAACTCAAATATAAATCGATTAGTAAAACATTTAAATAAAATTATCGCGTAATAAATTGTATTTTAAAACGTACCATTTAATATTTAAAATAATTATTTAACGTTTAAACGACGGGGTAAACGAACACTGCGCGAGGTGCAGTGCGCAGACTGAAAATGGTGGAGGATTTAACCTCCCACCATTTCCTTTTTCTTTTTCATTTCTATTTCCCATTCTCTCTCTCTCTCTCTCTTTCTTTTACTTTCAATCACCAACCCACATTCATCACCAAAATCGCATAATAACACCACCAAACATCGCCGAATCATACCACTCGTTTGGGGAAAAACGTTCACCACATCACGATCTACAACGCTATCTTTCCGGAATTTCATTTCGGCGTTTTGTAAGTTTCCGACAAATCCCGACATCTCTCGTTTTTGATCATTTTTACTAGTTTATGGTTTAAATAGGCTTAATATGTTCATATGAGGGTTGGGTAAAAGAATCGGACCAAACGGAAACCCGAAAACATGTTTTTGGCTCAAAATCCGTCGATCAGACGTAAGTGACGCACTGATGAACCCAGATATGCGTCACTTCGTGCGACACTGACTAAGTGTCGCATAAGCCCTCTTTTCCCGTCACTACCTAAGTGACGCATTTTCAATATCCGTCACTACTAGCGTCACTTGCTTTAGTGACGCCTATGATCGAAACCTAATTTTTATACGACACTCTTGCCCGACACTACTCTAGTGACGCCTAGAACCTTAAACCGACACTTGTTACCGTCACTGCCTAAGTGTCGCCACCTTATGCGTCACTTACCTAAGTGACGCCCTAAACTCATATTTCGCAATTTTATGCGACACTTCCTAAGTGTCGCCTAAACCTTAAGTGTCGCTATAAGTGACGCTAAAAACAGAGAGTTTCAAACCATTTCTACTAAGTATCGAGACCAAAAATTTACCACTTGATTTCACCCAAATTCAAGTCCAGATGCGTTTTTCACTATAACAATATTATAGAAATAAAAATTTTCCAAGCTGACCTGGCAGCTCGACCCCAGCCAGGGGCTCTGCCCCTTGGACCCCGCCAGGGGCTGCCGCCCCTTGGACCCCGCTACCAGGGGCGCTGCCCCCGGACCCCCGTCATTAAATGTTGTAAACACTTTTCACACTAAGTGTTGAACACTTACAAATAACGAAATCTGATTTAACGATACAAATAATGATGACACTTTGAATCATTATTACAAACCGTCACCAACGGGCCATACTTGTTTTCAAACTACAAACGGATTACTAAACAAACACTTGGACATAACGAGTTGTGTAGACAACTAGCCTAGATGGTCTTGCGAGACATCTACTTACTTAACTTTATATGTTTAGGCATTTAAAGGTTACGGGTTCGGAGAACCAGCTGTTGATATTACTTACTCGCTTATTGATATAAACGCACTTGCAAAGACTCAGGTGAGTCTTACGGCCCCACTTTTACTGTTTTAACTTATTGGGGGAGATGCATGCTACTGATTTTCTTGAACACAAGTACTAAACTGTTTACTATACCAAACGGAATTGCATGAGTTACTTACTATTTACTGAAGTCTCTCCATCATATATCGTTAGTTATGTACTTAAGCGCGAACAGTAGTTAATGGATCCATTAGGGAAATGACCCTCCCCGCCCGGGGTAGTAGCGCTACCACGAACTGTTATGTATAAACGGGCGACTATTATTTCGTTTACTTATGCTTGCTCAATTTCGAGCATGTCACGGGAGCAACTGATTATTTACGGGTTAAGCTTCGATTATGAGCCTCATGGCAACGGTATAACTTGATTACTTTACTTTTGCGAGATTTGCAAATACTTGATATACGCCTACGGGCACTACTGATGAAATCTTGTGTTCAAACTGATTATTTACTGATAAACCTGTGAGATTCACCAACCTTTTCGGTTGACCCTTTTTAGCATGTATTCTCAGGTACACTTACGGAGTAGGATCACTCCAGGATTACTAGCTAGAGTCGCATGATTTCCAAATTGCATTTAACGGAGATTCTTTGGCATTATCTTTTGTACTATGGTTATGTAATAGAATCTCCCGCCACATACGCGGACTCTAGGCTTACTTATTTTTGTAAAGAAAACTATATGTTTTCAAACGATTTAAATTATGAAATGTAATTATTTTACAAAACGTCGCATTTAGAGGTCGTTTGCTGTATATCTTGTGCTTTGTATATTGATTAGTAACACCCAAGTATGCTTCCGCAAATCACTAAATTTGGGGGTGTTACAGATTGGTATCAGAGCCTAAGGTTATAGTGAACTAGGTTGCATTTAGTGGGCCTAGACTATGACCATTAGGCAGTATTTCCTTACTAGGCATGATTGGTTCAGGAAATACATCATACGACTTTAATTTAACATAGCCTGATCAACTATGTACAATTAAGGAAAGATGATGTGAGGTCTGAAATGGTTGTGTCGAACAGGAATGCGTTAGTTGACTCTGACCACGAGAGAACCAGACCATTTCTTGATACGTGCTAGACTTTAGGCTGGATATTATATATTTATATATATTAGCCTCGTCTTACTTACACTCTGCCACAGGAATGGCAAACACACCACCTAATCCGACACACTCTCACTCACATGGGTCACGGAACCCACGAGTAGCCAGGAGGAACACAAGGTCACCTCGAACCAGCCCTTATCCTGTACATAACTCTCAGAACTCGGCACATCTCACGTTACCAGTATTGGCTACCCAATTCCGCCGTCAGGAGCAAAGACTAGAAAACCTAGAACTGGAACAACACCGAATGGCTTACCTGCTTCGTCAAGCTCTTGACCGCATATCACAACTACAGCGAGAACAAGAGGATACCAACCTCTCTGTAAGCATAATTCAGGACTCCATGACCGCCGAATTAGGTGCAGATGAACTTGTAAGGAACCGATTAGAAGAATGTGAACAGCGTTCACATGAGACTGCGGATCATTCTCGAACACTAGCACAACGACTGGCCTTGGTTGAAGACAACGCCAGGCAAACCAACCGACTAGCAGAAACCGTGGACCGCCTTGTCGCGCTGATGGAACAAATTAATCTACATTAAGATTAGTGTAGTTTTTTGTCTTGTAATCTATCTCGTAATCTAGGGACTATCTAGCACTACTCTATAAACTAGTCGGATGTAACCATTCCCGACACCTTTTGTAATATCTCTGTAGGATGTAACTTTTGAACTCACTTTATCTATCAGATATCCTTTGTTATCTCAACTCACATTAATTGTCATTTTCCATGTTGATGTTATGTATTACTGCTTTTATACATGTACATCTGTGACAATTACCAACTCATACAAAATCTCATGTATCTTCATTTCTTTTATTGAAGAATCATGCCGCCAAAGACACGACCATACACCGACGCCCAGATTACCTCCCTTATAACCCAGGCTGTTACTGAAGCCTTGGCTCGGAATACACCACCAAATTCCTCGAGAAACAGCGATGCCGCTGAAACCTCTGCTGCTAAACCTTGTTCTTACAAGGACTTCCAGAACTGCAAACCTCTAAACTTTGCAGGTACCGAGGGAGCTATTGGTCTGATACGTTGGATCGAGAAAGTTGAATCGGTATTTCTTATCTGCAACTGTGCGGAGGGGGACAAAGTTAAGTTCTCTGTTAGTACTTTTACTGACACCGCACTCACGTGGTGGAACACCTATGCCCAAACTGTGGGCGTTGCCAATGCTTACAAACTCCCGTGGGAGGAGTTGAAGGAGATGTTAAGGGGTGAGTATTGCCCCAGGGATGAACTGAAACAATTAGAGCTTGAATTCTGGAACCATAAGATGAAAGGTGATGATATCACCGGTTACACCAACCGTTTCCACCAGCTGGCACTTCTGTGCCCAACCATGGTCGATCCTGAGTACAAGAGGATCGAGAAATACGTTGATGGACTGCCCGAGAAACTCCAGGACCTGGTGACTTCATCCAAACCAGGTACTATCCAGAACGCCATCCGTATGGCCCATGAACTCACGGCAAACGCTGTCCGCCGTAACACAATCTCAGCTCCACCTGCAAACAACAAACGAAAGTGGGAAGGAAACCCCAACTCATCCAACCAAATCACCAACCGAAGACCCGAGCCTATTAGAGCTTATTCATCCGGCTCTTCAGAAAAGAAAGGGTACAGTGGAAGCAGGCCCTACTGTCCCAAATGCAATCGTCACCACGACGGTTCCTGCCCTTGCACAAACTGCAAACGCTTTGGGCATCTGGCCAAGGATTGTCGAAACACCAGTGCCCCGAAGACTTGTTATGGGTGCGGAAGTCCTGGGCATTTTCAGAATAATTGCCCTAAGCAGAAAAATAACAACAACAACAACAGCAACAAACGAAACAACAACCCTGCTCGTAGTAGAGCATTCGTCATCAAAGCTGGGGAAGCTAGAGAAGACCCGAATGTTGTAACCGGTACGTTTCTTCTCAACGATCTTACTGCTTCAGTATTATTTGATACCGGTGCTGATAAAAGTTTCATATCTGATGAGTTTTGCCCACTACTTAATATCACCCCTTCGGCCTTAGATGTTAAGTACACTGTAGAGCTCGCAAATGGTAAGCTCATAGAAACCAGTAGTGTGATACCCAATTGCACTTTAAACCTCGCAAACGAAACCTTCTCAATCGATCTAATGCCTGTTGAACTAGGAAGTTTTGATGTCATCGTGGGTATGGACTGGTTGTCCAAGCACCGGGCCGAAATTGTTTGCCATGATAAAATTGTCCGAATTCCTCTCGCCGCCGGTAGTACCTTGATCATACAGGGGGAGACCGGTGGTTCGAGACTAAACTTAATCTCCTGTTTAAAAACCCGAAAATTTCTGAGAAAGGGTTACCCAGCAATACTCACGCACATCACGGAGAAAAAGTCGGAGGAGAAGCGACTTGAAGATGTGCCAATCGTTAGAGACTTTCCCGAAGTCTTTCCAGAAGAACTACCTGGTTTACCTCCACCTAGACAGGTTGAGTTCTCGATTGATCTCGTGCCGGGTGCCGCACCGGTGGCCCGAGCACCGTATCGCCTAGCCCCATCCGAACTTCAGGAGTTGTCTACTCAGTTACAGGAACTCCTGGATAGAGGATTCATCAGACCGAGTTCTTCACCTTGGGGAGCTCCGATCTTATTTGTCAAAAAGAAAGACGGTTCATTCCGAATGTGTATTGACTACAGAGAGTTGAACAAACTAACCGTCAAGAACCGATACCCACTCCCTCGAATCGATGATCTGTTCGATCAACTTCAGGGATCAAGCTGTTATTCAAAGATTGATCTTCGATCAGGTTATCATCAGTTGCGTGTTCGCGATGCTGACATCCCAAAAACCGCATTCAGAACCCGTTACGGGCACTATGAATTCCAAGTAATGCCCTTTGGCCTAACCAACGCACCGGCTGTATTCATGGACCTTATGAATCGGGTGTGCAAACCTTACCTCGACAAATTTGTCATTGTTTTTATCGATGACATCCTTATCTATTCTCGAAACGAACAGGAACACGCACAACACCTCAGAACCATCCTAGAACTACTTAGACACGAAGAGCTTTACGCCAAATTCTCTAAGTGTGAGTTCTGGATAAACACCGTTCAATTCCTTGGGCACGTTATCGACAGTCAGGGAATTCATGTAGACCCGTCAAAAATCGAGGCAATCAAGAATTGGCAAGCGCCAACTACTCCAACCGAGGTACGCCAATTTTTGGGATTGGCCGGTTACTACCGCCGCTTCATCGAAAACTTTTCAACAATTGCCAAACCCCTCACCGTGCTGACTCAGAAGGAAAAGAAATTTGATTGGACCGATAAACAAGAGTCGGCATTTCAACTGTTGAAATCCAAGCTTTGCAGTGCACCCATTCTATCTCTACCCGAAGGCACCGATGATTTCGTGGTATACTGCGATGCTTCTCACCAAGGTCTCGGTTGCGTACTGATGCAACGAGACAAGGTCATTGCTTACGCCTCCAGACAACTTAAAGTTCACGAGAAAAACTACACAACTCACGACCTCGAGCTAGGGGCCGTGGTGTTCGCCTTAAAAATCTGGAGACATTATCTTTATGGTACCCGCAGCACCATATTCACCGACCACAAAAGCCTCCAACACATTTTCAACCAGAAAGATCTTAACATGAGGCAACGTAGATGGGTTGAATTACTCACCGATTACGACTGTGAGATCAAATATCATCCGGGCAAAGCAAACGTGGTTGCTGATGCTCTCAGCCGTAAAGAACGAACAAAACCACTTCGAGTCCGAGCACTCAGTATTACCATTCATAACGACCTCACCACCCAAATACACCTTGCCCAACTCGAAGCCCTGAAACCCGATAACTTCAAGAACGAGGCCTTGCGAGGCATGGATAAACAATTCGAGATCAGACCCAACGGGATTAGGTATTTCTCAAACCGAATCTGGTTGCCTAACTTCGGAAACCTTCGGGACTTGGTGATGGATGAAGCTCACAAGTCCAAATATTCTATCCACCCGGGATCCGACAAAATGTATCACGGCATCAAGGAGTTTTACTGGTGGCCGAATATGAAAGCTGACATTGCTTTGTACGTCAGCAAATGCTTAACTTGTTCCAAGGTCAAGGCCGAGCACCAAAGACCTTCCGGATTACTCCAACAACCTGAAATTCCTCAATGGAAATGGGAGCAAATTACCATGGATTTCATAACCAAACTACCTAAATCGGCGAGCGGTTGCGATACCATTTGGGTGATCGTCGATCGGCTCACCAAATCGGCTCATTTCTTGGCAATCAGAGAAACCGACAAAATGGAACGCCTTACACAAATTTACATCAAGGAAATCGTTTGCCAACATGGTGTCCCTATCTCAATTATCTCTGACAGGGATGCTCGATTCACATCTCGCTTCTGGCAATCACTCCAAAAATCACTGGGTACCCGTCTCGATATGAGTACCGCGTACCATCCTCAGACCGATGGCCAGAGCGAACGAACTATTCAGACACTGGAAGACATGCTACGAGCCTGCGTAGTGGATTCCGGTACAAATTGGGAAAGACATCTACCGTTGTGCGAATTCTCATACAACAACAGCTATCACGCCAGCATTAGGGCTGCACCTTTTGAGGCACTATACGGTCGTAAGTGCCGATCACCGATCTGTTGGACTGAAGTGGGAGATAGTCAACTCACTGGTCCTGAACTTATACATGAAACCACAGAGAAAATAGTTGAAATCCAAAACCGACTCAAAGCCGCGCGTGATCGTCAGAAAAGCTATGCTGACGTGAGACGCAAGCCACTCGAGTTCCAAGTTGGGGATCGAGTACTCTTAAAGGTATCGCCTTGGAAAGGCGTAATCCGATTCGGCAAACGCGGAAAATTAAACCCCAGATACATTGGGCCTTTTGAGATCCTCGAGAGGATAGGTCCAGTGGCATATCGACTGCAGCTGCCCTCTGAACTCAGCAGCGTGCACCCTACCTTTCATATTTCTAACTTAAAGAAATGTCTGTCTGACGAGACACTTATCATACCACTTGACGAGATTCGCATTAATGACAAACTTCATTTCGTTGAGGAACCCGTCGAAATTATGGACCGTGAGGTCAAACAACTGAAACAAAGTCGTATTCCAATCGTCAAAGTCAGGTGGAATTCGCGGCGCGGTCCAGAATTCACTTGGGAACGGGAAGACCAAATACGACTCAAGTATCCACACTTATTCACCGATTCTGCCCCTAACGCGACTTCAACTTAAATTTCGGGACGAAATTCTTTTAACAGGGGGAGAATGTAACAACCGGCAAATTAGGACTAGAATTAGTGCCTAATTCTTTGTTAATACATGTAATTAGTTCTGTGTTAGGCTAATTTATGTATCGAATTATATATATTGTTGAATATATACGAAAATGCGATTTGGTTAAATCGTACGCAATTTAAATCGAATGTATTTCGATTCAATTTAATACGGACGTTGGTGACCAATTTTATTAAATAACGTTGTTATGTCAAAAATATTATTATAATAATTATTAGTATTCATTCGTATCGCACAATCAGAAAGTTACACAATTTAAAAAGGTTAAAACGCGCAACTAAATAAAATAACGTACATTTTATAACTCAAATATAAATCGATTAGTAAAACATTTAAATAAAATTATCGCGTAATAAATTGTATTTTAAAACGTACCATTTAATATTTAAAATAATTATTTAACGTTTAAACGACGGGGTAAACGAACACTGCGCGAGGTGCAGTGCGCAGACTGAAAATGGTGGAGGATTTAACCTCCCACAATTTCCTTTTTCTTTTTCATTTCTATTTCCCATTCTCTCTCTCTCTCTCTTTCTTTTACTTTCAATCACCAACCCACATTCATCACCAAAATCGCATAATAACACCACCAAACATCGCCGAATCATACCACTCGTTTGGGGAAAAACGTTCACCACATCACGATCTACAACGCTATCTTTCCGGAATTTCATTTCGGCATTTTGTAAGTTTCCGACAAATCCCGACATCTCTCGTTTTTGATCATTTTTACTAGTTTATGGTTTAAATAGGCTTAATATGTTCATATGAGGGTTGGGTAAAAGAATCGGACCAAACGGAAACCCGAAAACATGTTTTTGGCTCAAAATCCGTCGATCAGACGTAAGTGACGCACTGATGAACCCAGATATGCGTCACTTCGTGCGACACTGACTAAGTGTCGCATAAGCCCTCTTTTCCCGTCACTACCTAAGTGACGCATTTTCAATATCCGTCACTACTAGCGTCACTTGCTTTAGTGACGCCTATGATCGAAACCTAATTTTTATACGACACTCTTGCCCGACACTACTCTAGTGACGCCTAGAACCTTAAACCGACACTTGTTACCGTCACTGCCTAAGTGTCGCCACCTTATGCGTCACTTACCTAAGTGACGCCCTAAACTCATATTTCGCAATTTTATGCGACACTTCCTAAGTGTCGCCTAAACCTTAAGTGTCGCTATAAGTGACGCTAAAAACAGAGAGTTTCAAACCATTTCTACTAAGTATCGAGACCAAAAATTTACCACTTGATTTCACCCAAATTCAAGTCCAGATGCGTTTTTCACTATAACAATATTATAGAAATAAAAATTTTCCAAGCTGACCTGGCAGCTCGACCCCAGCCAGGGGCTCTGCCCCTTGGACCCCGCCAGGGGCTGCCGCCCCTTGGACCCCGCTACCAGGGGCGCTGCCCCCGGACCCCCGTCATTAAATGTTGTAAACACTTTTCACACTAAGTGTTGAACACTTACAAATAACGAAATCTGATTTAACGATACAAATAATGATGACACTTTGAATCATTATTACAAACCGTCACCAACGGGCCATACTTGTTTTCAAACTACAAACGGATTACTAAACAAACACTTGGACATAACGAGTTGTGTAGACAACTAGCCTAGATGGTCTTGCGAGACATCTACTTACTTAACTTTATATGTTTAGGCATTTAAAGGTTACGGGTTCGGAGAACCAGCTGTTGATATTACTTACTCGCTTATTGATATAAACGCACTTGCAAAGACTCAGGTGAGTCTTACGGCCCCACTTTTACTGTTTTAACTTATTGGGGGAGATGCATGCTACTGATTTTCTTGAACACAAGTACTAAACTGTTTACTATACCAAACGGAATTGCATGAGTTACTTACTATTTACTGAAGTCTCTCCATCATATATCGTTAGTTATGTACTTAAGCGCGAACAGTAGTTAATGGATCCATTAGGGAAATGACCCTCCCCGCCCGGGGTAGTAGCGCTACCACGAACTGTTATGTATAAACGGGCGACTATTATTTCGTTTACTTATGCTTGCTCAATTTCGAGCATGTCACGGGAGCAACTGATTATTTACGGGTTAAGCTTCGATTATGAGCCTCATGGCAACGGTATAACTTGATTACTTTACTTTTGCGAGATTTGCAAATACTTGATATACGCCTACGGGCACTACTGATGAAATCTTGTGTTCAAACTGATTATTTACTGATAAACCTGTGAGATTCACCAACCTTTTCGGTTGACCCTTTTTAGCATGTATTCTCAGGTACACTTACGGAGTAGGATCACTCCAGGATTACTAGCTAGAGTCGCATGATTTCCAAATTGCATTTAACGGAGATTCTTTGGCATTATCTTTTGTACTATGGTTATGTAATAGAATCTCCCGCCACATACGCGGACTCTAGGCTTACTTATTTTTGTAAAGAAAACTATATGTTTTCAAACGATTTAAATTATGAAATGTAATTATTTTACAAAACGTCTCATTTAGAGGTCGTTTGCTGTATATCTTGTGCTTTGTATATTGATTAGTAACACCCAAGTATGCTTCCGCAAATCACTAAATTTGGGGGTGTTACAGGATTTGTCTGTAATACTCATTCAGGTTATATTTATATCTCTTTTCTTTATTTCGTAAATATGATTTGCTTATATTATGTTTGCGTTGTATTGATTGCTATAGATGCCATGCTAGGCTAGACAAATCTGTGTTTGCTATGATAATTGTTATGCTTAAGTAGTTATGATTTAATATGCAATTGGGATGACACCATTATGAAACAACAGAGGTAACGTTATACGGCTTTCATTTGTATAGCGCCGGAACCATCACGAATGTGTGTAGTACGGAACGTGGAAGCTATGAAAGTCGTGGGCACAATCCGTTATGGAAATAATGATTCCCAATTGTAACATGCTGTTACTCTGCCTGTGTGAATATTAAACTGTATCTGAATTTATGAATTGAATCTCTATTGTTTACCTATCCAACTTATGCTGTGGTTAGAAACTTCCTGCTAAAACCTGGCCAGTTATTAGTGGTACGTAATCTACCTATTCTATGTATGATGAAGCATTTGAACTCGACATGGCTGTATTCTCTAGATTGAAACTATATCATAAGAGATGCGGAGCATAGGATTAGAGATAGGTTAGATTCAAGCTCATATATTGAATATCTTTGAGAGACCTTTCGGGATATTTATGATCCAATCATCTGGTTATGTGAAATGGTATGAAATAGGAATAGTTATCTGTGTGCCTTTCTATTGCATGTTCTTGTTTGATTGTTGCCTTAGGAATGCTGCATGCTAGAACTGTACCTCCGATTACTATATGTAACAGCATGATTTGGGTTTTCAGATATTAGTTGATGTTTATACAGTAGAGTGATGTGCATGTAATAGTTATGGTGATTTATATGATTGATGATGAACAATTCAATAAACCGTTAGACAAGTTAATCCAACCTATTCCGTAGGGTAACTCCTGTTCACATTATTGTTTAATCAACAATTCGTGCCATGATACCGACACACATTTGTCAGAGATTGGGGAATAGGATTATAGAATAACTGTTAATTGAATTGATCAGTACATTTGGGAGAACTTCCGGTGTATTTGACACTATATAATTGCTATCCATGTGACATATTACTTATATGATTGTAGAGACCTTTACGTTAGATATTTGATATGATCGTAATTATACTTCATTAATAATATAGGGTATCCAATGAGCAAACTGGCAGTTTGAATCAATGCTAAGGAAAAACCATAAAACGGCACAGTACTTCGTATAACGTTTAAATACGCGGGAAAAGCTAAGGAACTGCCGTAGGTATAATACTTCGTGTTGATTTAGGTTTCCGGTTACTCAACAGATTAATCATCATAACTAGTGGCTTTAATACTCATAACTACCTATCCAAAGCATATACCGGCATCATAGTAAACACTCTCGTATCCACTGTTCTTCGACCCTCCGTACAAATATCCTTTCCTTTTCTGCATATATTTTTATTTCCGTAGATTAGTTATAAAACCAAACCAAATCCACTTTAGTTAAACCCTAGCTAAATTGCAAAAGGTAATTAGAACGCCTAAGATCCCATGCCCGTTGTAGTGTAAGAACGACACCTGAGTCAACATACCGCTTACTACCCTAGTAATCTAATTAGGACTGAAAGTAGTATTAACTTAGGATTTCCCCAGCTCTATAAATTTAAAGCAACCCCACTGTTGTGTCCGCTTCGCGAACGACCGTTGCGGGCGCAACATTCCCTCAGAAGAACCCAGGAAGCTATTCCATGATGGTCTACGTGAGGTTTACTACAGAATCTTGAACATCTTTCAGAATTCCAATCTCACGTATTCCGATCATCAGAGACAGCTTCTCCAGGGCATTCAAGGATCCATCCATGCACTAGGAAGAGACCCCAGCACAGCTGATCATGAAGACATCCATCTACGCTTCTTTGGTTTCATGGATTCCTTAAGAGGAGAACGTCCTGAGCGTGAGGTTATCAGATCCATTGGGACCCTCATCTTTAATCCCAACGGAGTCATCTCAAAATCAGTCAATGATATCACTTGGGATCTCCTTCACTTGCAAAGGGTTGCTGAAAAACACTTTGAAAGCTTCCCTCTTCATGTGGAAAGGATCCCAAACATCACTGAGGTTATCACCCGCCACTTCTTAAGGTTCTATTCCAGGTTTCCACCTTCCAGCACCATTGGACCTGGAAGTTCCGTCACCCACTGATTCTGAAGGAAGGAAAGTTGAGCTCTCGACTCTAAAAGCAGCGCTTCTCGGGAGGCAACCCGTGCAATAAGACGTGTTAGTGGTTATGTGTTAATAAGTGAAGATAAATCTCCGAATATCCTTCACACTTGGATATACCTCAAAAATATTTTCAAAATATTTCAAAAGTCACAACTCATCTTTGCAAAATCACTTGTCTCAGATAAATAGGAAAATACTTTCAGAAAATTAGTTCATATGTTTCGAGCATTTGAGGTACTTGCATACTACTTTTATGCATTATGCTCGAACTCGTTTAAAAACATATGTTCTACAAAATGATTTGTAATAGAAAACATATTTTCATTCTGAGACAGTGATTCTCTTTTATTGCAAAAATATGGAGTTGAAGTTAAAAGGTATATCCAACGTGTTCACACTTAAGAGATTGATTCACAAATGATGGTTGAAATGGAAGGCAAAGTTCTCAATCAAAGGCAAATCCCCCTAAAGCTGAATAATCCTCATGGAATTGCCGCAAAACAAAGACTTTCATCTTCTCGGCACATATTCAGATCTTCAGCTTTAGCTATTTGGGGAGTTTCTTCATCCTTTCTCTGTTTTTTATCTTTCTGCTTTATTGAGTATTGTTAATTAATAAAATTAATCTATACCATATCCTAAGCTTATCACTAAGTGTGGGATTCCAGCCCAAAACAAACACTTGAGAAACATTTTCTTACATGTTCAAATTCTAAGTGTGGGATTTTACTTCCAGTAAAATCTCCACTGAAGAGAACATTAGGGACAATGTTCCTCTAAGTGTGGGATAGCGGTATAGAATACCTTAGATAGATTTTTGTGTCCAAATAGCAACTCAGAAAATGTTCCTCACTTTAAAAATTGATCAAAATTTTTCAAAATTTTTTTGCGTAAAACAAAGAAAAGCATGAGCTATACTTCGACAGTAGATAGCTACTCATTCAGTTAGCTCTGCTTTTCCTTTGAATTTTAATATTTCTAAGAGGGACCATTTTGAATATGAGTAAGTTATTTTGGAAAGTAGTGTAAATAAGGTAGGAATTTCTCAAATTAAGAAATGATAATCTTAGGGGCAGCGCATGACTAAGCACATACAACCCATATTAATTGCAGTGAGGTATCTTGAGCCTATAAAGCATTCATTTTAAATGTTTTACTGTTCATTTGTTGTGTGTGCCGATGTATGCATTTCTGAATTAGAACTTGCTCATGGTATGCATTTCGAGACCATATTGGTGAGTACCGTTCGCGGTATAGGTGCAATTAGATGATCTTGACATTCCCTAGGAAATAAACCCATTTTCTCATATCTCTTCAAGCCTAACCCTGCCGATACTCATTTTTAGTGTCGATGATCCGCCTAGTAAACCCTGTTGAGCCTTAACCTTCTCGTTTCTTGAAAACCCTTTATTAAAACCCCATCCAACTCCATACCCACCAAAATATTATCTTGGAATTTTTAAATTTTTGAAAAATGATATTTAGGTATTCTTTTTGCTTTCACTCAAAAATCACAAATTTCGTGTTTTACTTAAAATATCTCGTGTGCGTTTCCATTATCAAAATCTCAGAAAGATCGAGAAAATCTAATGGTGTGAAAAATTGACACCAAGTAAAATTCGAAATGTCAAAAGATTGAAAAATGAAAGAAGAAAGGATCTCAAAAGGAAGTAAGAAAGAAAAAGAAAATAAAAATCCCTTGGAAATTACTTGGCATAGAAATTCTAAGCCAAAAATAGAAATAAAGCTAAGAGCTTCAAATCTCTCAAAAACTCCGATCTCTGAAATATATATCAATGTGTTTTCAAAAAGATAGAAGTCAAAATAGCTATCTTTTCCTCCTTACCGTTATCCGTTTCCGTTTTCATTAAAAAACGTATCTAAATAAAATTTTTCTTAAGTTTAAAGTTTCTAAGATAAGCATAACCCTTTAAACCTAAAAATACCCACTATCCATACCCTTAACCCTCACTTCACACTACAACCCGATGAATGTCTTGGGATAATTAGCACCGTCCTCACCTAAGTGGTGGAGATTTGATTCTCGATTCAGCCTATGACGACAAATGCTGCAAGACTGGCTTTTGAGCGATTTCGTTTGTCTAGAATGATAGGAAACCCGATACACTTTGAGTGAATTGAGTGACCACCGGTGAGATTGCCTAAGTCATGTGTATGCCAAAGATCACGAGAATCAGAAGCATGCCCAAAGATATTCATTTCTTATTTCTGGAACAATTATCTTATTTATCTCAATTTTCTAAAACAGGTTGCTCATATCAATAATAGTTGTTCTAAGAAATATTTTAATTCACAAAAATCAGACTTTAAACATCTTTTTAAGTGAGGATAGTTGAAGTGTTGCTTGAGGACAAGCAACGTCTAAGTGTGGGATATTTGATTTGACATAAAAAGTCACATTTTTGCGTACATAATTCCCACCTTTTTAGCTCCAAAATGGATGAAAACATTCAAAATCAATACTTTTTCACCATAATTCATTACTAAGGCTAAAAATAAGGCGTTGCTTCAAAAATCAAGTAAAATGGCCAAATAACGTACAAATAGAGCATAAATGATACGGTCACGTTCTGCAAGTACTTTTTAAGCATTCTACCTCAAAATTATTCTTTGATTATCTCATTAAGATCTTCAGGTGAATACGAACGCGTGCATATAAAGAACATTGAAAACGGATCAAGAACGAAGAAGATATGGCCAAATGAAGCTCGACCAGTGCACAAGACTTACGATCCAGCACACAAAGCAACGACCATGGGCTACACACCCCCACAAGGATTGTATACCACCCTCAAGGGGCCGTATACGCCCCCATAGAGGCCGTATACCCCCTCTTTGGGGCCGTATACCCCCTTGTAGGGGTGGTATACCCCCTCTACGCTACCGGATTCGCCCCGTTTGCTACCGAATATGCCCTATTTGCTACCGAATACGCCCTAATTGGTGTTGAATACGCCCCTTTTGGTGTCGAATTCTATAGCTAGGGGGTGTATCTCAGTGTTAAATTGGAGCGAGGGTGCTAAGTGTAACTTTGTGTATTGGAAGGCTATAAATAGAGCATTCAACCTCCTCATTTCAACAACCATTCACACATCTCACCATTCACATTTCACACACATTTCTCACTCTAGAATAGCTTTCTCTCTCTAACACTACTCTTAGGAGTTAGAGGAGAAATAGTAGGTTAGTTAGTAGTTAGCTTCTCGTTAATATTTAACGAGACTAATGGAGGGGCTATTTTGTAATATGTGTTGGAGATACTTGGAGAAGTGCTTTTGTAATAGCGGAGGCTCTGCTCGTTGTAATCTTTCAGCTTATATTAAAACTACGCATTTATCACGGTTATCTCTTTCCTTATCTTTTATAATGCATGCTATTGTTATTATGCTAGATTTAGGATTTGTTACCATGATTAGTGAGTAGTTAGCTTTTGTGTTTGTTGTGATGTAGTTAGCCGTTATAATGGGGGATGATGTTAATTTAAATATACAATTGGGATGATATCAAACAACGGAGGTAACGTTATACGGATTTCATTTGTATAGCGCCGGAAACATCACGAATGTGTGGAGTACGGAACGTGGAAGCTATGAAAGTCGTGGGCACAATCCGTTGCGGAAATATTATTCCCAATTGTTACAATATGAAAACTATGTCTGTCTAACTTTTCATCTATGATTATAAATTGTTTTCAAAACTATCGCCTTTCCTCCAATAAACTTGGTTGAAACCCTAAAAGACAAGGAGTCGCGAACCTTGTTCTGAGGGTAATTAATTATCTGTGCTATCTATGCATGGTCTGGTTTCGAAGCTTTGGAAATACCGCTAAATCTAATGTATAGTACAACGTGAATAAATCAGGGATTTATTGGATAATATTAAGTGAGGGCTGGGTTTATATCATAGATGGGTACGCTTTAATACAAACTGAATTTAAACGGGTTCAGAGTGACCTAAATGTGCAACATGTGTGGAACACCGTAAAACGTCCTATTACTTAGTATAGTACCACCTTTGGTGTAGTACAAAGCTACGGAACGGCCGTCGGTGTATACACCCTAACTTGCATTAGTGCGCAAGGCATGGAATGCCGTAAAACGTCCTAGTACCTTGTGTAAGTGTCGGAATCATCCTTCGGGAACGGTTCCCATACACCCAAGCTATGGAACGGATGTCGGTGTATACATTTTGAGTAGCACTGGGTCATCCACCAGCTCTGAACCTATCAAACCATCGATGAAAAGTTAACAGACGCTTTCCAAACAAAGGTCTTAAATGCTCTATTTGAATTAGAATACTTTATGGTATCAAAGAACGGTCAGAAACTAAAAAATCGGTCTGTTACCTTATTCATGCGCCCAGGAGTTAACTCCAAGAAGGGTCACTTGTCTTCACAGACAGTGTTTGGGGTAGAGCAGCCTGATCTGATCAGAATCATGACAACCTAGTACTCAGTGACATGCTATCTGAGGAATCAGATAGTAGGGTGCTAGTGTTGACTCCATAAAGTACCTAAAATAGTAGAACACAAATACTTAGAAAGAACGTTTTCAAAACATAAATCCAAACATCATCTCCCCTTAAGGCTAATGAAATCACAACAAACACTCATCTCCATACTGATTATCACCTATTATTTTATTTTACTGTTTATTTAGTTTAATTTAGGACCTAAGTAATTAAAAACCAAAAATCAAATCTCTTGTTTACAAAACCCTACTAAATCGAATCGATCGTCTTGATTGCTTGGTTTCACAATACGGTTGATCTTAAGAACAACCCTGAGTCATTACTTACTTCTATTCATAGTTATAAGTAAAACTTAGGTCCCCAGCTCTATAAATTTAAAACCACCCTCCGATCGCCCGCCTCGAGCGTAAGGTCCGGCAACGACAAGGAGGCAATTCCTTGACCGACCGTTCGGGGCGCGATCAGGTTTTTGGCGCCGTTGCCGGGGATCGAACCCGGGTCACCCGCATGACAGGCGGGAATACTTACCACTATACTACAATGACCTTCGACCAGATCATCCAGAACTGAACCACTCATTTTCACACCCGATCCTGAGTCGATTGTCCGAATAATCCGCAAAGAAAGACGCTCTCGTTTTCAACAGATGGCCGCACGGATCACTCTCGCCGATCACACCAAACCGTCTATCGAAGGACGAGGAGGACCCATCAGCTATCCGGTAATCGAAGGCGCATCTTTAGAACTTAAACACCACATCGTTCAACTTATCAAGGACAACTGTCAATTCCACGATTTACCCCGTGATGACCCGAACGCCCATATCGACAAATTTATTCAGATTTCCAACTCTTACAAGCAGAACGGGGTTGAGCAGGATGTAGTCCGCCTATACTTGTTCCCCTATTCTCTCGCTCTTCATGCCCAGACATGGTTTGAGGGACTTGAGACCGACTCAGTCACCTCGTGGACGGATATGGCTACCAAATTCCTAACCAAATACTTTCCTCCGTCAAAACAAACCAAGTCCAAGAATGACATCACAAACTTCCATCAAGCTTATGATGAGTCTATCTACACGGCATGGGAACGATTCAAGATCCTTCTGAAGAAATGTCCAAACCACCAACTCGAAAAGATTGCCCAGTTATGCACGTTTTACAACGGTCTTGTTCCAAACCACCGCATTACCCTTGACGCTGCTGCTCAAGGCAACTTCATGCAACTCACGGACGAGGAAGCTTGGAACCTAATCGAGAATATGACGATGCACCATCACGACTGGAAGACAGATGAGCAATCCTCATCACTACCTCTCTACTCCTACAACCAAATCCAACCTGAGACAATCAAATCCTTGAGTGAGCAGATTGAGTCGTTGACGAAACAGTTGGGAGAGCTAAAGAAACAACCATAGCAGATCCACCAAGTTCAGGCTTGCCAGAACTGTGCTCAACTTCCCACCGGAGAATACCAAGTTGAGTATGAAGATCCAGCTGACGGTACGATCTACTACGCACAATTCCCAGCTCGACCGCAAAATCCACCTGGTTTCGCTCGAACATCTCCACCTGGGACTCGAAACTCTCAATATCCTCCACGAAATAACCAACCAACCTTTCAACCCAAATACCAACCAAGATACCCAACCTACCCACAACAACCACAGCTTACCTACAACCAACCCTTATCCTTAACTGCACCAGATGTCAGCTCACCTAGTGATACCACAAAGACCATTGTGCCTATCACTAGTCAAGACGATAATCTCACAAAATTTATCGAGGGTCAGACACTCTTCAACCATAAAACCACTGCTAGGCAAGACCAGACTGACCTATTCATCAGAAACCAACTCTCGGTTCTTAAAAGCCTTGAGAACCAAATCGGTCAATTGGCTCAGCGTCTTGACACCAGACCCCAAGGAACCCTTCCAAGCAACACCATTCACAACCCACATGTAGAAGAGGCCAAACAAGTAACCTCTAAAAATCCACAGGTGACACCGAGTCAACCTAATACTCCTTCTCCAGTGAAGCAAGAATCTCCTGTCCCGAAGACAGTTGAGACCCCATCCACTCCTGCTAGAGAAGTTAAAATCCCATTCCCTAATCGTCTAAAGCAATAGTACAAGGTCAACTCCTTCAAACTCGACTCAAAATTCTTAGACACCGTGTCCAGAATTCCTACCAGTACCAAGTACATTAGACGAATGCTCTCTACCAAAGATAAGATACCCGACGTATCTAAAATCCCTCTGAACGCGGAATGTTCAGCCGTCATAAGCAACCTGCCCGAAAAACTAGGAGACACTGGTCGTTTTACCGTGCCCTGTTCTATCTATCAGTCAGGCTTGATTCGCTCCTTGGCCGATCTCGGAGCAAGCATCAATCTCATGCCTTACTCTCTATACGTCATACTAGAATTAGGAAACCTTAAGCCTACAAAGATGAGCGTGCAGCTAGCCGATCAATCAATTCGATATTCACGAGGAATAGCCGAAAACATAGTGGTTAAGGTTGATAAATTCTATTTTCCAACTGACTTTGTTGTGATGGATATACAGGAAGACATCAATATACCAATCATCCTAGGCAGGCCTTTCATGAACACTGACCGTGTTGTTATTGATGTATACTCGCAGACTATTAGCCTTCGAGCACATGGAGAGACTGTATCCTTCAAGGTTGACCAGGCTGATAGTTCTCTACTAGAGAATGCTGAGATATACACAATCTCTACAAGTAGAACCACCTCTGACGATGAAACATCCGAGTCAGAACCTTCAGACTCATATGAACCTGATGATCATACCTGTCTCATCTCTGCAACCGAAGAATCAGATTCAGAAGAAGATGAGATGGAAGACTCTAAGACGGAAGAAGAAATGGAGGAATCCGAAGAAGAGGATGAGCCAGAAGAAGAACAAGAGGAGGACTTTTATCAATCCACACCACCTCATGAGTACTTCCCCGATTCTCAGCATCCGACAGAAGAAATCATGCAACTCAAGTACATTCCAATCACTCTGTCAGATGACGACTCATGCCCTGAAGAGAAAGACATCGAAATGGACTCTTCTCAGCCCATATCACAAATCACCGACGCAACTCTACCACCATCCGATACTGTTGAGTTCCCCGATTCACAGAATACTGACACTCCAGTAACGGACAGTGATGAGGATGACATCGTCTTTATAGATGTTCCAATAGATGTCCGCTCTATCCACCTTCGTGCATCTCCTGCCATTCCTGACCCTCCTCTCGAGATCATCCAAGTTTAGGTTGTCTCTACTCATGAAGGGATGATCGATGCCCTCGAAAGGTTTGAAGATAATTTTCGAATGATAATGACTGTCATCAGAGACTCAACCAATGAGTACACTCCGCGGCAGAGAGAGTTAATCGAAGAAATCGAGGCTGAATACACGGTCTATCGTGCTAATAACTCTCGGAGTCCTCAATTCCTACAAAACCGCATTCATGCCTTCTCCGAAAATCTAGCAACTCAGCTCCTGCATGAAAACTCTGATAATGAAGAACCAACTACAGACGAGTCAGAGTTCTTCGAAGGACAAAAAGTCATATATGGCAAGGTTTATGAAGCCCTCATCAGGTCCGCATTTCCATATTCTAACCAACAAATGAGTTTGTTACATTCTTACAGGTACAATTTGGACTATGCATCTGGGAATCCTGAGGAGGAAGTAGACATTCAGATGATGAATGATCTCAAAGGATTGATGGATTCCATAGCCGATAACAACCACATTGATGACACCTCACCACATAGGTTTTTCATCGACTGCACTATTGAACACCACGCCCACAAGATTATTGAGAAGCTTGAGTACGTGAGTTTAGATGAAAGAACGTGAGCCATCCCTTCTTCCATACCAGATGGAACATTGATCAACACTGCGAACTTTATCACGGAACGAATCTCAGAAATCTTTGGTACTGTTCCCTCAGAAGAACCCAGGAAGCTATTCCATGATGGTCTACGTGAGGTTTACTACAGAATCTTGAACATCTTTCAGAATTCAAATCTCACGTATTCCGATCATCAGAGACAGCTTCTCCAGGGTATTCAAGGATCCATCCATGCACTAGGAAGAGACCCAAGCACAGCTGATCATGAAGACATCCATCTGCGCAGCTTTGGTTTCATGGATTCCTTAAGAGGAGAATGTCCTGAGCGTGAGGTTATCAGATCCAATGGGACCCTCATCTTTAATCCCAACGGAGTCATCTCAAAATCAGTCGATGATATCACTTGGGATCTCCTTCACTTGGAAAGGGTTGCTGAAAAACACTTTGAAAGCTTCCCTCTTCATGTGGAAAGGATCCCAAACATCACTGAGGTTATCACCCGCCACTTCTTAAGGTTCTATTCCAGGTTTCCACCTTCCAGCACCATTGGACCTGGAAGTTCCGCCACCCACTGATTCTGAAGGAAGGAAAGTCGAGCTCTCGACTCTAAAAGTAGCGCTTCTCGGGAGGCAACCCGTGCAATAAGACGTATTAGTGGTTGTGTGTTAATAAGTGAAGATAAATCTCCGAATATCCTTCACACTTGGATATACCTCAAAAATATTTTCAAAATATTTCAAAAGTCACAACTCATCTTTGCAAAATCACTTGTCTCAGATAAATAGGAAAATACTTTCAGAAAATTAGTTCATATGTTTCGAGCATTTGAGGTACTTGCATACTACTTTTATGCATTATGCTCGAACTCGTTTAAAAACATATGTTCTTCAAAATGATTTGTAATAGAAAACATCTTTTCATTCTGAGACAGTGATTCTCTTTTATTGCAAAAATATGGAGTTGAAGTTAAAAGGTATATCCAACGTGTTCACACTTAAGAGATTGATTCACAAATGATGGTTGAAATGGAAGGCAAAGTTCTCAATCAAAGGCAAATCCCCCTAAAGCTGAATAATCCTCATGGAATTGCCGCAAAACAAAGACTTTCATCTTCTCGGCACATATTCAGATCTTCAGCTTTAGCTATTTGAGGAGTTTCTTCATCCTTTCTCTGTTTTTTATCTTTCTGCTTTATTGAGTATTGTTAATTAATAAAAGTAATCTATACCATATCCTAAGCTTATCACTAAGTGTGGGATTCCAGCCCAAAACAAGCACTTGAGAAACATTTTCTTACATGTTCAAACTCTAAGTGTGGGATTTTACTTCCAGTAAAATATCCACTGAAGAGAACATAAGGGACAATGTTCCTCTAAGTGTGGGATAGCGGTATAGAATACCTTAGATAGATTTTTGTGTCCAAATAGCAACTCAGAAAATGTTCCTCACTTTAAAAATTGATCAAAAATTTTCAAATTTTTTTTTGCGTAAAACAAAGAAAAGCATGAGCTATACTTCGACAGTAGATAGCTACTCATTCAGTTAGCTCTGCTTTTCCTTTGAATTTTAATATTTCTAAGAGGGACCATTTTGAATATGAGTAAGTTATTTTGGAAAGTAGTGTAAATAAGGTAGGAATTTCTCAAATTAAGAAATGATAATCTTAGGGGCAGCGCATGACTAAGCACATACAACCCATATTAATTGCAGTGAGGTATCTTGAGCCTATAAAGCATTCATTTTAAATGCTTCACTATTCGTTTGTTGTGTGTGCCGATGTATGCATTTCTGAATTAGAACTTGCTCATGGTATGTATTTCGAGACCATATTGGTGAGTACCGTACGCGGTATAGGTGTAATTAGATGATCTTGACATTCCCTAGGAAATAAACCCATTTTCTCATATCTCTTCAAGCCTAACCCTGCCGATACTCATTTTTAGTGTCGATGATCCGCCTAGTAAACCCTGTTGAGCCTTAACCTTCTCGTTTCTTGAAAACCCTTTATTAAAACCCCATCCAACTCCATACCCACCAAAATATTATCTTGGAATTTTTAAATTTTTGAAAAATGATATTTAGGTATTCTTTTTGCTTTCACTCAAAAATCACAAATTTCGTGTTTTACTTAAAATATCTCGTGTGCGTTTCCATTATCAAAATCTCAGAAAGATCGACAAAATCTAATGGTGTGAAAAATTGACA
Organism: Helichrysum umbraculigerum; assembly: GCA_949592205.1. Taxonomy (NCBI): domain Eukaryota; kingdom Viridiplantae; phylum Streptophyta; class Magnoliopsida; order Asterales; family Asteraceae; genus Helichrysum; species Helichrysum umbraculigerum. The sequence goes on from CATIUR010000005.1 coordinate 152,985,095, forward strand.
CCAAGTAAAATTCGAAATGTCAAAAGATTGAAAAATGAAAGAAGAAAGGATCTCAAAAGGAAGTAAGAAAGAAAAAGAAAATAAAAATCCCTTGGAAATTCCTTGGCATAGAAATTCTAAGCCAAAAATAGAAATAAAGCTAAGAGCTTTAAATCTCTCGAAAACTCCGATCTCTGAAATATATATTCCATGTGTTTTCAAAAAGATAGAAGTCAAAATAGCTATTTTTTCCTCCTTACCGTTATCCGTTTCCGTTTTCATTAAAAAACGTATCTAAATAAAATTTTTCTTAAGTTTAAAGTTTCTAAGATAAGCATAACCCTTTAAACCTAAAAATACCCACTATTCATACCCTTAACCCTCACTTCACACTACAACCCGATGAATGTCTTGGGATAATTAGCGCCGTCCTCACCTAAGTGGTGGATGTGACACCCCCAAATTTAATGCTTTGCGGAAGCGAGTTTTGGGTGTCACTAATCAAATATCAAAACACCAAAGTACAAGCAAACGACTCTAAATGAGACGTTTTAGAAATACATTACAGTATAACAAAAGTAGTACAAGGTTTTAAGTTATAAGTAATACATCATTGCGAGTTCGCAAAGTTAATCAAAAGATTTTAAACACATAATCAAAGTACAAAAGATTATGCCAATAAAATCTTCAAGAGTTTATGCATGCGACTCGTACTAGCCTAGCATACCCTGCGGGCCATCCTACTGTTGCTGAGTACCTGAGAATACATCACTAAAAAGGTCAACCAAAAGGTTGGTGAATCTCACAGGTTTGTATGTACAGTAGTAAACAGTTTGCGTAAATCAGTAAGTAAATCATTCACAATAGTAAAACAGTAAAGTTTAATTGTACAGTAGTAATAAGTCAGTAACCAAGTATTTCACCAAGTATTTCATAAGTACAGTAAGGTCGGTATAGTCGGTCAATCTATTGCCATGCCATGAGCCATTATAGTCGAAGCTTAACACGTCAGTAATTTTGCCCCCGTGAGTACTAATCCAAAAATACTCATATGAAACGAATAAGAAACGCCTGTTTAGACACTTGCGGTTCGTGGTGGCGCTACCACCCCAGGCGGGGATTGTCAGTCCCATATGGATCCATATACTAAAATTCGCGCTTATCGTATAACTGACGACTATAATTCAGAGGACTTCATTGGATTAACTAGAAACTCATGCAGTTTAGTAAGGCAATACGTCTGTAAATAATACATTTTGTATTTGTATTATAGTTGTAAAATAATACATTGTGTATTTGTATTATAGTCGGTAAGACAATACATTTTGTACTTGTATTCAATTCAGTAAATTAATACATTTTGTACTTGTATTAACGTCAGTAAAACAATACAGTTTGTACTTGTATTCAAATCAGTAAAATAATACATTTTGTACTTGTATTAAAGTCAGTAAAGCAATACATTTTGTACTTGTATTCAAATCAGTAAAATAATACATTTTGTACTTGTATTATAGTTTGTAAAGCAATACAGTTTGTACCTGTATTCAAATCAGTAAATTAATACATTTTGTACTTGTATTAATATTTCAAGTAATTTCAGTAAACAATTACACAGTAAACAAGCAGTAGCAGTAACAAATATATTTTGTAAACAATATATTCAGTAAACAAGTGATGCACCTCCCCCAAAGGGAAAACAGTAAAAAGGGGCAGTGAGACTCACCTGAAGAGCAAGCAACCCTAAAGTGCGCGTGTGTACCAACGTAATCTCCTAATGTCCTATACACACGATATTATATAATTGTAAGTGTACGCGTAATAATTCGTTTGTTTAGTTGTTCGTTAAGCTAATTACGTTCAATGTATTCGAATTGTATTACAATTGAAGTTTCATTATATCCGTTACTCTTTATTTCATAGGTTACAAAATTTGGCACGAGTCCGAAAACCGAAATATGCCATTTTCGACCCCTAGACGACCCCGGAAGGCTTAAAACTGGCTAGGCTAAGGTACTTAGCCTTGACCATTGAGTTGTTTTTAAATGACCGAGCGAATTTGAGCCCAATCCGTTACAATAAATTTTTTATCGAGAAGCTACCCCGTTTTAAGTTGTTAAATCGTCGACGTTTTCGAAAATTTACTTGTTCTGTTTTAGCTAGAATTCGTCGGGCTAGTTTATTGATCCGATGGATCATGAAATATAACGGGGGAATCCGCCGGATTCAATGATTTTGAGGGGAATACTCCGTATTGGGTTGAATACGCCGGATTTAGTGATTTTTAGGGGAATACGCCGTATTCCCTTGAATACGCCGTATTCAATGTCTCATCAGTCGGATTGGGTTCAAGGTGTGGGGAATACGCCGTATTCACCCGAATACGCCGTATTCATTGGGTTTGGGCAGGAATCCGCCGGATTCCCTTGAATCCGCCGGATTCACGGGTCTGGTTCGAGTCTGTTCGAGCAGAAAACATATGAAACCAGTTCTAAATCCTATTTCCGCTTACAACAACTTAATACAAAGCTAATACATGCTATATAACGTATTAAAAACATCAAATTAACGAAAAAGAGTTAGTGGTTCTCACGAATTTAAAAACGAAATCGTGTGGGTGTTGATGAAGATGAACACGATGGTGATGATGATGATCCAAAAGCTAGATGATGATGATTATGAAGTTGTTGTTGTTATTGATTGTTGTTGTTGTTGAAATGAAACCGAAAGAGGAGAGAAAGAGCAGAGATAGATAGATCGATATGTTTGTGTGTGTGTAAAATAATTGAGGTCGGGTATTATAACCGGCCTCAATTATTGAGGTAGATGGGTAATTTTCGACCCGTATTTGCGTACCCGATCGTAATGTAGTGTAATATTTAAAAATGAAAATTTTCTAAATATTATTTCGTATACGTTTTTAATCAAAGCATTTTATAAAAATACTTTTAACAGGGTATAAAAATGTATCTTTGTTTTACCAAAAACATACGTATCAGTGCATATGTTTACAACAGAACATAATATATTAAGATGCCAAAAGTGTTTAATTACAAGTTTAATTCATCGGATCGTATAAGTTAAAAGAAATAAGTTTACAAAAGTAGATTTCTGAAATATGACTAAAACATTTCAGTTATACTAAAGAAATCCGTATGTTTCCAAAAAGTTGGCATCCTAAAACTTCACGGGTCGCCTAATTCTCCATGTGTGTTGGCGATTCTTACATGCGCAGCTAATTCCCTGAAAAACATAGTAAAAGTCAACAACTAGGTTGAGTGAATTCACAGGCCTCATGTTTGTAATAGTTGAACCAAGTTTGTAAGCACAGTTGTTATCCAAATACGTTCACAAATAGTATTGCCATAATAGTCGAGAATACGTTTAGTGAAATGTAATCCAAATACAAGTTTAGGGGGGGTCGTTCGCCCAAAATGTCAGTTTTGTTGGGATGTCACCGAAAGTGTAGTTCAAGTTATAGTAGGAATGTATGTATACTATTAGATGATCGTAGGAGTAACACCCCCATAAGACCCGTACCTGGACCACGTGCGGGCAGTGTTACTATCGAGCTGAGCATCCTAATCGTTTGGTATGTTTCGTTGGGATGTTGCCCAAATACAAGTTTAATTACGTGCTGGTCGTTCTCCAGCAGTTTACAAACAGTACCGGTCGTTCTCCGGTAAATACGCATGGGTCGTTCTCCCATCCAAAGACGCACGGGTCGTTCTCCCGTCCAGTGGCCAGTCGTTCTCTGGCGCTAAAATACGTTGCTGGTCGTTCTCCAGCGTTTTCATAAAAGTACCGGTCGTTCTCCGGCCAAATCAAAACAGTTAAAAGGTTTTCAGTCGATTTCAAAACAGTTTACCGGTCGTTCTCCGGTCTAGTTAAAACAGTTTGTCAAATGAGTTATCCCATTTGTTCAGTGTGTCGATATGAAAATATTATTTCATAGACAAAGTTCGCACAACGGTTCAATAGTTCAAAGTACTCTAATAATTCGAGTAAAACACGTATGATAAACAATCACGTAAGTAAAAGCAGTTATGGCAATTAATAAAACAGTTAAACAGTTAAAACAGTTGACTATGTTTTCCACCCCAAAGTAGTTAAAACAGTAAAAGAAGGGGCTGTGAACTCACCTGTTGAGTTATGTAGTTGTGCGAGTGCTAGCAAAGCCTAAGCCCAAGTACAGTCCGAAATCTCCTAACGTCCTAAACGTACGAGATTTAATAAGTATGTGGATGTCTAAACTAATCATCCATGCTAGTGTTTGTACAACTAAGTCACGTCCAAATCGTTCGTTTAAATGTTTACGTTTGTATTTCGTATTTGTGAAAATGTATACGACTCGTTGGTGATAGTTTGAAATCATAATTTCAATAAAATAGCGTGTTTGTAATGTTTGTAAAGTTCACATAGAGCATTGTGTGTAAGTATTCGTTATCGGTTAAGTCCGACACTTAGTGTAAAAATAGTTTGTAAAGTTTCTGTTTTCTGCGACACAGTATGCGACACAATGGACAGTGATCCGACACAATCGTTGTGTCGCATAGAGTGCGACACAAGAGCTATGCGACACAATGGTTGTGTCGCATAGGTTTTCGATGCTAATTCAATAGCGACATAAGGGTTGTGTCGCATAAGGAGTATACGACACAAGAGTACGACACAAGGGTTGTGTCGCATGGATGGTTTATGCGACACAATATGCGACATAATCGTTGTGTCGCAAAGATGAACACCCAGACAGAACCCAGCGGCTGTCGCATTTTTCCGATTAAAAACCCAAATCTAACGCATTTTCAGGCTATAAAATCATGTTTTCTTTGTTGTTTAGGTTATAACTAAGTATATTAAACACTAAATATCAATTATAACTTTAAAATCTAAGAATTCATGGGATTTGTCGGAAACTTACGATTGTCGGATTTGAAATCCGAGAAGGTAGAAAGGTAGATCGTGTTGCCGTGATCGTTTTTCTCTATTTTGTTTGATGATTCGGCGTCATTTTGAAGGTAGTTTTGTGGTGATTTGTGTGTTTGGGGAAGAATTTTAGAGAGAGAGGTGAGAAGGTGGAGATGAAGAGAGATAGAGAATGAAAATGGAAATGAGAAAAAGAAGGTGGGAGTGGGGTTTTGTCCCCATTTTCATCTCCTGCGTTTTCGTCCCGTGTTTGTTTACCCGATCGTTAAATGTTACATTATTTTAACTAATACATTTTTAATTACATATTTTATTATATTTTTAATTAGGATCCTTTTTATGAAATCAAATTAATTTAGTTATAAGATTTTAACTTTGTTTTATTTTAATTATGCGTTTTAACATTTTGCGTTATAAAAATGACTGTAAATATTATCGACATAATATTTAATTGTTAATGACGTTATTTAATAATTCCGTTTCATTAAATAAATTTGTTCACCAACAGTCGTATATTTTTGTTTCGTTTGTTCAATTCGTTTCGTATGTAACTACATCTAATTACAAATAAGTAATACTACGCGTATTAACTAGTTGGGCTTTGCTAGACTTACCTCTAAAATGTGTTGTGAATTCACTCAAGTAGGGAATTAGCTTAATAATGCAAGTGATTAACGTTAATAGTCGCGTTTAAATTTGCGGAGTGTTACATTCTCCCCATGTTAGAGAAATCTCGTCCCGAGATTTAAAAGTCAAGTCGATTCGCCCGCGGCGTATGTTCTCCGATAAGTCATGTCGTCAATAATACCCATTTGCGTGGCGTGCAATTGTTGCCAGAAAAGTTTTAACGATTTAGTATACTCGCGGTATAGTTTGAATAGGTATGTGTTCGATAATAGTCGAAGTTCACCAAGCGTTAAAGAATAGGCATTCGAATGAAACGTATGTTAAATCGTAGCAACAGCTATTAAGACATACCGTGTTAGCCGAGGTCCGCAACTGTTTCCGGAGCCCGGAGGATGTATGCGCGGCTACGACCCGGTGGGATGGTTGCGATGCGGTTGTTGTTGTTGTTCTGATTGTTGTTCCCTGGGTTGTTCTGGTTGTTGTTTAGTTTTGGACATTGGCTTCGAAAGTGTCCGGATTCACCGCACTCGAAACACTCATTTGTTCGAGGAAGATGGGCTGTTTTACAGTTTTGGGCCAAGTGACCCCAGTGCTTGCAGTCTTGACAGAAGGCGCAATTGCCTGTATGATGCATCCCGCACTTGTCGCATTTTGGTTTGTTGCCAAGATAGGCTTTGGGTCCAGGGTTGGTGATTGCGGCGTAGGCTCGGGCGTTTCCCGGGTTTCTGTTTTGTTGACCCTGGCGGTCATTGCCCTCGTTGTTCCATTTCCGCTTATTGTTTCCAGAGTCGCCCGCATCAGTACGGGTAGGTTCAGATTTCCCTGTAGTAGCTTTCAAAGTGCCGATCAGAATGGCGTCGTCGGTTAAGCTTTGAGCCAGGTCTACTGCGCTCCTAAAGGTAACTGGTTTGGAGGACATAACCATGCCTCGGATCTGTGGGGCTAAGCCCTTGTTGTAACGCTCGATGCGTTTGCTCTCGGGGGTCACCATGTGAGGTACCAGACGTGCAAGTTCCTGGAATCTTGTTGTGTAACCGGAAACGTCAGCGCCGGTCATCTGAATGTTCCAGAGTTCGGTTTCAAGTTTCTGAATCTCGTTGGGAGGGCAAAATTCCTCCATCATCATCTGTTTCAGAGTTTCCCAGGTCATGGAGTGAGCAGCTGGGCGTCCAATAATCTGGACCTGAGCGTTCCACCAGGTCAACGCTTTGTCAGCCAGTGTGCATGTAGCATACTTCACGATTTTGTCGGTGGTGCAATCGCTGATATCAATCACCGATTCCATTTTCTCAATCCAGTGGACCAGGCCGATGACCCCTTCGGTCCCGGTGAAGGTGCTGGGTTTACAAGACTGGAAGGTTTTGTAGGAACACCCCTGCTGGGTATTGTTTGGGTTTTCGTTGTTGACGGGAGTGGCTCCACTATTGTTGGTCAGGTTTTCACGATTGCGGCTGGCCTCGTATTGAGCGATAGCTTCAGCCACGCGGCGTTCGATTATTTGCTCGGTTGTTTCCGGAGGCGGAGGTGGAGGAGGATCATTTCGTTGACTGTTTCGAGTCTTTCTTTGTTTAGGCGGCATGCTGACGTTCTGCGAAGAAAAGATGCAGAAGTCAATGCCAATGAAAAGTATGTGAGGAATGAAGTTTCACATATTTCAAGTTTTCTTTTCGAGTATCAAGAAAAGTTGTCGAATCCCCATCACGTATTCTACGAGTATGGAACACCCATATGTACTTAGTATAATATAATCACGTTGGCCAGGCGTCATTATATGAGGCTAAATACATACTTCTTTCCATCAATCGTTTAACACGATCAGGTTCATATGAGATCAAATGAGGATGAGCAAATCGAATGTGGTAAGATTTGAAAGATAGTTTTAAGCGTGTCGAGATGTCGTATTGATAGTTAGACGTATGCAAATGTGTGTATGCATGAGCGTTCTAGCCAAGGCTATAGACTAGGTCTCTAGGTCTCTAAGTCACCTAAAGTTTCCTAGTTCGCTATAACCAATGGCTCTGATACCAATCTGTAACACCCCCAAATTTCGTTTAGCGGAAGCATTTAGTTGGAGTATGGGGGAGTCACAATAACAAAGCATGCATACGTATTAGAGCATATGTTTACAACAGAACATAATATATTAAGATGCCAAAAGTGTTTAATTACAAGTTTACGATTCATCGGATCGTATAAGTTAAAATAAATAAGTTTACAAAAGTAGATTTCTGAAATATGACTAAAACATTTCAGTTATACTAAAGAAATCCGTATGTTTCCAAAAAGTTGGCATCCTAAAACTTCACGGGTCGCCTAATTCTCCATGTGTGTTGGCGATTCTTACATGCGCAGCTAATTCCCTGAAAAACATAGTAAAAGTCAACAACTAGGTTGAGTGAATTCACAGGTTTCATGTTTGTAATAGTTGAACCAAGTTTGTAAGCACAGTTGTTATCCAAATACGTTCACAAATAGTATTGCCATAATAGTCGAGAATACGTTTAGTGGAATGTAATCCAAATACAAGTTTAGGGGGGGTCGTTCGCCCAAAATGTCAGTTTTGTTGGTATGTCACCCAAAGTGTAGTTCAAGTTATAGTAGGAATGTATGTATACTATTAGATGATCGTAGGAGTAACACCCCCATAAGACCCGTACCTGGACCACGTGCGGGCAGTGTTACTATTGAGCTGAGCATCCTAATCGTTTGGTATGTTTCGTTGGGATGTTGCCCAAATACAAGTTTAATTACGTGCTGGTCGTTCTCCAGCAGTTTACAAACAGTACCGGTCGTTCTCCGGTAAATACGCATGGGTCGTTCTCCCATCCAAAGACGCACGGGTCGTTCTCCCGTCCAGTGGCCAGTCGTTCTCTGGCGCTAAAATACGTTGCTGGTCGTTCTCCAGCGTTTTCATAAAAGTACCGGTCGTTCTCCGGCCAAATCAAAACAGTTAAAAGGTTTTCAGTCGATTTCAAAACAGTTTACCGGTCGTTCTCCGGTCTAGTTAAAACAGTTTGTCAAATGAGTTATCCCATTTGTTCAGTGTGTCGATATGAAAATATTATTTCATAGACAAAGTTCGCACAACGGTTCAATAGTTCAAAGTACTCTAATAATTCGAGTAAAACACGTATGATAAACAATCACGTAAGTAAAAGCAGTTATGGCAATTAATAAAACAGTTAAACAGTTAAAACAGTTGACTATGTTTTCCACCCCAAAGTAGTTAAAACAGTAAAAGAAGGGGCTGTGAACTCACCTGTTGAGTTATGTAGTTGTGCGAGTGCTAGCAAAGCCTAAGCCCAAGTACAGTCCGAAATCTCCTAACGTCCTAAACGTACGAGATTTAATAAGTATGTGGATGTCTAAACTAATCATCCATGCTAGTGTTTGTACAACTAAGTCACGTCCAAATCGTTCGTTTAAATGTTTACGTTTGTATTTCGTATTTGTGAAAATGTATACGACTCGTTGGTGATAGTTTGAAATCATAATTTCAATAAAATAGCGTGTTTGTAATGTTTGTAAAGTTCACATAGAGCATTGTGTGTAAGTATTCGTTATCGGTTAAGTTCGACACTTAGTGTAAAAATAGTTTGTAAAGTTTCTGTTTTCTGCGACACAGTATGCGACACAATGGACAGTGATCCGACACAATCGTTGTGTCGCATAGAGTGCGACACAAGAGCTATGCGACACAATGGTTGTGTCGCATAGGTTTTCGATGCTAATTCAATAGCGACATAAGGGTTGTGTCGCATAAGGAGTATACGGCACAAGAGTACGACACAAGGGTTGTGTCGCATGGATGGTTTATGCGACACAATATGCGACATAATCGTTGTGTCGCAAAGATGAACACCCAGACAGAACCCAGCGGCTGTCGCATTTTTCCGATTAAAAACCCAAATCTAACGCATTTTCAGGCTATAAAATCATGTTTTCTTTGTTGTTTAGGTTATAACTAAGTATATTAAACACTAAATATCAATTATAACTTTAAAATCTAAGAATTCATGGGATTTGTCGGAAACTTACGATTGTCGGATTTGAAATCCGAGAAGGTAGAAAGGTAGATCGTGTTGCCGTGATCGTTTTTCTCTATTTTGTTTGATGATTCGGCGTCGTTTTGAAGGTAGTTTTGTGGTGATTTGTGTGTTTGGGGAAGAGTTTTAGAGAGAGAGGTGAGAAGGTGGAGATGAAGAGAGATAGAGAATGAAAATGGAAATGAGAAAAAGAAGGTGGGAGTGGGGTTTTGTCCCCATTTTCATCTCCTGCGTTTTCGTCCCGTGTTTGTTTACCCGATCGTTAAATGTTACATTATTTTAACTAATACATTTTTAATTACATATTTTATTATATTTTTAATTAGGATCCTTTTTATGAAATCAAATTAATTTAGTTATAAGATTTTAACTTTGTTTTATTTTAATTAGGCGTTTTAACATTTTGCGTTATAAAAATGACTGTAAATATTATCGACATAATATTTAATTGTTAATGACGTTATTTAATAATTCCGTTTCATTAAATAAATTTGTTCACCAACAGTCGTATATTTTTGTTTCGTTTGTTCAATTCGTTTCGTATGTAACTACATCTAATTACAAATAAGTAATACTACGCGTATTAACTAGTTGAGCTTTGCTAGACTTACCTCTAAAATGTGTTGTGAATTCACTCAAGTAGGAAATTAGCCTAATAATGCAAGTGATTAACGTTAATAGTCGCGTTTAAATTTGCGGAGTGTTACAGATTCAGGTATGTTTATCGGTTTTTAAAATCATTGTGGTATTTTTCATTGAAACTTGACGAAGAACAGGTAGCCCAAGCCATTATGAAGTTTGAAGTCATGCAAATGAGGTATGAAAGGGTTTATGTTTATCAAAAATTCAATCAACGTGGACATGGTTACCAATGCACGGTAATATCTTGCCTCATTTATTTAATGTTTATTTTTAGAAGTTGTGTCACCATCAGGGTCCTAAAGATAACACAACTTGGGGGCAATTGTTTGGGGCTAAATTTTATAGTTAGGATACAGGATCCTGAAGTCTCTAGTTACTATTGAAAATTATATCTGTTGTGGGTAGATTTTCACTAACCTTTACAGGATCCTAATCAGCATCATATGGACACCCTGCAGGTATGAATGTCGTTTATATTTTATATTCATATCTCAGGATAATGATGGTTTTTAAGTCTGTTTTCATGATCACGGATACAGGTAAGGATCCTGGATATATTGTTATTATTTATCTTGCAGGATCCTATTCAGGATATATTTGTCTAACACAATTATGCAGGATTCTGGACCGGGAAAATATTTATTTAAGGATCCTATGATCAATCTCGGAGTACACATAGCTCAGGATCCTGGACTTATATTAGTTAAGGATCTTGAACTATATAACACGTTTGTTTTTCTTGATTATTGACCAGGTCTTAGAAGAAACGCGTTAATGAGATATGCTCCGGATTACGTGAAGAGGATCTGATACAATTTGATGAAGACGAAGTCTTATGCACGTGTAAAATGAAGTCAAAAGAGACGTTGGGGGTCTTCATCGTTCCTCGGAGGATCCCTGATATTTCAGAATTATTGTTATACGCTCTTACTATTTAAATGAGGCTTGGGTGATCGATTAGGTTAACGAATATTCACTACTCACACCTGCAAATCACTATAACACTCTGCTATTTCTTCATTTTACGATTTTTTCATTAACACTTAGCTAAATACACACACATTCACTTAGTCGATCATCCTTGTGCTCTTACTTTGTAATTCATTACTTTTATTTTAATAAGATCAACAAAGGCAAGGATCGATTGATCCTTCCCGAGGTTTTATGCCGGCGATCAACCTTGATCAAGGGCTTTCCTCGTACATCCTTGTGTCGATCGCATTTACTTTACGTTTCCGTTGTTTAATTTGCATTTCATTGATCTTTTGATCATAAATTCTGCATTATCCTGAGTTTATCCTAAATTTATCATAAGTATACGTATTTATTTCATTTGTGATCACGTTTTTATCATAAAATTAGCATCATAATTCTGTTTCATGCATTTTTATTGATCGTAATCATATTTTTGTTGCATAACTTGCATTATCCCGAAAATACTTTACATTTTACTTAAACTTTTGGAATAATCTTATTTACAAACACATGTTTTCACCGTTAAACGCATTTTTAACAAGGATCCACGAATCCAAGGATTCAAGGCATAATTCTCATTCAAAGTTGTCATTTACTCATATAGATAATCGTGTAAAAGCGTAATTATCTTGAAAGTAATTTATAGCACCCAACCTCACTTTTCTAAGTTTGATCACTTAATTGCTTAGTGTAATTTTTGACCAAAACAACTCCGTCCCCCTAAATTTTAGTTAAGGTACAACCGTACAAGTGTTTTATATATGTCCAGATATCTTAGTGATAGCCCTTCGAGCTTTTGTTGCAAAACCCATAATATAATTATAATTTTATCATATTTAAATGAATATATGTTTTCTTTTAGGATTTGTGATTAACAAAAAGCTAATAACATGGAGTTATTTAATTTTAGTTGACAATAACAATTTCAGAATAATTAAAGTAGTAAAATGGATAATTCTTTCATAAGTAATGAAGCATATTATTCAACGTACCCACCGCTATATCATCTCATCTCATTATCATTTCATTATCATTACATTATAAGAAAGCCTTTACTTCTTCCAAATTAACCACGTCATTACCTAAAAATTTAACATGTCATTACCTCAAAAATTAACACGTTAAATCCATTAAAGGGGGTGGTCACTCTGTTTGTTTTTTGAGAGCACCAAGTGTTTGACAAAATTCCCCAATAAGAACAAAATTCCTCCATATACAAGTGTAAGTGGTAAAAGTCCATATCATAACTTGATTGATTACATATGTAGGGCAATTTGATTTTTGAGTAACTGTTTTCATTTCTTGAAGATATCTTAACCATTCATTTTTCTTGCACCATTTTTAGGATGGTTTGACTTGAGATTTGATGAGTAAATAACAGAGCAGGGTATCAGGTATGCGTCTTGCATAAAAAACCTTTGTGCATAATTCATATTGTGAATTCGGGAATTTATTGCCTGGGTAAGATTTATCAAAATGGAAACGAAATGTTTTGACATTTTCTGATGTCAAAGTATCGTTTCCAACGAATAATTAGAGCTTAATCGATTAGAAATTACCAAATGAGACTTATTCGAATTTATGAAATCTATAGGGTCCAACACGTTATTGGAAAACTAATAATTGCATTTAAGTATTTAGCACCTTGATTAATAAGAATGTAACATATACTTTATGGGAGCTTTACAACGAATATATAGGAACTAACTTTTTATAATTTCAGGGTATCGATCTCCAAAATGATAATGTTAGGTTTTGCAGCAACAAATATATGTGTTGCCTACTTTCCTTTGACCAAAGGGCCCTTGGTCTAGCTGTATGAGAGGGACCCATCAATCAAGAGGTTGTGGGTTCAAACCTCATGAGGCGGCAAGTGCATATATTCGTGGATTTCGTGGTTGTACATAATATGTGAGTTAGGTTGCAAGATTGCCGTTTAAAAAAATGTGTTGCCTCTGTACATTGCTATAAAGTGGTTCCATGACACAAGTGGCATGAAAGTATATGTTGTCAAGACCATAAATAAGATGAAAATATTTTCTTACACTTGATCTCATTAGACTTTCGACTATAGAAGGAGCTTCACAGTCCGTTGAACCTCTGGTGGAGGCAAAAAATAAATCGTCTCGGAGTCCCCACCTTGATAAAGATCAGCCCAACAATGCTATTAAAGTATTAAGCCAGAAGATCATTTTTACTTTTGTTGCTACAAGGAAAAAAACTAATTCTTAAGTGAGTGCTGGAAGGCTAATCAAGAAATACCAAAGAGCCTACTAGGTGCATGTACTCTTAATATTTGAAAACCCCTCATCTGTGTATCGAAAATTTTCTTTTCTTGCAATCCTTTGATTTCGTGATTTCTTTTTGTAAGGAACCAATGTTCCTTTCTTTTTAGCATCTCGGGTGATGCAATCCGGGACTTTTGGTTTCAATGATTTCTTTAGTGTGGTTTAAATGGTCATCTTTTTGTAGGGGTTGATGTCAGAATCAACGTCTCATGTACGTTTTATCTTTTATAAAATCTGAAAATTACAAGTCATTTCTTTTTGTGATATGACCATTATTTACGAAACTGGAAGTCCCAATATTAAATGGTTGATAATGAGGGCGGACGTACATGTAACTAAGGGTATGCACTTGCATACCCTTGGAGTCCTACTCGCAGTGTAAAAATAATTATTTTTTATATGTATTTAATCAAGTCTTTAAAGAATGCACACCCTATGAAAAGATGGTGAACACCCTACACATTATTTTTATTCTAATATTGTCAATTACTCCATCCGTCCCATTTTATTGTCCACTAGACTATTTATGTTTGTCCCAAAAAATTATCTCTTGCAAAAAAATTCCTATTAAAAATCAATAAACTATCTAATTTACCATCATTTATTACTCTTAATCATTTATTTCATTAAAATTTTCAGTAAACCTTGTCTTGAATATAAGATTAAAATTGATATTCATCAAACCTATCTTAAATCCAACAAAATTTTCTATTGGACAATAAAACTAGGACGAAAAGAGTAATGCAATCTATCACTTAACTCAATGTAAAATAAACAAGGTATCAACAAATTATCTCTCGGCCTCTCGGGGATAAAACTAATTATAGTATAAAAGTTAATGTTAGAAGAAGAAATGACTCGAGCTCTATTCTTTTTATTTCTTCTAGGAAGAACATGGTGACTTACATGTGATGATAAATGAAGTAATCTTTTACTTTAACTACTATAACTTGATTAATAACAAAAATGAAATTTAAGAATGAGTTTCATCTTTATAAAAAGTTAAGTTGTTTACGAATGAGTTTTACGTTTTTTTTCAAAGAAGTCTAAATATATAATTTTCAATAAGTTATATACAAATATATCATGTAATATATTTCAAAACTAAAACAGTGAACTCAAATAAAATTTTAAAAGTTTTAAGTTGCAGCTACATCGGAGTTGATTTTAGGTTGGTTCTATTCAATCAAAAAATGATCTAGTTCGGTATTGATTTACCCGGTAAAAAAGATAACCCGAAACCCGACTCAAAATACACCTCTTCTCAAAAAATTCCGCTCACGCTATTTAGACTTTAGTGCATACCCTCCCTCGCATTTCTAGATCCGCTACTGTTGATAATTAATTCTGGTTTTATCTTGCTTGCAGTATTACTAGGTGAATTGTTGCTCATCTTATGTAAGATCAATTGGGATCATTAGTGATTGGGACCGTGACCCAACATATGTCACTGTCCATTTGATAATTCGAATCACTATGCTGTGCATGCACTATTTATTTGAGAATTCGAATAACTAGGGCCGTGCATACGCACGGCGAAGAGGTACCTAGTAGTCAAATAAATAAATATATTCGAGTGTATAGATTGAGTGCGAGTGCATGACTCATAAAATAATAGTGTACCCTGTTTCTCTTAAAAAAATTATTGTAGATCGTTCCAAATAACTATGATAGAGAGTGCTAGTGCATGACTCATAAAGTCAATTGTATCATCTATGAGATCATATTTTCTAGATCAAAAGAAAGTGTGGGATGGTTAATATTATTAGATAAATTTTGACATAACATACTATAGAATAATGAGCGCAAAGTGTATACTCAACGAGTTCTTTTGCAGGAATTGTGACATTAGAATAATGTTATCATTTTTAAGATTTATGGTACAGATCACCAATGTAATCTCCATTTTATTTCGAGATCACCAACATAATGTTTTATACTAAGATCACCAACATATTTGTTTGTTATGTGTTGAGGTCACCAACGTACTTTTAGATATGGGTTGAGGTCACCAACATACTTGTTAGTTATGTGTTGAGGTCACCAACATACTTTTAGATATGGGTTGTGGTCGTCAACATACTTGTTAATTATGTGTTGAGGTCGTCAACAAAAGTTTGTCACTAGTTAATTTTTTAAAGGTATGTTGGTGACCTTAATATTGAAAACCGTATGTTAGTGATCTTAAAACGAAAAGGAGAGTACGTTTGTGGCCCATACCATAAACCCGCATTTTTAATACATAGCTTGCTGTATGATCCATTTGATCCAATTACATCAATAATTCCTTTATTAAAAGTTACTCGCTTGACTCATTACGGATAAAATACAACCAAATTGCCTTGTTCCGATACTAAAAGAAACCCAAATTAAACTTTTTAATTTATTTATTAGATCGTATTTATAATCGAGAGCGAAATTGAACAAACTTAGTAAAAGTATCAACTTTGTAACGCAAAGGATTGATCGAAAAATAAAGTGAAAATTATCCTAGAAAATAACATAATATTTACTACCAGTATTACTCGGAAGTGGAGAATTCTACGAATCCCAATGAACAAAATTTAGGACATAAGTATCCTAAGACGAAAGAGAAAGTCTCACGTGCTTGCCAAGTTAAAAAACGTACAAAGCAAGGGAGATTTCATCTTACTACGTGAAATAACATTAATAAAAGCAAAAAAAAAAAAAAAAAAAAAACGTAACACATCACAAAAAGTGTATATTCGATTAATCCGGGTCCGGGTCAGGGTCAGTACCCAGCAACTTTTTATGAATAGGGTTTTAGGGTTTATGCGTTTGTTTGCTTCATAGAGAATCAAAACAACAAACACAAAAATGAGAGGAATTGAGTTATCATTGAATCAAACACAAAAATTAAGACTAGAAAAAGCACTCGAATCACTCGATTCTGGAACTAATTCCAACGCTTCCGTCACCGTCGCCGATTCCATTCCTGTTAATCAAGAAGACGGCGTTCTTAAGTATGTTTCCTAAACCCTAATCAATACTTACATTCACCTATACGTATATATATATACTCTACTCTATTTGTATATCAATTTTCAATAAGAATTCATAATGATAAACACTGTAAGAACTAAGTATTCATTACAATATGAGTAGTAATTTAAGTTGACAGAAAAACATCAATAATCAGAACAACCATTAAAACTTGCTGATTTGTCGATTTCGATGCTTTAAATTCTTGTCAAACACTTCAATTGAGATATACATTTGTTAACTTATATGATTTTAATTGTGAGTTTTAAGTAGTTTTTAAGCTTCTTAATAATCCTTCCTTATAATTATAATTATGTTTATTATTTTCTTAATGTGCATTTAGAATTAGTATTTTAATAAGAAATCGTAAGGTATTTTGTTTATGATGATTGTAATGCTATTTATAATTATAATTTTGATTTTTTATAAGAAATTATTGTGTATTTTGTTCATGATGATTGAAATGCTATTTTTTGTGATTTTTGTTACTTGTTATTAACTATATATATACTTTTGTTGTAATAATTTAGGGGTCATGGGACTACTGAGCTTGAGGGTGAAGTTGTAGCGACTGTATGTGGAGTGATCGAACGAGTAAATAAATTGGTTTACGTTCGTACACTAAGAGCCAGGTATTTGGGAAACTGTTTATTTGAACTTTTGAAGTGATCTTGTTAGAGTTACAGGTCGATGATGGATATAAAATTTGCTGTAGGTATAAACCTGAAGTTGGTGATATTATAGTAGGCCGCGTTATCGAGGTAAGTTATTAATGTATATAAAGATTTTTTTTATGTTTGTTTATTTTCTATGATGTAGTTATACCGATATTTTTTATCAACTTAATCGCTTATATATGCACGTCGTCTCAATTAGAACCATAAGTTATTTAGCAGTGGTTTGAAAAATTTGGTTATCAAGTTTTTTACAAGTGAGGGATGTGGTGATTAAATTGTGAACTTGTTTAGTGGCTAAGATCTATTATGATGAACGGAGGTTTTTCATGATACAGGTTGCTCCAAAGCGATGGAGGTTGGAGATTAACTTTAGCCAAGATGCAATATTGATGCTTTCTTCAATGAACCTGCCTGATGGCATCCAGGTAGATCTCCCATACTATGTCGTGTGCGACTGTTAATATTTATTTGTGTGGTGGCATTTGGATTGTTGTGAATATTAGAAACTCCGTAGGAGACTAGGAATGAGCAAAAGTTGCTTTGGATAGACAAATCGAAGGACCAAACTTACCGAGAAATCTTTTGTCCTTGAAGTTTTGGATATTTTGCAGTAGTAAATTAGAATACTACTCTGTCCCAAAAAGATCAACATTTTATTCGGCATGTAGTTCAGTAAAAGTTTTTGACTAATAATCAATGACCTAAACTTCCTTATGACACAAAATTGTAACAACTTGTGTACCAGTATTAATCTCACAAATATCTTTTAATGATTGGTAGTGGAAAATTAGTAAATGTCGATTTGGATCTTGCCAACATCGGAGGAATGAAATTAAGCATCATTTTAAGTAGGAAATGTTGCGTTTTTTTTTGGAATGGATAGAATATAAACTATCACCGGTGTGCTCCGTAACACCTCAGTAAGGTGCTCTGTGTATTAACTATTAATGCTTGATGATGGGTACATATCAACTTTGTTTTTGTGCTGTCTCCAAACCTATCTCGATTGGTGTGGTTTTTACTTGTTCCCTTCTCATGTTGCTCCTTCAATTGCTAGAGACGGCGAACTGCAGTTGATGAGCTCAATATGCGTAGCATTTTCGAAGAGAATGACGTCATCTGTGTAAGTTTAACCTCTTTGCCTAGTATATTATTTCTTATTTACCTGGCATAAGTTTAGTTATTTGGCATAATCGCATGGTTAATTTTGTTCTTGTAGGCTGAAGTCCGAGATTTCATGCGAGATGGGACTCTACAACTGCAAGCAAGGAGCCAGAAATATGGAAAGGTTTGTCTTGCCTTAGGGTAACCTATGTGAATGTTGTATTTATGTAGGCTTTTCTTATCACTTTTGTATGCAGACTTGTGTATTGATTTCAAGGTATAACAAGAGTAAAGGTTGTAAAAGTAGCTAGTCGGGGACTAGTCGGTCCGGACCTTGTAGGGACTAATCGGCCAAGTCGGGGACTAATCGGGGACTAGTCGGATTTGACTGTTTTTGACTTTTTTTTACATTTATATAATAAATTTTAAAATTGTATGTGTAAATACAGATGAGAACCATAAACATAAACATAATTGTTTGGAAACATAATTGTTCAATTGTTCAAGTTTGACCAAGTCTGACTTTGACTGTTTTTGACCGATTAATCATTACTTTGATCGAATAATCCCGACTTTGACCTGTTGACCGATGTTGACCGACTTTTAAGTCGGATTCAGATGAGTCGGGTCGGTGTAGCCCTAAAATAAGACTAGTCGGGGACTAGTCGGGACTTTTACAACATATGTATTATGTTCCATTCGTGTGACTAAGCAATACACATATGAAAAACTAACAGAAGAACTATTTATATCTCAGCAGTAACTCGATTGGTTAGTCTTACAAGTTACAATTTTTGTTTCAAATAAACGACTTGGTTTTTATGCAAATTGCAAGAAATTTCATTTATACAGATGTTAAGAATTTTTTCTCATGACATAGGAAAGTATTTATTATGCTGATTAAAGAAGAGCAGTTGTCAGTCGGTCAGTTATCTGTAGTCTTGATTGTTTGGATCAATGGTTACCTTATACTTATTTTCTTTCAATCTTTTGGCAAATCTTGTTGGAGGATTATAGAGGTAGCAAAATGGGTGGAGTGGGTAACGGGTCAGAATGGATTAAACTTTTGCGTTGGTTGAAACTTGAAACGGGTGGGGTCAGGTTAAACTAAAGTACTTTTTGTCCACAAAATCTTTTAACTGGAAACAGTTGGTATAAGTTTCATATGTACAGTCTTATCTAGCAAAAGGTGTAAATTGGCGGGAACACCCTGGTCCCGTGTGCCTTTGGCACAAGTCATATGTACAGTCTTATGTTTGATGTCATTCATTTTTTTAGCATTATGATATATCATACTATGTCTGTTACACAGTTAGAAAAGGGTCAAATGCTCACAACATCTCCATATCTAGTGAAGAGGCGCAAACAACACTTCCACCACCTAGAACAGTACGGGATCGACTTGATACTCGGATGTAATGGGTTCATTTGGGTCGGTGAACATGTTGAAGTCAAAGATAACATGGAAGAAGATGAACCTGGTAAACCCGACCTGCATAATGAAAAATCCAAAACATCATTGAGTCTCGAAGAACAAGAACAGATTTACACTCCATTGGAAACCAGACAGAACATATGCAGGATTGCAAATGCTATTAGGGTATTGTCGACATTGGGATTCAGTATCACCATTGATGTGATTTTGGAGATTGTCGATTTAAGCACCTCCAAGGGTATTGATATACACGAGATGCTTGGCGCTGAGTTTTGTGTTTTGGTTGCTGAAAAAGAAGCTGAGCGAAGAAGCTCTACAACTCGAAGGAAACGATAGGTTTGTGTTTTGACGTCATATGGTTATTCTTAAATTGTATTTCGAGAAAAAAGGAAAAATAGTTTGTAATCAACTTGATCTTGTTTAGCAATATGTTTGTTTGAACAGTTTTTGCTGTGTTTCTATTTCATCAAATTTACAAGTGTTCATTACCGTGCCTGTCCTTGGGTGTCGATAACTCAATATACACGACCATTCTGTGGTAATGTTTACTGGGCACACCACAAACTCAAAGTTACAGTGGATAATTGCTACCCTTAAAAAAGCAATGTCAAACACCCTCGTAGTAAAGGGTTGTACTACTAGGGAAAGAAGAGGGTATATTGGTCATTTCAATATGACTTAAAGGAGAAAGTTAACTGATTTAATGAATAGGATCACCGTGAGTGAAAACATCAAATATGGATGACTAGTGACATTTTGTGAAATGTTATTTTTCGGACAAACACATGGATGATCGGGTCAATATCAATAATAAACAATAACAATTTGCCATATTGGAGAATTAGTTACAGGAGTTGCACATATTTTTTTAATTATTTTTTACAATTCTTTATAAGAAAAGTATAT
Organism: Helichrysum umbraculigerum; assembly: GCA_949592205.1. Classification (NCBI taxonomy): domain Eukaryota; kingdom Viridiplantae; phylum Streptophyta; class Magnoliopsida; order Asterales; family Asteraceae; genus Helichrysum; species Helichrysum umbraculigerum. Next base: position 153,005,703 of record CATIUR010000005.1, read on the forward strand.
AATAGTTTGCTGATATAATAGGGATCTTTAGCTTTATAGTTGGATGTGGAACTATAAGTAAAAATATGAAGAAAACAAATAAAATAAAAATAAGAGGACTAAATAAGGTAAAACGTAATTTACACTGGTTGATGTTGCATACAACCATAGTCTAGGCCTCTAGGGGCTAAATCCACAATTAAGTCACATAAAAATAAGCTGCAAATATCCGGTATCCAACACTTTCACAAATCCAGCCAGTAGCCCCGCCGTGTTCTTCCTCCGGTCCCGGCGTTTTCCGGTCGTTTTACTGGTAATCTCGTACCCCTATTCCGCAGTTTGTAATTCACTTTCTGAATTTCAATATATGAGTTTATTCGTGTATGAAAACTATATATGTTTAATTTGGACTCTACTTTTTTTGTCAGTACTTATCCTTAGGGTTTTCATCTTCCTTATATATTAAAATTATGCCTAATATTATATTTATTTTTCATCTGAAAGAAAGTGCTAAGTAAATGTAATTGATTCATTTTCATGTTCCATTTTTGCTAACCAGCTAAAAGGGGCGGAGCTAGGAAATTCAAATGGTGGGTGAACAAAAATTTATTTTAATTTTTCTTATACTTCCGGAGGCAAAAATTTAAGATGTCATTCAAACCTTAAAAAATGTATTTTTACTTAATTTAAAAATTTTGTGGCTGCGGCTGCTTCCGCCTTGTGTCCACCCCTGGCTAGAAGTGTTAAGTATGCTCCTCAAAGTTTTCATCTTTTGTGAATCCTTATGGTTTCTTTTTTTCTTCAGTTTATATTTGCATTTATGCTTAATATTGTTGCTTATTAACAATTTAGTAGGGAACTCTATCATGAGTGTTGGCATTATCATAAATGTTATCGTGATTGTAACATTTCCATGTTATTGTAAACAATGGACCTTGAATTCGTCTATGTCGTGTTTGTAGGATTTTAAATATGATACTACTGGTTTCAAGTACAAGACTTCTAATTTTGCAATTTTTTGTAGTGCAGATTCTTTTGGATGTGCATCAAGCATGAAGATTATAGGGTATAGTTATATTCCAAAATCAAGTATGTTAGTCGTGCATCACGAGATATCTTCCCTTACTTTTTGCAAGCCCCTTACAGCCACCACAAAAACTTTTTTGATTTCAAGTCAATACCAAAAGAGAATTAATTTCATCAAGAGTTTGCAATGTTCTATTTCCAGTAGATCGTATACATCTAACTCAGTAGGTTCCTCCACTTCAAAGTCAGGTTCTTCTCGTACGAGTCGAAAAGAAGGAGGATCCTCGTCTTTATATGGTCGTGCTAGCTTATTAGAGATGAAAAATGAGAGAATTGCGAATCGAGCCCGTGTTTATGAATTTCTAAGAAGTATCGGTATCGAACCAGATGAGCTCGATGGTTTGGAACTTCCGGTAACAGTTGACGTTATGAAGGAGCGTGTTGATTTTCTTCACACGTTAGGGTTAACAATTGAAGACATAAATAATTATCCTCTTGTTCTTGGTTGTAGTGTCAAGAAAAACATGATCCCCGTTCTTGATTATTTGGGTAGATTGGGTGTTAAGCGATCTACATTGACTGATTTCTTAAGAAGATATCCACAAGTTCTTCACGCCAGTGTTGTCGTGGACCTTGCTCCGGTTGTGAAATATCTTGAGGGCATGGACATCAAACCAAATGATATTCCTAGAGTTCTTGAAAAGTATCCAGAGGTATTGGGGTATAAACTCGAGGGTACAATGAGCACATCCGTGGCGTATCTGGTTGGTATTGGAGTTGCTAGAAGAGAAATCGGCGGGCTTTTGACTAAATATCCTGAAATTTTAGGAATGAGAGTTGGGAGAGTGATTAAACCATTCGTTGAATATCTCGGAAGTTTGGGAATCCCGACGCTAGATGTGGCTCGATTGATTGAACAACGACCTCACATACTTGGGTTCGGATTAGAAGACAGGATTAAACCGAACGTCAAGCTTTTAACAGAATTTGGTGTCCGGGAGACATCTATTTCGTCTGTGATTGCACAATATCCCGAAATTATAGGACTGGACCTTGGACCAAGGCTACAAAAACAACAAAGTTTCCTCAACTCAGTAATTGATTTTAGTCGTGATGATTTCGGGAAAGTTATAGAGAAAATGCCGCAGATTGTAAGTTTAAGTAACGCACCTGTGGTGAAGCATGTCGACTTCTTAAAAACTTGTGGATTCTCGTTGGATCAAGTGAAAAAGATGGTTGTTGGTTGTCCACAATTGCTTGCTTTGAATATGGATATAATGAAACTCAATTTTGATTACTTTCAAAGCAAGATGGGACGGGAGTTGGATGAGTTAGTTGAGTTTCCAGCATTTTTCACTTATGGTTTGGAGTCAACTATAAGACCAAGGCATCGGATGGTTTCAAAGAAGGGACTTAAATGTTCACTTGCATGGCTTCTTAACTGTTCTGATGCGAAATTTGAGCAAAGGATGAATTATGACACAATAGATATGGAAGAGATGGAAGACGATTCATCGTTTGATATGAACACTTTGATGGAACCTAGAAACAACGAATCAGATTCTGATTATGATGACGACAGCGATGAAGAGTACTTGTAGTTCTAATCAAGTTTTGTTGTCGAAATTATAGGGCATTTCAAAATGCGAGGTTAGATAACATATTCATATTATATCAGTGAAGTTGTGTTTATCCTGTATCAGTTTCTCATAATCATAGCAGAAAGAACGAATGCTTAGAAATTAATAGCAAAGTGTGCAAAGCAATGTCTAAAACAGGTTGAGGAAGTTATGATTGTGCTGGTGTTTCTGTATATATTCTCTTCCCTACATTCTGATGGATGCATATTAAACAAAGTAACAATTTATTTGAGTGTTTTGCCTTCTTACTGAAGATCATCTTTAGGAGTTAGAGTTACTGACCACATGAAACTGTTAGTTTTGTTATCTGCAAATATATGAGTTATTACAGCAATTTATTGCTTGATCCGAACACATCTCAGAGTAAGATTTTTGGTTTAATTATATCTTGGCGACCTCAGAGTACTATTGGCCCGAGAATTAATCCAGTTTTTCATGACTTTAAGGCTCAAACGTTTGATCAACTTTTTATTAGGCATCTTATTTTGACACTCAGGTTCAAACAAACACCATTTTGGTGAAATTCAAAACTTTACTCCTTTTAATGCCTATAAACTCGCCCAATTACAAATTACGCAGGGTAATGAGGAGTTTTAGGTCTTAAAACTTTTGAAATGAAAAACAAACAGATAGACTCATAGACATCTCTACGAATATACCTCATGAACTAAGAATTGTAAAGACTTGATTGTCACAATTCGGCTAAAAATTATATGATTAAGCTAGTCACTACTTGAGTACTTGGTCCCATGTCTTTAAGTAAGATAAATTGATGATTCATTTCATTTTAAACGCAAAAATGGTCTCATTATAAACACAAAAATTATACATACAAAGCCTATGCAACTACAACCATACCGCACATAGGGAATGAATATTGGTATACATTTTCCTACTCTATTGTAAGTAGACCTGTGTCCTTGAGTAAACTATAAAGTTCCAAATCCCAGATGGGTTTCGTAGAAAGATTCTCACAGCAAAGCCTAATCACTTTTCTGTAGCCACCCAAGCTGCAGAAAACATTAAATCGAATGTACCAGTTAGTGAACGGACAAAAATTATGATTAAGAAATGTAAATGCATGTTTCATGTTTTATTTTCTTTATTCTTATTTTGGAACTGGAACTGAAATGAGAACCAGTTTTTTTTTAACCTCTAGAACTGAAAACCAGACTGAATATAGCCAGTACTGGTTCGGTTTAGTGTATCCTTGGTTTCGATAGTCTAATCTAATTTTACCACACCCTAATTGATTGTCATGTGCCAGAAATATTACCTTCCATGCATACATAGCGAAAAAGGCCACAGTATCTGCAGACCAGACAAGAGCAAAAGATTTCAAGAAAAATGGGATGGTAACATTCAGCAAAGGGACGACAAGAAACAGATAATTGAGTGCTTCCTTCTCATTCTTTGAGCAGTCTCGTGCACGAAGGGAAGGAATAGCTGGAAACAATCAAACTTTTAACATCACGGTCCAAATCAAAATATAACCATGCAACTTAGAGTGGCAAAATGGGTGGATCGGACAGGTTGTGTAACGGGTCAATATATGTTGAGGCCAATATGGGTAGTTATTTATATGAGTTGAAACCGGTTGTGTCAACTAGCCAAGACTTACGTGGACACTTTTATAATATTAATTATTTATTTAGAGCAATAAATTTGATTGGTAAAAATATACTATTAACATAAAAATCAATATTTATTTAATACTCGATTCTGGCAATTGTAAGCCTTTGAATACTCTCTAGGCAACTTTATACAAACATGTTTCGTTTTAGCTAAATTCGTATATTTAAAAGATTTGACCTGTTGGGCTGTTGGAGATAAAATACAACCAAGATCAACCGATATTAGGTAAATGGGTTGAAATTACTACTTTTTGGTACACATAAGAAACAACCATTTTATGCAGATATATGATGAGACCAGAAAGTAGTACTTACTAAACATCCAAATTGACCACATTCCCATTAATCTCCATAAATCAGGTTCGTTTGAAGGGAATATGAGGTTAAAAGATAGAGCTCCACCCAACAACATTGATGCATATGCTTGAACCTCAAAAACCGTGTATAATGTTGATCCAGGTACCGCTGGGTTCTTTGAAGCTGTGGATGCCCTTGGTGCAAACGTCGCAGCAGTTTTCTGGACAACCTGTTAGACGTATAAAAAACCAGAGAGATATGATACTTATCATCTTTGCGTGTATGATTTACACAAGAAGTATATAACACTAAAAACATATGCAAGTTGCATATATTTTCTTATAATTAATTGTCTAGTTTATCATGTATAAAAAATATGTTTGAGTTTATAAGAGTGAAACATATATATTGTTATAAGAAATTTTAAGTTTTTTAGAAAATGAATGAAAACTATAAATAGTACTTTGTTGGCTGCAAACGAGTTGAGTTTTTATCGAGTTTGAGCTAACAAGAGCTTGACTCAAGCTATTGTTGAGTTTTTCAATCCTTGACTAATATTTATGTGTATATCAAATTCAAGTTTTTCTGGCCGAGCTCAAGCCATTTTAAATACTTTCGAGTTGGGCTCAAACCGAAAATGAAAAAAGTGTTATAAAATGGGAATGGGAGTACCTTTTTAAGGTCTTTCTCAATATCTGCACCACTAGATGATGGTGTGCCAACTAAAGTCTTGTTTGTTACTTCCTGTTGATTGCCTTCATCATTATTATCAACTGTTTTTGTATCTAATTCATTTGAGGATGATGGTGATGATGCATTGACAACGGTCAAGTAACCGCCACGAAATCTAGGATTCAATTTAACAAACGAAGAAGGATTAATGGAAAAGAAATTGGATGTTGGGAGTAAAGTATTCATGTTCTGAACAACAAGGGAGATAAGGAAGGGGAGGTGCAGGATGTGTATCAGTGTATGCGAGTCTTAATGATGAAACGACGTCGTTGGGTGTCATAATTCTGATAACATAAATTTACTTTCAAGACCCTGTAGTTGGGAAAAGTTGCTAAAAGTTAACCAAATCTTAAAGATCACATTATGAGTCCATTTTTAGTCCAAGTATATCCACATTCCCAGAATTTTCATAATATGAATTTTAAGGTTACTGTTATTCATAAGAAGTTATCTAAAGTCATGATTTTGGTTACATAAATTTTTGGGAGGTGATAAATACAACATATAAGTTGATTCAAACATCAAAATCATGTTACAGTATACTTGTACTTTGAGCTTTAACTTTTGTACAGTATGGTATATAAAACAATTTTAACGTTGTATCTATATATCTTATGTGTACAATCAATATTAACATGTGACACCTATTTTCATTAGGAGTAATTTAGACAGTATAATCATTTTGGTAACATATGAGTAACTTAATGAAAAACTATATGTAATCATTAGAATCGTTCGTTACAAGTTATATACAGTAGAATCTACCAATCTACCAATAATATAAAAAGAAAGCATTAAATACTGTGGACAACTCAAAATATTACATGTCAGCACAAAACAGTCGGAGACTGTTCACCTTTTTCCTCCCCACCTGCAATTTCATGGCTTCTTTTTTCCAACAAGGTCATCCCCATTTGCGCACCCAGCTTTCATTCCTCACTCTCCTTCTGTCGTTTTTAAATCAAAATTCAGCTATCATGTCTCTATTTCTCAAATATGTTAATTTAGAGTTGCAAGTTCTTTCTCTAATTTGTATAGTTATTTTAGTTATTTTTGTTAACGTATCTTCTTGCAATCTCTTGATTAATTAACTTTTTGAAACAGGGTCCAAACATTCGTAGATTATTGAAGGCTGCTGTATTCATGGATAGACTTCAATTTTGTAGGTTTAATTTCTACTTGAACTTATTTTAGTTGATTTTCACTTTTGCCCTGGGTTACTCTTCTCTGACTTTTTTAGAGATTGTTAGAGTAAAATGCTATTTGTGGATGTTAATATTGTCTTTGATACCTTCAGGTTCTTTATGGACACCAATTTCAATTCCTGAATTAATAGCTCTCGGTAGAATATGTACCAAGAAATTATTAGCAGGTATGTTTCCATATAAATGTTGTAACTTAAGAGCATGTATTGGAATTCATTGTGGGAGTTTTGGGTTGATTGAAGCTTTCGTATATTTGGATTGCACCTCAAGTGTTTGATGTTTTGCCTCTTAGAAATTTACTACAAATTATTGGACTTGTTTTGTTTGACCCATATCATACATGTGGTCCTGTAAACGAACCGAACGAACACGAACGGAGTCTGTTCATGTTCGTTCATTAAGGTTTTGACGAACAAACGAACGAACACGAACGGATAAGCGAACGGATTTTATTGTTCATGTTCGTTCATTAAGAAAATTAGTTTGTTCACGAACACAAACGAACGTACACGAACAAACACATAATTTAATGAATTTCTTCGTTAGTACATTAAACGAACTTCAACAAACATAAACGAACGTATATATACTTATCTACACATATATCTTATAGAACTTGAAACTTTGCAATGCATATTCAACATTACAAAATAAACTCCTTTGCTTGGTCCGATCGTACGTAAGAGCAGCAGATCTGGAACTAATGGAGGGAGAGAATGGAGGTGTGTTTAGAGCGGAGGGAAATATGAGAGAATAATGCGAGGTAAAAATATCTAGATATTTAATATTATTAAATGAAACTATCTAAATATTTAATAATATTATATTTAGAATTTAGCTTAAATCAAAATAAGATATACAAATATGTATTAATTTAATTAACCTATTAGTTAATAAACGAACATTTAACCGAACGTTCACGAACATATTATCGAACGTTCACGAACGTAAATGAACGAACGAGACCCGTGTTCATGTTCGTTCATATAATTAAACGAACATAAAAATTTGTTCATGTTCGTTCATATAAAGAAACGAACGAACATAAACGAACTTTCCGCCGAACGGTTCGCGAATAGTTCGCCGAACGTTCGATTCACTTACAAGCCTACATACATGTGATTCTATTTGAAGTCCTAACAAATATGTCTTCTTCCACTATAAAAATATGGAGTATTATATTAAGTGATGGAAAAACACTACACTCTTTCGGTGTGACAATAATTATCATCTTTGTATATATGGGTTCGAACGCCTATCTAGGTTCGAGCTTCCCATACCATTTTTTTTTTCAAATTACTCTCAAACCATTATAACTAATTGCTATCTTGGTATTGGAGGATCAGTTCGTTTTCCAATATGTAAACTCTTGTATCATGATTATTACAACTAATTGCTATCTTGGTATTGGAATTCATGAGTAACTGGATTTTATGATAGTGTTTAAAGCTTCATTTCTTTCTAAAAGCATCAATTTATATGTTAAAAGTCATGTGCATTTTTTCATATGCGGTGAAAATTACCTTAATTGATGTTTGTTTGTGTTGCAGTCATTCTCTATAGATCATATATGCTTAGCATTATATGTCATGTAGTGTGGGTATGTATGTCGCTAATTGCTTTGCATCTTTTATCTCATTTTCATGCTATTTGCAACAATATTGAAAAATTGAATACCTAATTATGTCCAAAGTTTGTTTATTTATTATAACATATGATACGCCCAAGCTGCATGTATGAAAAAATCATGGCATTCTTATTGATGGCCTACCATTGACAAGGTTTTTCTCATCTTTATTGTGCTGTCATTTTTGTTTTCTATATATATAATTCTAATTCTAACACCACGTATATTATTAGACTTGTTCTGTTAATCATGCAAGATGTTTGTTAGTGATAGTCCGATAATGAAACACGGAAGATTCACAACCGTTCCTATAGATAATTTATATATATGATTAATATGACGCATCTTTTTCATTTGAGCAGGGGATCTTGCACATTTGAGTGGCTTGCTTCAGTTTCTTCAAATCATAATATCATTTTAATAAACATGTGTATGATCATATTTAGGTCTTCTTTGCTAATTCAGAGTTTCAATAAGAATATTCGGTAACCCTTTGCCTTATGGATGGATTCACAAATGGCATGTGGATCTCAGCTACTTTTAGATGGTAGCATTTCAGGTGATAAACTCACAAAGGAATTTTTGAATTAGTGAGGCTGGTATTTCATAATGAAAGGGGCATTATCAACAAGACTAATATGTGTATAAAGGATGTTTTTAATTAGGTATGTATCATTTATACAGGATCAAAGAATCAACATTTAGCTTTTTTGTTTCTGGTGTATATTCAGCAAGGACATGTTAGCAAATTTCAAACAAAATGGAAAGACCATAAGAGGAGCTACTTGCATACCGCATACGGTAGCATGTTGGGATCACGAGAGTCTGAGCACTTAACGTTAAGAAGTTTGTATGCAACAGGTGTAACGTAGACTAAAGTTTTAATTTTCGTAATGAAAGATGCTTGTAGGGTCTAACTTTTGTTCCTTTTGATAATTCGAGTAATGAATTATGCCTGTAATAAATGGATCTTTGTATCACAACATCTTCGATTAAAACATGCTTTGGTAGCTGATGCTTTGAGAGTGTTGGGTTGATGCCATGAATGGTTTTAAATCCCACCCATGGTATAGCACAAGCTTTTTAAGTTTCATATTATAACATCGGTTTAAATCGTAAAATTCGTCGATCCAATTGTATTATATTGTGGGGCTAAATCGCTAAAGACACAGGAAAATGGACATCATCGATGGTGGGTTGTGCTATGCACAGCCATAGAGGCTCCCTAGTATTAATATACAATAATGAAAATTGCAGTTGTGATGAAATAAGATTTTTGCTCATGATCCATGGCGTGTATAATATATTTCAGATATATTGAAGTAAAGCAATTCCTTGCCTTCATTTATATTAGCATTTACAAGGATTAGTTTTTATGAACATTCGATACACTGCTCAAGCAATTTGAACGGAAATTGAATTTTCCAAGCATAAATGAAGTTTAGGTTCGCCCAAGGATTAATGTATTGATCATTATTAACGATGTACACATCACCTTGTTTCGAAATGACTATAGGATCAAGTTCTATGCGAGATTGAAACCCTTTACAATCTAAGTGTGCTCTCACTATTACACAAGGGGTCGGGTTCACGTACTCACATTCCATTTTTCGGGTGCGGTTGCTGGTTCTTGATAGATAGTAAGCTTCTAGGTGTCTTGACCATACACATCTATACAAATTATTATCAATTTGCCAACAGATATTAATAACTAAATTATTAACGTAGTAATACGTTATAATCGTATGTATACCTCTGCACATAAGGCAAATAAAGATGAGTAAACAAACGTTTTTCATGATGGTAGCCATTGGGTGGTTGAGACTATACTCTTGCATACTTGCTTGATAACGAAAACAACTAAGTACTAACAATCTCAGTAAAATATACATATTCATAAATCATTTAATTAAATAGAATAAATATATTACAGATTCAAATTAAATTGGTTAACGTTTTAATTTACCTACGACTTAAAATGTTTTTCTATTTCAAAATGGACCTTACTTAAGATGCTATTTCCTCCGTAAACTATTTAGTTCTTATACGATTTCTTTTACATACAAAATTTTATATTAAATATAATTTTAGAATCTTTAAACCTTCATGAATGTTGTGTATCTCAATGTAATGATGTATAGTGAATACTCTTATCTTACGTAGAATGCATACCCGATCAAGTTATTATATATTAGGTTCAACTAAAATACCGGAGTCAAGGGGGTTGCGCCCTCTTATGGGGTCTTAGGGGCAACGCCCCTAGAGGGGGTCTAAAGGGCAATGCCTCTAGCGAGGTCTAAAGGGCGACGGCCTTGTTGGCGGTCCTGCGGAAATGTATTGACTAATCGGTATGACTAAGTACAGTGTAGTCGGAATAGAGTGTGATAGCTTAGTATGTGCATATACTGAAAAGTCAGTATATGGATAAAGATTAGACTGGGGCAAAAACTGATTAGTCTGTATGTATTGATTTGGTGTAGTTAAGGTCAGTTTGACCGATTATGAAATACGGGAAAATAGGTGACATCTTTTTTACACTTATGGGAATCATCATCATTTAAGCATATGATCAGATACATACTTTGTACTTACAAATATTCAGCAATATAATTCTGTGCCAAAACATACGGAGTATTGATTTCTCTTATTTATTCCAAAATAAATTTTGTACACACACAAATGTATTATAGTATCACAATATTTCTGAAGTGATATCAAACACAATATTATATCGAACGCAACACACAACATTATATCAAACACAAATGTATTTAGTATCCAAGTATCAAACACAACGCACAAATATTTATATAGTCATTGTCAATCGTTTACCATGTGACATCCGGTTAGAGTGTTTTACATCCAAAACTCCAACAACTAATTAATTGCAAGTTTGCAACATAGAAAGTTACTTTAGCATCTAAATTAAATTAATTTAATAATCAATAATAGACATCCATCTAACGTCATTTAATTTCCTACAGGTCTGATACACGTAGATGAACAAAATAAAAAATCAAATATCAGAACATATTCAATATGTTCATTCCATGGTTAAAACATATGATGTAGATCATCTGCGTAAATGTAATCACATTCACAGATCACAACGGTGTTATCATGTTCATCGACTTCGCAAATTTACGTAAATATACGTCACAAAATTTGCTTATTCTGGTATCATCTTTGCCGAATTTCTCATTCCACAATAAAATATCATACTGAAATGTTGTTTAATTTAGGAAATTGATCAACTAATGATGTTAACGATCCCAATTTTGACCTAATTGACAATAATGCGGGTATTATTCGGTGGATTTCTGCTATCTTTGCTACTATTTACAGGTACATTTTCTTTGTATCAAGTTTTATTTTAAATTTATATTTATATATCTATATGCAAAAACGAGTAGGAATTAGGGCATATATATATATATATATATATATATATATATATATATATATATGTATATATATGTATACACATGCATGCATGTTGTATTATTAGTATAATACTGTGACTTCTTACATGTTTATTACCAAGATAGATATATGTATTGTCTCTATAAACTTAGGGTAAGACATCACAGTTGATCAATGAGCCCTAAGAACCTAATTAGTTGTGGCATTGTTTGCGATTCTGTGAAGTTGATTCGTATGACTGTTGATAAGCAAGTCCTCTTAATTGCGATTATAAGTTATAGGTACAAATAATTGTGAGTTAGCTCGGGGTTTGAAGTACAAAAAAGCTTGGCTTAAATGCATGGAAATGTAATTATTTATGCTCTGACATTTATAGTGGTGTCGAACTATTTACGATTCCATTTTGTGTAGTGAACTTGTTATTCATGGCTATTTTATGTAATTATTAGTACTTTTACTTGCGTGTTAGTTGTATGAGGTAACATGTGAGATCATTACAAGTTGTCAGGTCTCCAAAATACATACAATAGCAACAAACTGAAAGTTCATTGCACACAGTGTAACCCCGAGTACTTTGTTACATACTATGAATGTCATAGCGTAAATAGTTACATTTTTGTGCCCTTAAGCCAAAATTTATATATGATCACTTTATTACCTTTTTAAGTTTTTATTCATTTAATTATTACTATTTTTTAATGTATATGATCAATAGCTCATGCTTTCTGTTTCTGCAGCGGCTTTACTAAATTGCAGTTTGATATCTCTTGGGAACTTGGTGGCTTCTCTACTTATTCTGTTTGTTCATCTAGAAAGAGGTACTAGTTTTTTATTATTTAGGATAGATTTCGTTCATTTTTGTTTTCAATAGTATCAAGGATGTTACAGTTATGGTACATTGCTGCCATCAGTATCAAATTGCAGTCCTGTAGTGTATCGAATTGCCTCCTTGCCTTTTCGTATTGTTCTAATGACACCACACTAAGTGATTTCATAGGATTTAGGTATGTGAGTTGTTAGTTGACATAACCTGTGTAAAAGGAATGTTTCTTATACATATTTTGATTGATAATGTAGTTGTGTTGGTGCGGAAGAGTAGTCACTTGGGGTATTGATCAGGAAAGAACTTTTTTTTTGTATCTTGAGATTCTACATAGACAAACTACGTTAGTACGAAGTTAGTTGTTTTGGATTGTCTTTCTTTGGAAAAAAGAATGCTCTACCATGCTGGGACTCTAGCACAGTGTACCCATTCTAAGGTTGGTGGTTGCAGGTGTACATTGGAATGTTATGCTAGTGATGTTCTGAGATATGAATCCCAATTTAGCCAAGTTAACAGATTAATCTTTCTCCTATACATTCGTCTATTGTGTTGAGACTAAAGAATGGTGGTTTATGATTGGATATCTGTAAACAGAACCGTAAAGTATTAATTCGTTTCTTTATGTCATGTGGAGACAAATGAGCATTCATTTATGCTTGATTTCTGGAAAAATTGAACCAAAATTCTAATTTCTATTTCTATATGTATTATTCAAGCATTTAATGAACTTATAAATGTTTCTAACGTAACATCTCCTTTTATCATATCTGTTTAGCAATTAATACAGCACCAAGCTTACTCCAAGCATTTTTCTTTTGTAGGATTTCACTCGGAAGGGAGAAAACTTTCATGGGTTATTGTTGTTTTCTCAATTATTGTTATCATTTCGCAAGTGACTTTTCTTTTTGCATGGGCCATTTGGTGTGGAAATTGCAGTGCAGGAGAACCTTTATGGGCGAAATTGATAGGATTCATGATGTGAGAGTTTATGATTTTCAAACTCATGCTAGTATCAACTATTCTCACCAAATTTATAATCTTGTTAGTATCAACTGCTCTTGCTGTAATTAACTTGTTATGCACGCTGATATATGTTTTTGCAGAGTCCAGACATGGAGATCACCAACAGTAGTTTATGTTTTGATCTTGCAACTACTAGCGGCGTTCACTGCATTTACTGAAATCCATGAAATCAGAATAGGTTTATTAACATGGGCATTTTCATTTTTGGGGAGTCTTGCAGAAGCCATAGAGCGAATAGGTTGGTACGAATCAATAGATACTGGTAATAGATGCTTAATTCATTACAACTTACAAAGTCATCTAACTTCTTCATATAGAAAACAACTGTGGATATTCTTTAGAACAAGAGTAGCATCGCATTTATTAAATATATGGGGTGTTTGTCTATATATCAATATATATTGGGATATATTGGAATCAAAATTGATTATGTTTGTGTTGACGTAATTTGAGCTCTTGGTTCTCAATGCCATAAACTGACTGGCATTTATTTTTTCTGTTCTGGTTTGACGGTGCGGAAGTTTCACATGTGAAAGTTGCTTTCTTCTTGCTATTGCCTGCTGTTCAGTTGGTTGCGGGCATCAGCAACACTTCTTGGATTTCTTTACCATTTTTTGTTTCTGGCTGTGTGGGTCTTGTCAATTGTTCCTTAACAAGCAACTTTCATGGCCTCTTCAGGTGACTTCTTTGTAGTTCCATTATTATCCTATTACAATAATGTCTAATGTCGATTCCCCTTATGTACAATGTATCAATTATCAATTTTTTATGCATGTGTTAATATTGCCATGAAGATGGTGGAGAGCTCTTTGGCTGTACGCAGGCTTCAATATTTTCTTTTTATATGTCTATCAACTCCCCACAAGATTGCCAAAGTTCTTTAGCATGATAGGTGATTTCATCGGCCTTTACAGAATTTCTTCCGCATCTGGTTGGCCACAAATTTGTTCTGGTCTATCGCTGATCATATATTTCTTCGGGGTACACCTTACTTCAAAAACTTGTAGAACATTTTCCCTTTAGTTTTCAATTTGTTTACCGTATTACTTCTAGGTTCACCTTTTTCCAGTGTATTTCGACTTAGTTTGTCATATAGATGAATGGAAATATTACTTTATCGTGTCAAAGTTTGGTATGGTTAATAATTTGTGTGGCATGCACCAGTTATCTTTTGTCAAACTAGACTTGGAGGAAATGAATTTCATCATGTCCATGAGAGAAGGCAACCTTACCGAACATCTTCTGCCATCAACGAATTCGTTTTTTATACGTGAATCAAGGTAAGTGATTCGAAATGTGATGCAAAAGCATCTGTTTATACTGGAGATACTTTCTTCTTGTAGGTAGTGCTCACAGTATAGACCTATCGTGGTTTTCGAAAGATAAAACTTAATGCAATGTCTATTTTAGATCTGGTGGAAGGGACACGAATCTTTTGTTAAGAGGTGCAGTTTTTCGGATATTCAGCATCAACTTCTTTACCTATGGTGCCCCGGTATGTTTTCTTAACTACACATACTCATTATGGTTAGATATATAACAAACAAGGGTTAATATATGTTTATACTGAATTAGATATCTAATATACAGTGCCCGTAGTTCTTTTGCATGGACAGTTTAACAAATCCTGTTTCTGGGAAGTATCAAATGTAAATTAAATAATACGCTGTTCTACGTTTCATCACTAGGATAAAATTGTAAACCAATAATATAAAGGTGGACCTAGTTAATCTGATGATTACCCATGATCTTGTAACATTTAGAATTCCCCCAAAAGTTTTGCATTGTCAAGGTCCTTATTTATTATTACTATCCATCAAAACCTACAACATCTTGAGAAAAGAAGTCTCTGTTGGACTTTTTCATGAATATATCACCTCTCTAATAAGAGACTGACTAATATAATCTGCATTGTATGTTTAGATGTCCATGCCATGACCTGACCGAGTTTGATCAATTAGCAGCAAACTTCTTCAAATTTATAGCTGCATGATAATGTGCAAATATCTTGTGTTAGTTCTTATATGAATTGCATTTCCATCAGCTTATGCACGTGTGTTGATATCTTATGTGAATTTTATAAATTTTGTAACTGTGAAATTTTTTATATGATTATTGCTTCCTCTTGACCTAGAACTGTATTTTGGTTTCAGGTTAAGTCGAGCATGTCAATTATCTTTCGGCTTATTTGTTAAATTTTTAGTGATGAAATTGACAGGTGTCCTTGTTCGCTCTTTCGTTATGGAGCTTTTATTATGCAAGCGTATGCGCGTTTGGATTACTTGGATATGTTGGCTACATTATATTTGCTTTCCCATCCTTGTTTCGTTTGCACCGGCTAAACGGGCTGCTCCTTGTCTTCATTCTATTGTGGGCTTTCAGTACATATATTTTCAATATAGCTTTTGCATACCTGAATGGAAAGCTTGGAAAGGTAATATCAATATTTTACTAGAATGAATATCTCCTCTCTTTAGGCTTTATCTTTTTGTGAGAATCTTGCTCATTCATGTATCTTTTTCTTCTTCTAAATCGGATAAGCAGGACACAGAAGTTTGGGAAATGGTGGGGTTGTGGCATTATCCCTTTCCCGGTTTCTTTATCCTTGCTCAGTTTTGTCTTGGAGTTTTGGTTGCCCTTGTTAATCTTGTGAACAACTCTGTTTTTCTCTACATCTCTGATGAGGTCCAACATACGTCCAATGGCGACCCTACTCCTGAAGGTGAGTAAATGCTTAAGTTTTGCTAACTTGTAACTGATAACTAGAGGTGACAATTCAACCCATTAACTTATAAATGAGCTATTTTTTGGGTTATGTTTTATCTCTAATGGATACAAAAAATAAAGCTAAAAAGGAATCAGGTCAGATGGATCAACCAACCCATACTTAGAAAATAACTTGTTTTGATCCATTATCCAACCCGGCTGGACTGCCCATTTACCCCTGTACTGATAACCTTTACTTCCTAACTGATAGCTACTATCATGCTATTATAGTCTTGGATCCTTAATGAAGGTTTTTCAAGCCTCTTCGTGTTTCTATGGGATTATTATACTTTAAGGTTGAGTTGAATTCTATCCTTGCATTAGAGGTTGGAGATGTGGATACCTTTTTTTTTTTTTTTTTTGCTCTTTCCCTTCTTTTTTTTCACCAGTCATTTCTAATTTCCTGCTATATTGGAACATTATACCTGATGTGATCAGAATTTACACTATAAGCACAAGCTTACTGTCTGAATCATTCCAATGCAGTTAAAGAAGAAACAAAAGTGCTGATTGTAGCCACAATCGCTTGGGTACTGCGCAAATGTAATCGAGCTATCATGTTGTTGCAGATATTCCTCATTGCCATAAAGCCTGGTTTCATCCACGCTGTATATAGTACGTTCATTCTAATTATATCATTTATTACTATCTTATTCTTTTTATTCCTATGTAATCTAATTATGGAATAAGCTCTTATGCGTTTTTATATGTGTGCTTCAGTGATATTCTTTTTTCTGTATTTATTGAGCCACCGCATCAGCAGAAAAGTACAAGGCACATTACTTCTTCTGTGTGAGATTCATTTTGCTATCTTGTACACGCTTCAGATAAATTTGGTGTCCGTAGCCTTGAAGAAAAGGGAGACTATAAGTTCAGAAATTTTGTCTCAATTAGGTATTGTCTATTTTCAACTGGTTTACTGTGAAATAACTCTGTAACTTTCAAATATACTTAATATATGAATGTTATTAATAGGTGTTTGGGTTTGTTTTAAAATTGATCATTGTGATTTCAAGTCGTTATGTTTGAAAAAAGTGATTATGAATTAAGATCTTTTTAACAACTAAGTATTAAAATAGACAATTTGGAGAAGCAGGTAAGGAGAAGCTATAAGAAAGCTGGTTACTGATATAAATGTAATTACACATCTCTATATATTTAATCTACCAATAGTATGGTTTATTAAGTCTGAGTTATATGCTATAATCGAACATCCAAGCACCACCTTATAAGAGACTAACTCACAAGGAATACGGGGAATGTTGTCACACTTATTTCCTATGTCTGGTTTCGTTCTGCTAATTGTTTTTTATATCCAATTTTATGAAGGTCTCCTTGAAAGTGATAGCTCATGGGATTTTGTGGAGATAGCTCTGCTTGCATGTTTTTGTGCCATTCAGAAACATGGTCACAAACTTCTTTTTTCATTCTCAGCCATTGTGCAGCACACACCTTGCCCTCCAGTTGGATTCAGCATTTTGAAAGCTGGTTTGAACAAATCAGTTTTGTTGTCTGTCTATGCATCTGGAAACACTACAGATAACAATGATAACCCCTCCCAAGGTATGTCGTTTAATACATTATAAAAAGAAAGTTAGATTTGATATCTATCCAATCTTCTAGTCTATTATAGGGCTGCAAACAAGTTGAGTTGATGTTGACGGTTTCAAGCTCAACACAACCCCCTTAGCTTAATCTTGAGCTCGATTTGATAACTCAAAAGTATTAATAGGAGAAACCATGCTCAATTAAGCAATCTTAAATAGTTCCACTTGAATGAGCTCGAGTTGAGTTCGAGCTTGAATAACTCGAAACAGCTCAACTCATTTGTATACATATACTGTACTACTTACTCCGTATTACATAGGGTTCAAAAATCCCAATTAGGATTTGAGTTAAGCTCTTATAAGCTTGAACTCCGTTTGTTACACGCTTTAAGCTTTTTTTAATCTGTACTGGCTCACGATCTAACTCGATATTCGCTCGAATTGAACGAGCTAGTGTTGAGTTTGAACTCGAATAACTCAACAGAATTCCGACTCTTTTGCAGCTCTAGTTTAATTCATGTTGCTATATTATGGACCTTAGTTAATATCTTGTATTTGCCTGCGTTATATATTCTTTCAGAGAGAAAAGTGGCGTCATATCTCAGTGCAATAGGACAGAAATTTTTATCACTATATCGATCATTCGGCACTTACATCGCATTTATAACTATACTTATCACGGTCTACATGACCAGGCCCAATTACGTGTCATTCGGGTACCTCTTTCTTCTTCTTTTCTGGATCAGCGGCAGACAACTCGTTGAAAAAACAAGAAAGCGTCTATGGTTCCCATTGAAAGTATATTCAATCGTGATGTTTATTCTCATCTACATTTTAAGCATATTTCCCAGTTTCGAGGAATGGGTATCCACGAAGGTTGATCTGTATACATACTTAGGCTACGATGCAGAAGCATCGGTATTTGAAAATGTTTCAGAAGCCTTAGCAATAACAATTGCAATGCAACTTTATAGCTACGAAAGGAGACAAAACAGGTATCCAAACTTAGAAGATACAAACCGGTTGCAATTTGGCGTGGTCGGGTTTATTAGAAGACTTCTAATATGGCACAGTCAAAAGATCTTGTTTTTTGCTATGTTCTACGCCTCAATATCTCCAATAAGTTTCTTCGGTCTTATTTATCTTCTTGGTACTGTTTTCTGCTCGATTTTACCAAAAGCTTCAAGAGTACCATCAAAATCATTTTTGGTTTACACCGGAATTCTTGCCGCCGCAGAATATTTATTTCAGTTATGTGGGGGACAATTTGAGATGTTTCCTGGACAAAAACACTATAATATGTCTAAATATTTAGGTTTAAAGATATATCATTCAGGAGCATGGGGCCTAGAAGAAGGGTTAAGGGCCAAAGTATTCGTGATTTCTGCATGTACCCTCCAATATAATGTTTTTCACTGGTTAGAAATGATGCCGAGTTGGCTTTCAGGTGTTGGTCAATGGGAAGAACCTTGCCCATTGTTTTTCTCTCAAGAAGATGTGTTACCAATTGCATTAACTCCAAAAAGGGATAATATTCCTTCACCTGTTCAGAAATTAGGGTTAAATAGCAGTAACTCATGGCCAACAAACATCCAAGATTTGGAAGGTCAACCGGGTACGAAATAAAATCTAATTCTTAAACATGTTCACACACTCAAAATATGTAGAGTTATAACTTCAAGTTCTGTTAATGACAGCCTTAAGGGCTGTCATTAAGAGCTTAGGACATGTATTATTTATGATTATACTCTAAACACTGATCATCAACTAACTTGAGGTTGTTATAATTGAAGCATAAGACATGTATCAAGCTCTTAATGACATCTCTGCCATAATCAATACCCAAGTGTCACGACTAAATTACCTTAAATCTTAACATCTAAAAATGTGGAGATGTTGGTTACAACTCTACACTTCGAAATGTGGTCTAACTGTCTAAACCTCCACATTTTTTGGTTTGGAGAAATTGCCTTGTGCAATCTCTTAAGATTTCAAGCATGGGCTTTTTTCAAATCTTGCTTTTGTTATTCTTATAAATTTGCAAACATGAAACCTTTAATTTATTATTGTTAATATTATCATTATTATCTATCTATCTATTATCTATTCTTATGGGGCGGAGTTGTATTATTTACTCTTACTTATAAATTTGAAATATTTTTACACGCTTCCAACGTGGAGATTACATATTATTGTAGTGGAATTAGCCAAGAGTAGCAACAGAAGATACATGCTTGGATACTTCTGGGGACAGGTTAATGATAACCATAAATGGAAGAAGAAGCAAGTTCAATCACTAAAAAAAGAGAGATTCGAAATGCAGAAGACTTCTTTAAAGATTTATCTAAAGTTTTGGATGGAGAACATGTTTATTCTCTTTGGCCTTGAGATTAACATGATTGCATTGCTTCTTGCAAGCTTTGCGCTTCTTAATGCTATATCGTTGCTGTATATTGCATCTCTTGCTATATGTGTTGTCCTAAACCGGCAACTAGTACAGAGATCATGGTCATTATTTGTCTTCTTGTTTGCTAGTGTTCTTTTACTTGAATATTTTGCCATTTGGAAGACTGAAAAGCCTTTTAATGGACTTGGTCCAAGTGAGACCACCTTACATTGCCATGATTGCTGGCGGATTTCGGAAATTCATTTCAACTATTGCAGACGCTGCTGGCTAGGTACATTACTCTTAATATCCTTAATCTGGCCACCTACTCTAATGAATAAATAATTAGGAAGTGGACCGAGAATCAAAAACCGAACTGCTGTTGGACATTCGGACTGAGACTGCTTTATTCTCTTTGGTTTTCAGTTCTATAAATTTCTGAATAATCTGCTCTCCTTTGGGTGGGTGGGATAACGGGTCATTATTGGGTTCGGGTCAAAATGACTTAGGGTCTAAACAAGTCACTCATATATATATATACATGTATTGATATGTACACACAGTACACACACACACACATATGCTATATACAATATTATAGGTGACAAAATAAGTGGGTCGATCCGAACCCAATTTGACCTGTTACCCAACCTGACCCACCCATTTGGCCACCTCTAATTTGAAATGATGTTTTGTAGTCATATTTTAAATCAGAAAATCTCGATTTTGCATATGGTTCGGAAACAGAATTGGATCCAGTACGGAACCTAGTTTAGATTGCTTGGTTCTTGGTCCTGTAATATTATCAGTCTCCAGTTGGATCTCATCCAGTTTTGGCCCCATTAATAACCCTAGATGGATTAGCAATCTTCATTTTTGTCACTTTCTTCTTTGGTGTAGGACTTACTGTTGATGATCCGAGAGTGCTGATCAGTTACTTCCTAGTCTTCATGTTTGCATGTTTCAAGCTTCGAGCCGATCGATTTGGCAGTTTCTCAGGATCGTATACATACCGCCAAATGATTTCTCAACGCAAGAATGCGTTTGTTTGGCGAGACCTTTCTCTTGAAACCAAAACCATTTGGACTCTTCTTGACTACTTGAGACTATACTGCTACTGTCATCTGTTGGATCTTGTGCTCGCCTTAATTTTAATCACTGGAACTCTTGAATACGATATTTTACACCTTGGATATCTTGCTTTTGCTCTATGTCTTTTTAGACTGAGACTTACAATATTAAAGAAAAAGAATAAAATCTTCAAGTGGTTACGGATTTACAACTTTGTAGTCATTGTTCTTTCTCTTGCCTATCAATCACCTTTCGTGGGTGCATTTAACGAAGGGAAATGTGAAACGATAGACTATGTTTACGAAGTTATTGGGTTCAGAAAATACGATTATGGATTTCGGATTACCTCAAGATCTGCATTGGTTGAGATTATCATCTTTGTTCTGGTATCATTGCAGTCATATATGTTTTCTTCCCCTGAGCTTAATTACGTATTCCAGTATCTTGAAGCTGAGCAAATTGGTGCCATTGTTCGTGAACAAGAGAAAAAAGCTGCATGGAAGACCGAACAGTTACAGCATATTCGTGAAGACGAGGAGAAAAAACGCCAACGTAATATGCAAGTCGAGAAAATGAAGTCTGAAATGCTTAACTTACAAATCCAACTTCACACGTGCTCCCCTCCTCCTGATCATCATTCTCATGCACACGGGTTTGATGATTCACCTCGTGGTGAAGGTTTAAGAAGAAGGAGAGCTGTCTCGTTAAATACTGATTCTGCTGTTCACAAAGAAGAACATCTTTGTAGGAAACATGAGTCAGAAACTAATATTGACTTGCTGTTAAGTTTGCCACCGTTTGAATCGCCAGAAATCTCGCATCTTATTGAAGTTGCTGATTTCGAAGGGAAAGATAAAAGGCTGATGAGTGAAAATACATTAATATCTGCTGTACAGTTGATAGGTGACGGTGTATCTCAAGTACAGTCAATCAGCAATCAGGCAGTTTCCAACATCGCAAGCTACTTAAACATCCCTCAAGAAGATTTAGAATCAGATTCAGATTCAGATTCCGATGAGCCTACTTCATTTGCAGTGACTAGTAAACATAGCGAGACAGAAAGCCAAAACGAGAGTCATATTCACATGGTTTCACACCGTTCATCTTCTCTGCATTCTGAAAGAAGTAGAAGTGCTGAATCAGCAAGTTGTGGGATAATTTTTCAACATATATGGAACCAAATGCAGTCAAATAATGACGTCGTGTGTTATTGTTGCTTTCTTCTTGTATTCCTCTGGAACTTTAGCATCCTTTCTATGGTGTATCTTGCAGCTCTATTCTTATATGCTCTTTGTGTAAACACTGGGCCTAATTACATCTTCTGGGTTGTAATGCTGATCTACACCGAGTTCTATATCTTGATTCAGTATGTGTATCAGATTATCATCCAACATTGCGGCATCACTATTGAGTCAGTTTCCCTTCCAGAATGGGGGTTTCCCACAACCAGAATAACATCTTCATTTGTAGTCAGTCTTCTACCACTTTTTCTTGTTTACCTATTTACCCTCATTCAGAGCTCTATAACTGCTAAAGACAGTGAATGGATTTTCTCAACTGAATTCAGCACTCTTACAGACAAAATCGTCAATTCCAAGGAGATTATTTTGAGTTCAAGTTGGAGTGAAAATACACAAAAGTTGCTTCAAATTGCATCAAATATTGCTAAACTGATCATTGGCAACTGTGTTAGATACTGGAATTCACTGACACAAGCAGCCGAATCTCCACCTTACTTTATCCAGTTATCATTAGATGTTCATTCATGGCCTGAGTATGGGATTCAACCAGCTAGAATAGAATCTGGAGTAAACCAACTTCTTAAATTTGTTCACAATTCAAGATGCAAGGAATCTGACCCTACAACTTGCCCATGTGCAAGTAGTGTCCAAGTTCGTAGCATTGAAAAAAGTAAAGATAGTCCGAATGTGGCGTTAGCTGTTTTTGAAGTGACATATGCATCCCCAAAGGAAGAATGTACTTTAACAGAAAGATACAAGTCTTTGACTCCTGCCGCTGATGTGGCTAAAGAGATAAGAGAAGCCCAGGATGCTGGTTATTCTAAACAAGTTGAATTTCCGTATACTATCATCTCGGTAATTGGGGGAGGCAAAAGAGAGATCGATTTATATGCATATATATTTGGTGCAGATTTAGCGGTTTTCTTTTTAGTTGCCATCTTCTACCAGTCTGTTATAAAGAACAAAAATGAATTTCTAGATGTCTATCAGCTGGAAGATCAGTTTCCAAAGGAGTTTGTGTTCATCTTGATGGCAAGTATTTATTTAATTTTTTTTTTCCATTTCATTACTAACTATTAGAGGTGGCCATTTCAACCAGTTTACAAATAAACGGGTCAATTCAGGTTGTTTATATGTTGGTAACTGGTCAAAACAGATATTCTAAAAGTTGAAAAGTCTCCTAATATAATTCAATTCTTACAATGCCCAACTTGGAATATTAAACATTAATTACATTACAATTGTACTACTAAAGTGTCCATTATCACTTTTGATACGTTCATTGTTTACGAAGTTTAAAAAGAGCGCAATATAAGTGTTGGTGGTTTGGTGCAACTTGACCCATTTTGATCAAAATATAATGGTAACCTTTTTGACTCGTCACCCAACCTGCTCGTATCACCGTATCTACTAGGTCTCTTATATATATTAGAAAATAAATCGTATTATAAGGTTCTTTGCTCCTTTATGCAGGCTATCTTCTTCTTGATTGTGCTTGATCGAGTTTTATACCTGTGTTCATTCGCCACCGGGAAAGTGATATTCTACATTTTTAACCTTGTAGTTTTCACATACTCTTCTACTGAGTATGCCTGGAGTATGGAGCCTGCGCAGCATCATGCCGCAGGTTTTGCAATTCGTGCAATTTATGTTACTAAAGCAATTTCTCTGGCCCTGCAAGCCATACAAATACGATCAGGGGTTCCTCATAAAAGCACTCTATATAGGCAATTTCTGACTAGCAGTATTACTAGAGTTAATTATTTGGGTTATCGACTCTACCGTGCGTTACCGTTCCTCTACGAATTAAGATGTGTTCTTGATTGGTCATGCACCACCACATCTTTGACAATGTATGACTGGCTCAAGGTTAGTAGCATTCCCCCCATCTCTAGACATTCATATATATTTCAGAGAATATAAATTCTGTTTAGCGGATTGTTTTGTGTGCTACATGCATATTGTACATCATGGATCAAAATACTGTTATAGCATATCATTAAGAAATTGACCTTTCCAGCTTCACAGAATCACATGAGTTGAAAATGGTTTATGTTTTGTACATTGTGATATGTGATAATACTGAAGTGATTTGCTAGAGGTGGCACATCTGATCCGTAAATATACAAATGAGTCGATTTGGGTTATGTTTGATCTCTAATGGGTCAGATGGTTAAGCAAAAGTTTTAACTAAAAAAACACATGTCAAATGGGTTATAAGTTATCTGTGACGTTCAAATGGATAATACCATCTTTATCACTTTTGTTTTGACAAAAAGCTCAGATTATCACTGTGATAAGGTGATTGTTAACAAGTTAAATTATTAAAATATAACAAAAAAAAGGAGTTTGTGATCAAACTAATCCTAACAAACCCATTTGTTCTGTGATCCAACCCGCCGATTTTGCCACCCTTATCTATAGCCATGAGAAAACTTTTTGTTTGACTAGCAAAATTCTTTAGGAATAAGTACATAGATCAGTGAAACTTCCCAGATGTGTAGAGCCTGTGTAGAATTTCAGGATTTACTATTCGTCTTTCCTCATGCCAACACATAGCTTCTTCAAAACATGCATAGCTACTTAGAATAACCAGACTCTTTGAATAAGAACTCTCAGAAGAAATATAAAGGAATTTGTTTATTCCAAAAGGTTGAATCCTCTCAGAGGATATTTCACTTTCATTGTCATATCTTTATGATTTTTCACCGTCTGTCTTGGCAATCTGGCATCAATACGTTCGGGGCTTTTTGTCGTCAGTTGCATGCTATACTGGAAGTGTTTTCTTGTGATATGCAACTTACAGTAATGAGTGTTGTGTAAATAAACTGATATCTCTGATTTTGCGGTTATAGTTGGAGGACATAAATGCAAGTTTGTACCTTGTCAAATCTGATGCAGTTCTAAACAGGGCTGGTCATAGACAAGGGGAGAGGCAGTGGAAAGTTACTAAATTTTGCAATGGCTTATGCTTATTCTTTATATTAATCTGCGTCATCTGGGCTCCTATGCTTGTAAGATATTTCACTATCTTTCTTGTTCATCATCTGTGTCAAATAGTCTGGTTTTAACCTCGTAGATAGAATGCAGCCTTCTTTCAGTACTTAATTTATATGTGGTTTAGGTTCTTGTCTTTACCAAATTTAATATTATAAAGGCCAAATTCCATCACAAAGTAACTAACCTTGGTCCGAGTTCTGCTTTCGGTAACCATCTTTATTTTCACCCTTAAAGAGGTAACCAACTTTTAATAAATTGATTCAAGATAACTTTGATGTGGTAACTGCCATTATAGTAACTTTGATCATGTTTTATTGTTTTTTTCTATGGGGTGCCTAAAAGCCTTTAACTTAGCAGATTACTCCTAAACCAGTTACTTTTTGAGATTATGTGAGTGCATATAAAACTTGTTAGTTACCCGGACATAACCAAAGTTGGTTACCTTTTTATGCAATTTGCTATATTATAAATGCATACTACTTTCAAATAATATCATTGTACATGATCTCTATGAATAATTTCAGCCTTTATATCCAGCTACATAGCCATTGATATCTCCAACTTTAGGTTCCAACAATCATAAATTGACTGACTGATACATATAATATACCAGATTTTGGTTAACCTATGTTAAGCTTAATGTCTTTCACCAACATCCTTTTATGTTGCAGATGTATAGCAGTGGTAACCCAACAAACATAGCAAACCCTATTAATGATGCCAGTGTTCAATTTCAAATAAAGACAAATGGTGGACGGCTATTGTTATATGAGACAACTCTATGTGCAATTACGCCATGGAATGTGTTAAATTCTTCTGCTAATCTTGATCCTTATAATTATCTTGAATCTTATAATGTGGATGATATTCAAATGATATGCTGCCAAGCTGATGCCATTAGTTGGTGGATTGTTCCTGATGTCATTCAACGAAGATTCATTCAATCTCTCGACATGGCAATGGATATGAAATTCTCATGGGTACTCACACGAGACAGACCTAAGAACAAGGAGGTTGTAAAATATGAACAAAATATCCAACGGTCGGATCTTCCTAAACCATCAGAACTTGAGAAAGTTCTCAACGGTTCTAGTGACAGCTTTAGGATAAATAACACTTATCCAAGATATTTCCGGGTAACTGGTTCCGGTGATGTCAGAGTATTTGACCAAAAGGTACATGCTTCATTTGTATCTAGTCATCCACATCAGATGTTGGATGGAGGGATTTCCATCAAGCACATTTTAGTAGTGGTGGCAATTTCAACCCATTTACCAAATACTCCGTACATTTTTCCTCTAACAAGTGGAATAGGTAAAAGCTTAAAAGATATCTAAAATTGAAACAGATTGAGCAGGTCATATGGGTCAAAAGTCTCCCAATATGTATTCAAATGCTTAAAACCTCCTAAATCATTCTTTAAAATATATTAAGTTATAGTTGTATATTATAGTTATTGTAATCAACTAATCTTATCTAACAGAAATGATTTGGATTAGAAAAAATGGGTTGGTTGGTGGGTTGACCGTTTCAATCTGTACTAAAATAGTTATTTTTTGACCTGAACACGCTTTAAGCAGTTACGCAACCGTGTGAACCGCTAAATTTGCCACCTTCACGTTTTATGTTTGCGAAAATGAATACGATATTGTAGATGACTTGTTAATATCAGCATATGCTTGGGATGGAAATGACCCACATCCAACTATACGTAAATGGCTCTCTTATCTGTGTTTTTGAGTGAGTCTTTAACATCTCTCGACGCAGACTTTTTGGTTTTAAGAAGACAGAATGTTAATATATTACAGGCTGATGGAGTGGATGCAAAACTTTTCTTAAATCGTGGGAGTTCAGAATGGTGGTCCTTTTTCGATATCAGTTGGTTGGATTCAAATGTGTGTGGAGATTTGATGGGTCCCATGGCCATTGTCGTGTCAGAGGAGACACCACGTAAGTGTGTCTTGAATTGGAAGCATAGTATCATTTACAGGTCTGTAAAACATCAAATGTTGATTATAATTTATTTCTTTGAATCTAAGAGGGACTTCTTGGGGAGACACTTAGCAAATCCAGTATATGGGGCCTCTATATTACGTTCGTGTTAGCAGTCGGTCGCTTCATAAGGCTCCAGTGCTCCGACTTGAGAATGAGAATCCCTTTTGAAAACCTTCCTTCTTGTGACAGGTACTACCCGTTATCAGCATAGTAGTAATAAACTAGATCATGCAGTTTCTATAGAAGTGGTAATATGGCTGTGTAGGATGGGTTGGATAATGGGTGATTCTTAGAATTGTTGATAACAGGACAAGTCATTTCTCATGACATGCCAAACACTTTATATTTTATCCGTAATTGAAGTCTAATGTATCATGCATAAACGTAAATGAAAGAATCATAAATAAAGCTTTGAATAAAACGATTTAGAGGGTTGTAAGCATTTGAATACACTTCGGAAGACTTTTGACTCATTTGACCAGTTTCACTTTTAGTGAAGTTTTTTCACTCATTTAACGTGTTAGACTACCCTAGCATTAGATTAAACCTCGGGAATATTTATTATAGTAAGAAACAAACCACAATAATATACCTGGTAATGAGCAGTATAATCATCTACCTGTAATATTCTGCACTTATATGCTCTTTAAACTCTGGTTTGATCCATAGGTTGATCGCCATTTGTGAGGATATTTATGCTGCTAGAGCAGAGGGGGAGCTTGTAGTAGAGGAGGTTTTGTACTGGACATTGGTGAAAATATACAGGTCGCCACATATGCTGCTAGAGTACACCAACCCAGACTAATTGTTCGAAGAAATCGTAAGGATTGTTCATTCTTTATAGTATTCCCTCAAGTAATCTTGCAAAATGTGTGTATATACTTTCTTAAAAGGGTTATTGAACTTGAAGAATGGTAATGAGACCTGGTGTATGGGAAGTGACAAGGAACAAAGTACGATGACCAGCATCTGAACGAATTTGAGGCTCCGTAACAACCCAATAGTCAAGTGATGAGACGCATGTGATCCTTACTTTATAATCATGTAACCTAGTATTTCGATCATGTGTGTAGTCTTAGAGATCGAGCTTGATTGAGTCAAAATATATCAAGTTCAATTTTTATCGAGCTTTCCGGGTCCGATGTATGAGCTAAATGTGTATGTTAAGCTTTCCAGGTCCGATGTATGAGCTAAATGTGTATGTTCTTACAGTTATAGGTAAACAACTCAGATCAGATTGTCAAACAACACATGGCAGCGGAAAATAGGATCACATAGGAATAATTAAATCGGATTAAGTTATACCTTATTGCCTTGAATTATTTGCAAGAAAACCTTAAGATCTAAGAGTAAGATCTTTCTTTGGTCACGTACACGACACCGTCTTTATCAATATGTTTGTATGCTAGTACTTGCCCGTTTCACAATATCACACAACCTTTGTATTTCCTCCTCTATTGCCGTATAAAACAAAACCCACCTTAACTTTATTTTGGTCTTTTGTTTTTACGTAAATCAAAAAGTCAAAACCAAAACCCCTATATTTGTGGTTCGTACGAATTCAAAGAGAGGAGAAAGAGACGATTTTGTGATTAATAATTAGGATTAACCCTAACCCTAATCTATAAAGGTATATTTATAGATAGGTAAAACTTGGTCCCCAAGTTTATTATTTACACAATAATCCCTCTAGTTACTTAATTATTAATTTTAACTTTTAACTTTAATAATTAATAACTTTAGGCAAATAAGCAATATCTCAATGTCAATGTGTGCGTTCCCAAAGGCTCACACATTTACGGACACATATTTGATAAAATCATTCAAATACCAACAGCTCCCACTTTTGAATAATTTTCAAACAAATATGATAACATTGATTAATGTCTAGCAACATATCAATGCTCCCATAAATGCACGGGTGAAGTTTCACCAAAGTCACTGTGAGTCTATGTTCAGTTTATATCCTTTTGTTACAGATACTCTAGTTAAAACTTGGAGATGGATCAAAGTCATTCCATTTTAACTTCTGTTTCTCATTTCGCGAATCACTTAAGATTACCAAATACAGTCGAGACAGTTCTAGACTTATTAGGGTCTGGCCAGACAAACATCTTAAGTATTCATGAGTGGCCCAATAAGTATCTAACTTCAGTTTATCACTGAAGGAACAAATCCTTTATTGAATACAACTGGTAGTCATCGTATTTCGCAACATTACCAAAAATAGCCTTTTGCTACCCTTATCCAGGAGTAGTATTGACTATGATCAAATAATGCACTACATACATGAGTAGCAACTTGCATCTCAAGTCTAAGGACAACAAACTTTATGAATTATACTTAATGACAAGGATCCATAAGTAATAATTCATGTGGGATAATCCAATATGCATCAGAATGAATATTATGTGAGTTAGTGAGCCAAGCTGACTAAACACTCAGATATTGTCTTAATTCAATCATATTCCCATATGATCAACTGACAACGGATATTTAGAATAATATTACACAACATTATTCAAGGATAAAACATGAAAAATAGGATTTATGAAAATAAAATTTCACAATAAAAATTTCATTAATAAATAAAATTGTTTATTTCATCCATATATCCAAATACTAAATTCACGGATTTACATGTGATTACTAGACAAACGAAGTCCTATGCCCTCAATTAAGTGAGTTAGTTTCGTTTTTGGCAAAGCCTTCGTAAAGGGATCTGCTAAGTTATCATCCGTGTGAACTTTGAGTACTTGAATTTCACCTTGATTGACTTGCTCACGAACATAGTGAAATTTCCTCTGAAAGTGTCTAGCTCCTTTCTGAACACCAGGTTCATTGGCTATGATAATTGCACTAGTATTGTCACAATACATATCCATAGGAAACTTGGCTGTGGGAACAACACCAAGTCCAGAAATAAATTTCCGGATCCAAACAGCTTCCATTGCAGCTTCAGCAGCTGCTATGTACTCTGATTCTGTTGCAGACATGGCTGTAGTGGATTGTTTCTTGCTTTTCCAAACTACTGCTCCTCCATTCATGGTGAACACATATCCAGTTTGAGATTTAGTGTCATCATGGTCAGTTTGAAATCCGGCATCACAATAACCAGTAACCTTTAGTTCAGCCTCAGGATTTCCACCATACACTAGAACCATATCTTTAGTAGCCCTAAGGTACTTCAGTATGTTCTTTACAGCAATCCAGTGTCTTTCGCCTGGATTCTGTTGAAATCTGCTAACAACGTTTTGAGCAAAAGCAACATCAGGTCTTGTGCATCTTACCGCATACATAATAGACCCTATTGCCGAAGCATAAGGTATCCTTTGCATACGTTCCACCTCTTGATGTGTAGAAGCACAATCCTTGATGCTAAGTTTAAGTCCATCTTGCATTGGTAAATACCCACGCTTAGAATTTTCCATACTAAAACGCTTCAATATTTTATCAATGTAAGCATTTTGACTTAACTCTATCAACCACTTAGATCTATCTCTCGAGATCTTGATTCCCAAAATAAATGTTGCCTCTCCTAAGTCTTTCATGGCAAAACATTTTCCAAGATAAGATTTTACATCTTCAAGCATTGGAATGTTGTTTCCCATTAGCAATATGTCATCTACATATAAGACTAGGAAAATAACATTACTCCCACTGGCTTTTTGATATACACATGGCTCATCAAGATTCTGAACGAAACCAAACTTTTTGATTTCTTCATCAAATCTTTTATTCCAACTCCGTGATGCTTGCTTAAGTCCATAAATGGATTTTTTAAGCTTGCACACTTTGTTGGGATGTAATGGATCAATAAAACCTTCTGGCTGATTCATATAGACGTCTTCGTCTAGATAACCATTCAGGAAGGCTGTCTTGACATCCATTTGCCATATCTCATAGTCATAGAACGCCGCTATTGTAACATCCTCTCTTCTGGTCCGGTAATTTCTAATTTTAAATTGATGTATTTAATTGTATTAGAAATTATTTGAGAAATATGTTTAAATTGCGAAACTTAGTTAAATAAGCCTCAGGATTTATTGTGCTTAGTAAATTATTGATTGTTTTAATTTACTATAGTTGACGGTGCAATAAAAGAAGTTTCTCGCAAATGGTTTTTAGGTTCCAGACGATAGATTGAAAAGGGACTAGTTTTAAGCGGATACGGGTCGGTGTAAAAATCTTAACCGCCTTAAATATTTCCTTTTTAGGAAAGTTTTACACTTTCCCTTTTTGGAAACCATAAACCCTAAAGCTAAAAACCTCTAAAACCTTAAAACTCTTGCAAATCATAATCGAAAACTTGTGGAATTGGAGCTGTGATCTTGTGTTATCATAATCATCATCATCTCCTAGTTGTAATTCCTTGATTGTAAGTTAGTTTTCATGTTCAAATTCATGGTTATGATCATTTGAAGTTTTAACATGAATTGATATTGAACTTATGCTTTAAACATGTTATGGTATGTATATATGATGAAGTGTGAGCTGAAAACTGTTGCTGTACTTGAATTATGGTTAGTTTGTATAATTTTCGGAATTTGGGTTTGAGCTGTGTGTTTGCAGGTCTGCACCTGAACTAAAACGCGTAGGAACACGATCCTGAAGTCTTGCCCGGATCGCGTTGCCTAATGAAAATTGATTCCATAACGTTTTCTTCTTACGAACGCGATCCAGCCCTAGTTCCCGGATCGCGTTGCCAAGTGTAAAACGGTGACAGAACTTTTTGCAAAGGGTGAACGCGATCCCACCACCCTTGCCTGGATCGCGTTTGCATAAATAAAATTGATGATCATTTTAGTTTGTGAACTTAAATAAATACTATATATAAACAGTATTGTTGTATGTTGGAATTGATTAATGATGTGCTTATTTATGTAATGTGTTTAATTACATAAGTACCATTAGTTGAAAACAAATTACTAACTTATGATTGATTTTATGTTCTCAGATAATCCAAGGGCTCAGCGAGATAAGACTGCTGAGTAAGTAACTGAGACGAATAAGGTGAGTGGATTTGAGACTCACAGTTTGATTTGGTTGTGTCAGTTTGATTTCAATCAGTAATTATAGGATTACTATTGATAGTATGTTAACTTTGAAATGATATACCATATGATTGGTAGTTTGATTAGCCTGTGAGCTTGATTGATAAATACAGAGGTCAACTAGATTGTCGGTTGGACTTGATTGCTAATGTTGGTCAACACAGGGTTGCGTACATGTGTTGATAGAGATTAGCATTTAGTTAGCGGTTAATGACTGTTTTGGCCTACAGTTGATTTAAGTGTTCTGATGGGGCCACCCGGAACAGGGTCCTTAGGAACCACCGTTCCTCTTGACGATATTTGTTGCATTATTGATTGTGAACAGATTGCTACCTAAATTGAATTGTAGTTGATTATTCATTCACTTAGCTTCGTGCTAATCCCTCAATTTACTTCCTGCAGGTGATGTATATTATGTGGGTAGGCAGGAAGGATGTTTTGATGCTGGGAATGTTTGAAACTTGCAACTCTGATCCAGTTTGTAATAAATAATGTTTTATAGTATATAATGCCCCGGGTTTGTAAACATGTTAACTATGTTTGTTTAGTAGTTAAACATATTGTATAAAGGTTTGCGAAAATTTCTAGCAGGTTTTAATAGAATATGTATTTGAAGTAATTGCTTCCGCCAAACTTAATATTATATTGTTGTATTAAATGAGGGGCGTTATAAGTTGGTATCAGAGCAATAGTTTGGGGCAATTGAATATGATTGTATGTTCAATCCTAAACTTTGATTGTGTTGTGTCAAACATTCTTGGGAAAGGGATTATGTACTGAATGTGAATTGGTTAGTAGAATAGGTGCTAACGACTAATGATTTGTAAGCTGTTGTGGTGTTTACAGATATGGCGGATAACGAGCAACTACCTGTTAACCCTAATAATGCCTCAAGGCCTGAAGTTGCTGCTGAGACTCATGATGACCGGAATGAGAATGCTGGTACTTCTTTCCATGCTAGAGAGGAGGCAGAAAGGGATCAGTATCTACTTCAATTGGAAGAGGAAAACCAAGCACTTAGAATGTACAAACAACAAAAAGAGGCTGAATCATCTCATCCTGTGTTTGGTACGATTTCACCGCCAAAGCAAAAGGTGTGTTCCTTTAAAACCTTTATGAGCAGTAATCCGTCTGTGTATTCGGGTAGTACGAATCCTTCTGTAACTCTAGATTGGTTGAGAGATGTTGAAAAGAAATTTGAAGTCTGTCAATGTGAGGAAGAACTAAAAGTTCCTTATGCAACTCAACTTTTAAAAGGAGCAGCTATGAATTGGTGGGATTCGATTACTTCGGTATTAACTTCTTTTCAGAAAGCATCTATCCGATGGTCTGATTTTCGTAATGAAGTTTGTAAGCAGTATTGTTCAAACTATGATATAGCTCGGATTAGAAAGGAGTTTATGGATTTGCAATTAACTGATAACATGTCAATGGATGATTTGATAAATCAGTTTACAGAGAAACTCAGGTTTGTTCAGCAGTGGGTTCCTGATGAGAGAACTCAGATAGAACAGTTTGTGGGTACTTTACCTAATCATTATCGAACTTCAGTGAGATTAGCGGGCTCTCTTTCTCAAGCTTTTATGTTAGCTCGATCAGTTCACAGTGATTTGAAACCTCAACAAGCATTAAGTAAGGAAATGACTACTCAGAAATCTAGGAGTGAATCTTCTGGTAAAGGTAAGCAGCGGTGGCAAGGAAATCAACAGGGTAAGAAACAAGAAAGTCGTGGTGGTACTTCTGATCGTCCCAATTGGTGTATTAAATGTAGAGCTAGACATTTTGGGCCGTGTACTGTGCAAACCACTAGATGTGTAAAATGTGGTGTGATTGGGCATGAAGCCAAAGATTGTGTTTTTTCCACTTATGTGTGTTGGAATTGCCATAAGGAAGGTCATCGTGCAAATCAGTGTTCTGAGGCTAAGAGACAGGGTTCGGGGACAGTTGTTGGTTCATCAGCTTCTTCCGGTCAGAAGCGGAAGACTCCGCCATCTGCAGTTAGTAGGGCTTTTCAAATGACAGTTGATGAAGCTGTCCATACAGATGACGTGATCACGGGTACTTTTCTTGTAAATTCTGTACCAGCTCGTGTTTTGTTTGATTCTGGTGCAAATTGTTCGTTTGTATCTGTGTACTTCTGTGATAAGTTGAAAATGATGCCTACTGTGATAACAAACCCAGTTGAAGTAGAAATAGCTAGTGGCAAATCGGTTCCTGTTACCACCTCGGTAATTGGAGCCAGTATTATAATAGATAGCCAGACTTTCCCAATTTCCTTTCTGTTGATGCCAATTGCTAGTTTTGATGTGATTATTGGTATGGATTGGTTAAGTCAGTATAAAGCAAGCATAGATTGCCACAATAAGCTGATTAGAATTCCAATCTCTGAAGAGTCATATGTCGTGGCTCGGGGAGAACGGGATAATGTTTGTATACCTTTGATTAGTATGATGAAAGCTAGGAAATCTTTGTCCAAGGGCTGTGAATCGTATCTAGCTTATGTGATTGATGTTAAGTTAGAAAAGAAGTCCCTTTCTGATGTACCGGTTGTTTCTGAGTATCCGGAAGTATTCCCTGATGAATTACCTGGTTTACCACCGGTTAGGGAAGTTGAATACCAGATTGATCTTGTTCCTGGCTCTTCACCTATAGCCAAAGCCCCTTATAGATTAGCTCCGTCTGAGATACGTGAAATGATGAATCAGATACAGGAGTTGTTGGATAAAGGGTTTATTAGACCTAGTTCTTCTCCCTGGGGTGCACCAGTTCTGTTTGTGAAAAAGAAAGATGGGTCTTTTAGAATGTGCATTGATTATAGGGAATTGAATAAAAGGACAGTAAAGAATAAATATCCTCTGCCTCGGATAGATGATTTATTTGATCAGTTGCAGGGATCTTCATTTTATTCAAAGATTGATTTGAGATCAGGTTATCATCAAGTTCGTGTTAGGGATTGTGATATTCCTAAAACTGCATTTAGAACCAGGTATGGTCATTTTGAATTCCTGGTTATGCCTTTTGGTTTGACGAATGCTCCCGCAGTTTTTATGGATTTGATGAACCGTGTTTGTCGACCTTTTCTTGATAAATTTGTGATTGTGTTTATTGATGACATTTTGGTATATTCTAAATCCGAATCAGAGCATGGAATGCATTTGAGGTTGGTATTGGAAACCTTAAAGAGAGAACATTTGTATGCAAAGTTTTCTAAATGTGAATTTTGGATTCGGGAAGTACAGTTTTTGGGTCATATTATTTGTAATGATGGTGTTAAAGTTGATCCTTCGAAAATTGAAGCTGTAATGAATTGGAAAGCTCTAAAGTCTGCTTCAGAAATAAAAAGTTTTCTTGGTTTGGCGGGTTATTACCGGAAGTTTATTAAAGATTTTTCTAAAATTGCCGGTTCGTTGACTAAATTGACCCGTAAGGATGAAAAATTTGTATGGACTGAACAACAGGAAACAGCTTTTCAGACTCTGAAACAGTTGTTATGTCAGGCTCCCGTGTTAGCATTGCCAGATGGGTCCGATGATTTTATTGTTTATTGTGATGCATCGATTGCTGGGTTGGGTTGTGTTTTGATGCAGCGAGATCGTGTGATTGCTTATGCTTCTCGTCAGCTCAAACCTCATGAAAGAAATTACCCTACCCATGATTTAGAGCTTGCAGCGGTTGTGTTTGTGTGACACCCCCAAATTTAATGATTTGCGGAAGCTTGATTTGGGTGCCACTAATCAATATACAAAGCACAAAGATAACAATGAACGACCACTATATGCGTCGTTTTAAACTTGTACTAATAAAGTTAACGTTTACATCAAAAATAATATTGCACTAGCTCGGTTCCTGAAATTGAGAGATTACATGGCATAATTACTTTTACAAAATATAATAATGCAGTCCAATCTCTAATTGTATGTATGCTGACTCGAGCTAGAAATCCCTGCTTGTGCAGTCAACCTACTGCTGGGTACCTGTGATATATACTAAAATGGGTCAGCGAAAACGCTGGTGAGCTCACAGGTTTGTATGTCAATTGTATAGTTGTCAGAACCGCAAGATTTATATTGAATTTAAAATGCAATTAAGCAAAATAAAAGTTATACTGTCCATGAGCACATAGTCTGAGCTTAACTGATTTGTCAGGCCCAATTAAGGAAACCTAACATGATTTGCCTCCTACGAGTGCCTAATCAACACTCGTCTTCCCAAATGCTAATACATCCGTTTGACCGATTAGTGCGTGCTAACCCGGATGAGGATTGTCAATCCCATATGATATCATATACTAACATTCACGCTATAAAATACTAGAGACTATGCTTATGGAGGACTTTAAATTGATTAGCTTGAAACTCATGTAGTATTTGAAGTTTGTCACTTGCGTTCTACTTGTAAAACAAAATCGAGTAGTAATATCACACCCCTAGTTGAAAAGCAGTGAAAATGGGGCTATGAAACTCACCTGATTCCTGATATGTTTAACTTAATAAACTTGAAGTAATTAGCAGTGTGTTGGTGTCCAAAGACTTGAAACCTGAATGTGTCCACGACACTTGAATTGTTATTAATTGTATTGGTATCTCGAAAGACTACCATTTGAATTGTTTGTCTAACTTAATGTCCAAATTACCCCGATTTGGTTGATTGTATTGTTACAAGTTACTACGACTTGTTTGAGTGTTGAAGTATGTTTTGAAAACGCGTACGGCCCGTTGGTGACGGTTGTAACAATAGTTCAAAAGGTTATTATATTGTTGCTACAGTGAATTGCTACAGTAACTTTGACTTCGAAAATTTTGAGTTTTGAAGATTCTGTTTTGTGCGACGTAGCCTGCGACGTAGGCTGCGACGTAAGAGTTTTGCGACGTAAAGGGTTACGTCGCTAAGGTCAACAGTGCTAAGTCAATAGCGACGTAGGGTGCTACGTCGCTCATGCGACGTAGGTTCGTTTTTGCGACGTTAAGGTCTGCGTCGCTATGTGCGACGTTCGCAAGTCAATGCGACGTAATAGGCTGCGTCGCTGTATGCGACGTTGGGGATATAATGCGACGTAGGTCGCTACGTCGCATCTGCTCCAGACCAAATGCGACGTACGGGATCTGATCGGAGTTTCAACTCCAAAAACGCGTTTTCCGGCCATCGATCGGCATAATATTTTTACCCAACCCATTTTAGGACATTACAAGGTTATACAAACAACTAGCAAGTTATAAATCTTAAAAACGAGAGTTTTCGGAGTTGTGTCGGAAACTTACAATTCGCCGAAATGAAATTCCGGAAAGATAGAAGTGTAGATCGTCGCGAGGTGGTCGTTTATTGTAAAGGGGCTTGAAGATCCGAGGTCGTTTGAGGTGTTTATTTTGCGATTTTGATGATTTTTGGTTTGGGGTTTGTTTGAGAGAAATAAGAGAGGAGAGAGATAGAGAAAAAGAGAAATGAAAGAAAGTGGGTGGAAGTGGGGGTTAAATCCCCATTTTCGCCCCGCGTTCCCGCTCCGTGCGGTGTTCGTTTGCTCCGTCGTTTAAACGTTAAATAATTATTTTAAATATTGATTGGAACATTTTAAAAATACAATTTATTACGCCATATTTTATTTAGATATTTTACTAATCACATTATATTTGAATTATAAAAAGGTAAGTTAATTTGTTTGCGCGTTTTACATTTTAAATTGTGTAACTTTCTGATTGTACGGTACGAATGAATACGAAGTATTATAATAATAATATTTTTGACATAAAATCGTTATTTAATAAAAGTTGGTCACCAACGTCCGTATTTATTGTATCGAAATTCATTCGATTTGAGATTCGTACGATTTAAACAAACCGCATAATTGTAGATATATATTCAACAATATATATAATAATTGATACATTAATTAGCCTAACACAGAACTATTTACATGTATTAAAACTTGATTAGGCACTAAATTATAGTCCTAAATTGACGGTTGTCACATTCTCCCCCTGTTAGAAGAATTTCGTCCCGAAATTTATGTTGAAGTGGTGTTTGACGTTGAATCAGTGAAGAGTTGAGGATACTTGAGTCGCATTTGGTCTTCCCGTTCCCAGGTGAATTCCGGACCGCGCCGCGAATTCCACCTAACCTTGACAATGGGAATACGACTTTGTTTAAGTTGTTTGACCTCACGGTCCATGATTTCAGCGGGTTCCTCAACAAAGTGAAGTTTTTCGTCAACTCGAATTTCATCGAGTGGAATGATAAGTGTCTCATCAGACAGACACTTCTTCAGATTTGAAACATGAAATGTGGGATGCACGCTGCTGAGTTCAGATGGCAGCTGCAATCGATAAGCCACTGGACCAATCCTTTCGAGGATCTCGAATGGTCCAATGTATCTGGGATTTAACTTCCCTCGTTTACCAAATCGGATTACGCCTTTCCAAGGCGATACTCTGAGTAGAACTCGATCCCCAACTTGGAACTCGAGTGGTTTGCGTCTCACGTCAGCATAACTTTTCTGACGATCACGCGCGGCTTTGAGTTTGTTTTGAATTTCAACGATTTTCTCGGTCGTCTCGTGAATGATTTCTGGACCTGTGAGTTGGCTATCCCCAACTTCAGTCCAACAGATAGGTGACCGGCACTTACGACCGTACAGTGCCTCGAAGGGTGCAGCTTTGATGCTGGTATGATAACTGTTGTTGTACGAGAACTCGCACAATGGTAGATGTTTTTCCCAGTTTACACCGAAGTCTACTACGCAGGCCCGTAGCATGTCTTCAAGTGTTTGAATGGTTCGTTCACTTTGACCGTCGGTTTGAGGATGGTATGCGGTACTCATATCAAGTCGAGTACCCAGAGATTTTTGAAGTGATTGCCAAAATTGTGAAGTGAAACGACTATCTCTATCGGAGATAATTGAGATTGGAACACCGTGTTTGGTCACGATTTCCTTCAGATAAATGTTGGTGAGGCGTTCCATTTTGTCGGATTCCTTGATTGCCAGGAAGTGAGCAGATTTTGTGAGACGATCCACGATCACCCAAATGGTATCGCAACCGTTCGAGGATTTGGGTAGTTTGGTTATGAAGTCCATGGCAATTTGTTCCCATTTCCATTCAGGAAGACTGGGTTGTTGAAGTAAACCAGAAGGTTTTTGATATTCGATTTTGACTTTGGAGCAAGTAAGGCATTTGCTGACATAGGTGGCGATTTCGGCTTTCATGTTCGGCCACCAGTAGAAGTCCTTGATACCGTGGTACATTTTATCGGATCCCGGATGGATAGAATATTTAGACTTGTGAGCTTCATCCATCACCAAGTCTCGTAGGTTCCCAATTTTAGGCAACCAGATTCGGTTTGAGAAATACCTAATCCCGTTAGGTCTGATTTCAAGCTGTTTATCCATGCCCCGCAAGGCTTCATCTTTGACATGTTCGGGTTTTAAGGCTTCGAGTTGAGCAGTGAGAATTTGAATGTTTAAATTGTTGTGAATGGTCATACTGAGGGCTCGAACCCGAAGTGGTTTCACTCGCTCTTTTCGGCTGAGGGCGTCAGCAACAACATTTGCTTTGCCTGGATGATATTTGAGTTCACAGTCGTAATCGGTAAGCAACTCGACCCATCGACGTTGCCTCATGTTGAGATCCTTCTGATCGAATATGTGTTGAAGGCTTTTATGGTCGGTAAAGATTGTACATCTGGTGCCATAAAGGTAATGTCTCCAGATTTTGAGGGCAAAAACGACAGCTCCTAGCTCGAGGTCGTGGGTGGTGTAATTCTTTTCATGAATCTTGAGCTGTCGGGAAGCATAAGCTATGACTTTGTCTCGTTGCATGAGCACACAACCGAGACCTTGATGAGAAGCATCGCAGTATACCACGAAATCATCGGTGCCTTCGGGCAATGATAGGATAGGAGCACTGCAAAGCTTTTGCTTTAAGAGTTGAAATGCCGACTCTTGTTTCTCAGTCCAGTCAAACTTTTTGTCTTTCTGGGTCAGAGTCGTGAGTGGTATGGCTATCTTGGAGAAATTTTCAATGAATCGTCGATAGTATCCGGCCAGGCCTAGAAACTGCCGTACTTCGGTTGGAGTGGTTGGCGATTGCCAATCTTTGATAGCCTCGATTTTTGACGGGTCAACGTGAATCCCCTGACTGTCAATCACGTGACCAAGGAATTGAACGGTTTTGATCCAGAACTCACACTTAGAGAACTTGGCATAGAGCTCCTCGTGTTTAAGCAGTTCAAGGATGGTTTTGAGGTGTTGCGCGTGTTCTTCTTTGTTTCGTGAATATATAAGGATGTCGTCGATGAAGACAATGACAAATTTGTCGAGATAAGGCTTGCACACCCGATTCATAAGATCCATGAATACCGCCGGTGCGTTGGTTAGGCCGAATGGCATCACTTGGAATTCGTAATGCCCATAACGGGTTCTGAAAGCGGTTTTCGGAATATCGGCATCGCGAACACGCAATTGATGATAACCGGATCGGAGATCAATCTTTGAATAACAACTCGACCCTTGCAGTTGGTCGAACAAATCATCGATTCGAGGAAGTGGATACCGGTTCTTGACAGTTAACTTGTTCAACTCTCGATAGTCGATACACATTCGAAAGGAACCATCTTTCTTCTTAACGAATAGGACCGGAGCTCCCCAAGGTGAAGAACTCGGCCTGATAAACCCTCGTTCCAGGAGTTCCTGTAACTGGGTGGACAACTCCTGAAGTTCGGATGGAGCTAAACGGTATGGTGCTCGGGCCACAGGCGCAGCACCTGGTACAAGATCGATTGAGAACTCAACCTGTCTTGGTGGTGGTAGACCAGGTAGTTCTTCAGGAAAGACTTCTGGAAAGTCTCGAACAATTGGAACATCCTCAAGTCGCTTCTCCTCCGACTTTTTCTCCATGATGTGCGCGAGGATTGCAGGATAACCCTTTCTCAGAAATTTTCGGGTTTTTAAACAAGATATGAGGTTGAGCCTCGTCCCTCCGGTCTCCCCCTGTATGACTAGGGTTCTACCGACAGTGAGAGGTATGCGAACAATTTTGTCATAGCAGATGATTTCGGCGCGATGTTTGGATAACCAGTCCATGCCTACGATGACATCGAAACTTCCTATTTCAATAGGCATAAGATCTATGGGGAAGGTTTCGTCGGCTAGATTTAAAGTGCAATTAGGTATCACACTATCGGTTTCTATCAGCTTGCCATTTGCTAGCTCTACGGTGTACTTAACGTCTAAAGCAACAGGTGTAATGTCAAGTAGAGGGCAAAATTCATCGGAAATAAAACTCCTATCGGCACCAGTATCAAACAGAATAGAAGCAGTTAAATTGTTGAGGAGGAACATACCCGTGACCACATTCGGGTCCTGACGGGCGTCCCCTGAGTTGATCACGAAGGCGCTACTTTTGGTGTTGTTGTTGTTGCGGTGGTGGTTGTTGTTGTTGTTGTTGCCCTTATTCTTCAATTTTGGGCAAGAATCCCTGAAGTGTCCTGGGTTTCCACATTCGTAGCAGGACTTAGGTTGTCGGGTATTTCTGTCAGAGGGGTTGTTGTTGGATTTGGGAGCTCGGCAATCCTTAGTCAAATGCCCTTGCCTCCTGCAGTTGTTGCAAGGAGTACCGCACTGACCAAAATGGTGGTAGTTACACTTGGGACAATAAGGTCTGTCCCCGGTGTAGTTGCGGGTGGTTTCAGAGTTGGTGGTGTAGACTTGGATGGCGTTGTTTTTCTTGCTTGAGTTGTGGTAGTGTTCAGTGGATTTGCGTTTGTTGGAGGATGAGGTGTTGGAGGTCTCACGGCTGACAACTAGGGCCATGAGTTCGTGGGCCAATCGAATGGCACTCTCAGTAGTGGTTGGTTTGGATGAGGCGACGTTTCCCTGGATGTTCTCGGGAAGTCCACGAATGTATTTCTTAATGCCCTTACTTTCTGGTTCGACTAAACCTGGGCATAATAGAGCAAACTGCTGAAATTTGGTGGTATATTCAGCAACATCATTTCCCTGCACCTCCAGATGCCAGAATTCTTCCTCCAGCCTGTGCAATTCTTCTTCAGGACAGTACTTTTCTGTCAGTTTCTTCTTCAGTTCGACCCAAGGAAGTCGGTTTGCAATCTCGAGGCCTACAGAGTTTGCGTGGGTTTTCCACCACGTGAGTGCACCTTCCTGAAAGGTGTAAGCAGCGAATTTGACCTTGTTGTTCTCAGTGCAGTCGCAGAGACTG
This sequence comes from Helichrysum umbraculigerum, assembly GCA_949592205.1. Lineage (NCBI taxonomy): Eukaryota > Viridiplantae > Streptophyta > Magnoliopsida > Asterales > Asteraceae > Helichrysum > Helichrysum umbraculigerum. The sequence continues at coordinate 153,048,377 of CATIUR010000005.1, forward strand.
AAAACAGATTCCATGCGCTCAATCCAACGGATTAAGCCAATGGCACCTTCCGTGCCCTTGAAGTATAGCGGTTTACAGCTAAGAAAGTCCTTATAGGAGCAGGGTTTGGGCGGTGGAGTATTGGTTGCTGTGTCCTCGCTACCGGGTGGTGTTCGGGTAGCCAAGGCTTCGGTCACACTGCGGGCAATGATTCCCGCGATCTCAGCTTCGCTAAGGGTAATTTGACGACGTGGAGGCATGATGCTGAGTAAGAAAGAACAAAGAAAGGACGTGAGATACTCGTCTGAGTGCGATGAATTTGGTGGTGTGTTTGTCATTCCGAGATAAAACGTTAGAGGGAATGAGGCCTATATTCATATAATATAATATAGCCTAAAGTTGGTAAGTGAGGTCTATTTATGTATATATATATGTATATCACATAATAACCTATTGAGTGTCTAGCACCGACGTGTTTTGAGTCCCGTTTCTCTCGAGGTCAGAGTCAACTAATGCATTCCTGTTCAACATGACTCTTTCAGATTTCACATCATCTTTCTTTAATTGTACATAGTTGATCAGGCTATGTTAAATTAAAGTCGTATGATGTAATCCCTGAACTAGTCATAACTAATAAGGAATACTGCCTAACGGTCATAGTCTAGGCCCACTAAATGCAACCTAGTTCACTATAACCTTAGGCTCTGATACCAATCTGTGACACCCCCAAATTTAATGATTTGCGGAAGCTTGATTTGGGTGCCACTAATCAATATACAAAGCACAAAGATAACAATGAACGACCACTATATGCGTCGTTTTAAACTTGTACTAATAAAGTTAACGTTTACATCAAAAATAATATTGCACTAGCTCGGTTCCTGAAATTGAGAGATTACATGGCATAATTACTTTTACAAAATATAATAATGCAGTCCAATCTCTAATTGTATGTATGCTGACTCGAGCTAGAAATCCCTGCTTGTGCAGTCAACCTACTGCTGGGTACCTGTGATATATACTAAAATGGGTCAGCGAAAACGCTGGTGAGCTCACAGGTTTGTATGTCAATTGTATAGTTGTCAGAACCGCAAGATTTATATTGAATTTAAAATGCAATTAAGCAAAATAAAAGTTATACTGTCCATGAGCACATAGTCTGAGCTTAACTGATTTGTCAGGCCCAATTAAGGAAACCTAACATGATTTGCCTCCTACGAGTGCCTAATCAACACTCGTCTTCCCAAATGCTAATACATCCGTTTGACCGATTAGTGCGTGCTAACCCGGATGAGGATTGTCAATCCCATATGATATCATATACTAACATTCACGCTATAAAATACTAGAGACTATGCTTATGGAGGACTTTAAATTGATTAGCTTGAAACTCATGTAGTATTTGAAGTTTGTCACTTGCGTTCTACTTGTAAAACAAAATCGAGTAGTAATATCACACCCCTAGTTGAAAAGCAGTGAAAATGGGGCTATGAAACTCACCTGATTCCTGATATGTTTAACTTAATAAACTTGAAGTAATTAGCAGTGTGTTGGTGTCCAAAGACTTGAAACCTGAATGTGTCCACGACACTTGAATTGTTATTAATTGTATTGGTATCTCGAAAGACTACCATTTGAATTGTTTGTCTAACTTAATGTCCAAATTACCCCGATTTGGTTGATTGTATTGTTACAAGTTACTACGACTTGTTTGAGTGTTGAAGTATGTTTTGAAAACGCGTACGGCCCGTTGGTGACGGTTGTAACAATAGTTCAAAAGGTTATTATATTGTTGCTACAGTGAATTGCTACAGTAACTTTGACTTCGAAAATTTTGAGTTTTGAAGATTCTGTTTTGTGCGACGTAGCCTGCGACGTAGGCTGCGACGTAAGAGTTTTGCGACGTAAAGGGTTACGTCGCTAAGGTCAACAGTGCTAAGTCAATAGCGACGTAGGGTGCTACGTCGCTCATGCGACGTAGGTTCGTTTTTGCGACGTTAAGGTCTGCGTCGCTATGTGCGACGTTCGCAAGTCAATGCGACGTAATAGGCTGCGTCGCTGTATGCGACGTTGGGGATATAATGCGACGTAGGTCGCTACGTCGCATCTGCTCCAGACCAAATGCGACGTACGGGATCTGATCGGAGTTTCAACTCCAAAAACGCGTTTTCCGGCCATCGATCGGCATAATATTTTTACCCAACCCATTTTAGGACATTACAAGGTTATACAAACAACTAGCAAGTTATAAATCTTAAAAACGAGAGTTTTCGGAGTTGTGTCGGAAACTTACAATTCGCCGAAATGAAATTCCGGAAAGATAGAAGTGTAGATCGTCGCGAGGTGGTCGTTTATTGTAAAGGGGCTTGAAGATCCGAGGTCGTTTGAGGTGTTTATTTTGCGATTTTGATGATTTTTGGTTTGGGGTTTGTTTGAGAGAAATAAGAGAGGAGAGAGATAGAGAAAAAGAGAAATGAAAGAAAGTGGGTGGAAGTGGGGGTTAAATCCCCATTTTCGCCCCGCGTTCCCGCTCCGTGCGGTGTTCGTTTGCTCCGTCGTTTAAACGTTAAATAATTATTTTAAATATTGATTGGAACATTTTAAAAATACAATTTATTACGCCATATTTTATTTAGATATTTTACTAATCACATTATATTTGAATTATAAAAAGGTAAGTTAATTTGTTTGCGCGTTTTACATTTTAAATTGTGTAACTTTCTGATTGTACGGTACGAATGAATACGAAGTATTATAATAATAATATTTTTGACATAAAATCGTTATTTAATAAAAGTTGGTCACCAACGTCCGTATTTATTGTATCGAAATTCATTCGATTTGAGATTCGTACGATTTAAACAAACCGCATAATTGTAGATATATATTCAACAATATATATAATAATTGATACATTAATTAGCCTAACACAGAACTATTTACATGTATTAAAACTTGATTAGGCACTAAATTATAGTCCTAAATTGACGGTTGTCACAGTTTGCTTTGAAAATATGGAGGCATTACTTGTATGGTACCAAATGTGTTATTTGTACAGATCACAAGAGTCTTCAGTATATATTTTCACAGCAAGAGTTAAATATGCGGCAGAGACGATGGTTAGAATTAATCAAAGATTATGATTGTGAGATTAAATACCATCCAGGGAAAGCCAATGTGGTTGCTGATGCTTTAAGCCGCAAGGTAACTTCTGATCGAGTTTATGTTATGCGTTTAGAAGTTTCTTCTGATTTGGTGGCTCAGATAAAAGCTGCACAGTTAGAGGCTTTGTTAGATCATAATTTGAAATCTGAAATTATGTTGAATCGAAAGGAATTGTTATTGGATGATTCGAGAGGATTAAAAACCTTTCAGTCTCGTGTTTGGATTCCTTTATTTGGTGGTCTTCGGGATGTTATTCTGAATGAAGCCCATAAGTCCAGATTTTCTGTACATCCTGGAAGTACTAAAATGTATAATGACTTGAAACCTTTCTATTGGTGGCCTACAATGTAACACCCCCGAAATTCACTGTTTTGCGGAAGCATACTTGGGTGTTACTAATCAATATACAAAGCACAAGATATACAGCAAACGACCTCTAAATGAGACGTTTTGTAAATTAGTTACATTCCATAGATATAATGTTTGAAAACTTAGTGTTTTCGTATACAAAATGTAGTTTCCCCTAGAGTCCACGCGTATAGCGGGAGATTCTATTACATAATCAAAATATACAAAAGATAATGCTAAGAATCTCCGTTAATGCAGTTGTGTTGAAATCATGCGACTCTAGCTAAAATCCTGGAGTAATCCTACTCCATCCGGGTACCTGAGAATACATGCTAAAAAGTGTCAACCAAAAGGTTGGTGAATCTCACAGGTTTGTAAGTAATATCGGCTTTGAACACGAGATTTCATTAGTAATGCCCGTAGGCGTAAAATCAGCCATTGCAATCCAGCAATCGTAAAATCAGTATTTGCAATCCAGCAAATGAAAATAAGTAAGTTTATACCGTTGCCATGAGGCTCATAATCGAAGCTTAACCCGTAAGTAATATGTTTGCTCCCGTGACATGCTCGTAAGTGAGCAAGCATCAGTAACGAATAAGTTGTCACCCGTTTATACGTGTAAATCGGTACGTGGCAGCGCTACTGCCCCGGGTGGGGAGGGTCATTTCCCTAATGGATCCATTAACTACTGTTCGCGCTTAAGTCCATAACTAACGATATATGATGGAGAGACTTCAGTAAATAGTAACTAACTCATGCAATTCCGTTTGGTATAGAAATCAGTTTAGTACTTTGTGTTCAGGAAAAATTAAGTAGCATGTATCTCCCCCAATAAGATAAAACAGTAAAAGTGGGGCCGTAAGACTCACCTGAGTCTTTGCAAGTACGTTTATATCAATAAACGAGTAAGTAATATCAACCGTAGGTTCTCCGAACCCGTAACCTTCAAATGCCTAAACATATAAAGTTAAGTAAGTAGATGTCTCGCAAGACCATCTAGGCTAGTTGTTTACACAACTCATTAAGTCCAAGTGTTTGTTTAGTAATCCGTTTGTAGTTTGAAAACAAATATGGCCCGTTGGTGACGGTTTGTAATAATGATTCAAAGTGTTATCATTTATAACGCAATTTAGTGTAATTGTAATAGAAAGTATGTTCTATGACGTTTGTTAAGTCGTATGACATAAGTATTTAAAGTTGTGTAAGTTCGACACTTAGTAAAATCTGACTTTTCAAGGTTCTGGTTTGTGCGACGTAGCATGCGACGTAGCATGCGACGTAGGGTGCGACGTAGGCAGGTACGTCGCATGATGCGACCTTCGCAAATCAATGCGACGTAGGAGGCGACGTTAAAGTCTACGTCGCTATGTGCGACATCCGCAAGTTAATGCGACGTAATAGGCTGCGTCGCTAGTGCGACGTTGGGATTTCGTGCGACGTAGGCCGCGACGTCGCTAAGTGCGACGTTGTGAGGTGTAATGCGACGTTTTGAGCTACGTCGCAGATAGCCCAGCGTCTCTGCGACGTAGCGGTCTGATCGGAATTTGGTGGCCGGAAAATCGGTCGAAAAACTTCCGTTAGGTCCAAATCTTTTACCCAACCCATTTTTGGACATTTTAAGCATATATAAACCATAAAAACGTAAAAATGAGCAAAAACGGAGAGTTTCGGGTTTTGTCGGAAACTTACAAAATGTCGGATAGAAAATCCGAAAAGGTAGGATGATAGATCGTGACGTGGTGGTGCTTTCCTTCCAAATGACCGAGTAAAACCGAGTGCGTTTTGAGGTAGTATTTTGTGAATTTGATGAGTTGGTGGTGGTGGTGATTATTGAGAGAAAAAGGGAGGAAGAAAGAGAGTGAGGGAGAAAGAATGAGAAAGAGAATGGGGATGGTGGGGTGTTGGTGAAAGCCTCACCTCACCCAGTCCCCGTTCCGTGCCCCGTGTGGTGTTCGTTTTCTCCGTCGTTTAATCCTTCGTTCTTAATATTAAATCAAGCAGTTATATTTTTGAAACGTGCCGGAAATATTTTGATGAATTACCTTGAGGTTAATTATAAAAAAAAACATTTGTCCAAATGTTAAATTCCTTAACTCGCGTTTAGTACGTATTTGTTAATTTATATAAAATGTCATCGCGATAATATAAATATTGTTTGTTCGCTGTGTATTTTATATAATAAAATACGTTCTCATTATTTAGGTAAGTTTCTGTCACCAACGTCCACGTAACTGTGTCGGACTCCGTCCGGTTAATTCGTACGATTAATCCAAATCGCGTAAGTACACACACATATATATATAATTTACCTTATACATATATACAAATAGAGTCTGCAATTAGTCCTATTACATACTAATTACAACTAGTTACAAGTAATTAGGCATAATTAATTATCCTAATTTAGCAGGTGTTACATACAATGAAGATGGATGTAGCAAAGTTTGTTAGTTCTTGTCATATTTGTTCTCAAGTTAAAGCTGAACATCAGAAGCCGTATGGATCGTTGAAACAGCTTAAGATTCCTGAATGGAAGTGGGAACATTTGACTATGGATTTTGTAACCAAGTTGCCTCGAACTGCCCGAGGAAATGATATGGTTTGGGTTATTGTTGATCGATTGACCAAGAGTGCTCATTTTCTCGCTTCTAGTGAAACTGCATCTTTGAGTAAACTTGCACAGTTGTATGTAAATGAGATTGTTTCTCGGCATGGTATTCCATTATCGATTGTATCTGATAGAGATCCGAGGTTTGTATCTCATTTCTGGCAGAGTTTGCAGCATGAATTGGGTACACGTGTGAATCTTAGTACAGCTTATCATCCTCAAACCGATGGTCAGTCAGAACGCACGATTCAGACGCTTGAGGATATGTTAAGAGCTTGTATTCTAGAGTATGGTGGTTCTTGGGATTCTCATTTGCCATTGGTTGAGTTTGCTTATAATAACTCTTATCATTCTAGTATTGGCATGCCTCCATATGAAATGCTTTATGGACGTCGTTGTAGAACTCCAACTTGTTGGCTAGAGGCAGGTGAGAAACAGTTTGCAGGTCCAGATATTGTTTAGATGACAGCTGATAAAGTAGCAGTGGCTCGTGAAAAGTTGAAAGCTGCACGTGATAGACAGAAACAATATGCAGACCCTAAACGTCGACCTGTTACTTTTGTTGAAGGTGAACTTGTTTATCTGAAAGTTTCACCTTGGAAAGGGGTAATATGGTTTGGGAAACGTGGCAAATTGGCTCCTCGATATATTGGACCGTTTAGAATTCGTCAGATTGTTAATAATCAGTCTGTTACATTGGATCTTCCTCCAGAGCTTGCTGGTATTCATGATACGTTTAACATTTGTTATTTGAGGAAACGTAACGTTGAGGATCAGTCTCAGATTCTTCCTTTGAAAGATTTGAAAGTTGATCAGAGTCAGAAGTTAGTTGAAGAACCAGTAGAACTTCTTGACAGAAAAATTACTAAACTTAGGAAGAAACAGATTCCCATGGTGTTAGTGAAATGGAAACATAATTTAGGTGAAAACCTAACTTGGGAAACTGAGGATAGTATGAGATCCAGATATCCTAGATTGTTTGATCGTGATGAGATTTCGGGGACGAAATCTTCTTAAGGGGGGGAGAATTGTAACATCCTCTCTTCTGGTCCGGTAATTTCTAATTTTAAATTGATGTATTTAATTGTATTAGAAATTATTTGAGAAATATGTTTAAATTGCGAAACTTAGTTAAATAAGCCTCAGGATTTATTGTGCTTAGTAAATTATTGATTGTTTTAATTTACTATAGTTGACGGTGCAATAAAAGAAGTTTCTCGCAAATGGTTTTTAGGTTCCAGACGATAGATTGAAAAGGGACTAGTTTTAAGCGGATACGGGTCGGTGTAAAAATCTTAACCGCCTTAAATATTTCCTTTTTAGGAAAGTTTTACACTTTCCCTTTTTGGAAACCATAAACCCTAAAGCTAAAAACCTCTAAAACCTTAAAACTCTTGCAAATCATAATCGAAAACTTGTGGAATTGGAGCTGTGATCTTGTGTTATCATAATCATCATCATCTCCTAGTTGTAATTCCTTGATTGTAAGTTAGTTTTCATGTTCAAATTCATGGTTATGATCATTTGAAGTTTTAACATGAATTGATATTGAACTTATGCTTTAAACATGTTATGGTATGTATATATGATGAAGTGTGAGCTGAAAACTGTTGCTGTACTTGAATTATGGTTAGTTTGTATAATTTTCGGAATTTGGGTTTGAGCTGTGTGTTTGCAGGTCTGCACCTGAACTAAAACGCGTAGGAACGCGATCCTGAAGTCTTGCCCGGATCGCGTTGCCTAATGAAAATTGATTCCATAACGTTTTCTTCTTACGAACGCGATCCAGCCCTAGTTCCCGGATCGCGTTGCCAAGTGTAAAACGGTGACAGAACTTTTTGCAAAGGGTGAACGCGATCCCACCACCCTTGCCTGGATCGCGTTTGCATAAATAAAATTGATGATCATTTTAGTTTGTGAACTTAAATAAATACTATATATAAACAGTATTGTTGTATGTTGGAATTGATTAATGATGTGCTTATTTATGTAATGTGTTTAATTACATAAGTACCATTAGTTGAAAACAAATTACTAACTTATGATTGATTTTATGTTCTCAGATAATCCAAGGGCTCAGCGAGATAAGACTGCTGAGTAAGTAACTGAGACGAATCAGGTGAGTGGATTTGAGACTCACAGTTTGATTTGGTTGTGTCAGTTTGATTTCAATCAGTAATTATAGGATTACTATTGATAGTATGTTAACTTTGAAATGATATACCATATGATTGGTAGTTTGATTAGCCTGTGAGCTTGATTGATAAATACAGAGGTCAACTAGATTGTCGGTTGGACTTGATTGCTAATGTTGGTCAACACAGGGTTGCGTACATGTGTTGATAGAGATTAGCATTTAGTTAGCGGTTAATCACTGTTTTGGCCTACAGTTGATTTAAGTGTTCTGATGGGGCCACCCGGAACAGGGTCCTTAGGAACCACCGTTCCTCTTGACGATATTTGTTGCATTATTGATTGTGAACAGATTGCTAGCTAAATTGAATTGTAGTTGATTATTCATTCACTTAGCTTCGTGCTAATCCCTCAATTTACTTCCTGCAGGTGATGTATATTATGTGGGTAGGCAGGAAGGATGTTTTGATGCTGGGAATGTTTGAAACTTGCAACTCTGATCCAGTTTGTAATAAATAATGTTTTATAGTATATAATGCCCCGGGTTTGTAAACATGTTAACTATGTTTGTTTAGTAGTTAAACATATTGTATAAAGGTTTGCGAAAATTTCTAGCAGGTTTTAATAGAATATGTATTTGAAGTAATTGCTTCCGCCAAACTTAATATTATATTGTTGTATTAAATGAGGGGCGTTATAAGTTGGTATCAGAGCAATAGTTTGGGGCACTTGAATATGATTGTATGTTCAATCCTAAACTTTGATTGTGTTGTGTCAAACATTCTTGGGAAAGGGATTATGTACTGAATGTGAATTGGTTAGTAGAATAGGTGCTAACGACTAATGATTTGTAAGCTGTTGTGGTGTTTACAGATATGGCGGATAACGAGCAACTACCTGTTAACCCTAATAATGCCTCAAGGCCTGAAGTTGCTGCTGAGACTCATGATGACCGGAATGAGAATGCTGGTACTTCTTTCCATGCTAGAGAGGAGGCAGAAAGGGATCAGTATCTACTTCAATTGGAAGAGGAAAACCAAGCACTTAGAATGTACAAACAACAAAAAGAGGCTGAATCATCTCATCCTGTGTTTGGTACGATTTCACCGCCAAAGCAAAAGGTGTGTTCCTTTAAAACCTTTATGAGCAGTAATCCGTCTGTGTATTCGGGTAGTACGAATCCTTCTGTAACTCTAGATTGGTTGAGAGATGTTGAAAAGAAATTTGAAGTCTGTCAATGTGAGGAAGAACTAAAAGTTCCTTATGCAACTCAACTTTTAAAAGGAGCAGCTATGAATTGGTGGGATTCGATTACTTCGGTATTAACTTCTTTTCAGAAAGCATCTATCCGATGGTCTGATTTTCGTAATGAAGTTTGTAAGCAGTATTGTTCAAACTATGATATAGCTCGGATTAGAAAGGAGTTTATGGATTTGCAATTAACTGATAACATGTCAATGGATGATTTGATAAATCAGTTTACAGAGAAACTCAGGTTTGTTCAGCAGTGGGTTCCTGATGAGAGAACTCAGATAGAACAGTTTGTGGGTACTTTACCTAATCATTATCGAACTTCAGTGAGATTAGCGGGCTCTCTTTCTCAAGCTTTTATGTTAGCTCGATCAGTTCACAGTGATTTGAAACCTCAACAAGCATTAAGTAAGGAAATGACTACTCAGAAATCTAGGAGTGAATCTTCTGGTAAAGGTAAGCAGCGGTGGCAAGGAAATCAACAGGGTAAGAAACAAGAAAGTCGTGGTGGTACTTCTGATCGTCCCAATTGGTGTATTAAATGTAGAGCTAGACATTTTGGGCCGTGTACTGTGCAAACCACTAGATGTGTAAAATGTGGTGTGATTGGGCATGAAGCCAAAGATTGTGTTTTTTCCACTTATGTGTGTTGGAATTGCCATAAGGAAGGTCATCGTGCAAATCAGTGTTCTGAGGCTAAGAGACAGGGTTCGGGGACAGTTGTTGGTTCATCAGCTTCTTCCGGTCAGAAGCGGAAGACTCCGCCATCTGCAGTTAGTAGGGCTTTTCAAATGACAGTTGATGAAGCTGTCCATACAGATGACGTGATCACGGGTACTTTTCTTGTAAATTCTGTACCAGCTCGTGTTTTGTTTGATTCTGGTGCAAATTGTTCGTTTGTATCTGTGTACTTCTGTGATAAGTTGAAAATGATGCCTACTGTGATAACAAACCCAGTTGAAGTAGAAATAGCTAGTGGCAAATCGGTTCCTGTTACCACCTCGGTAATTGGAGCCAGTATTATAATAGATAGCCAGACTTTCCCAATTTCCTTTCTGTTGATGCCAATTGCTAGTTTTGATGTGATTATTGGTATGGATTGGTTAAGTCAGTATAAAGCAAGCATAGATTGCCACAATAAGCTGATTAGAATTCCAATCTCTGAAGAGTCATATGTCGTGGCTCGGGGAGAACGGGATAATGTTTGTATACCTTTGATTAGTATGATGAAAGCTAGGAAATCTTTGTCCAAGGGCTGTGAATCGTATCTAGCTTATGTGATTGATGTTAAGTTAGAAAAGAAGTCCCTTTCTGATGTACCGGTTGTTTCTGAGTATCCGGAAGTATTCCCTGATGAATTACCTGGTTTACCACCGGTTAGGGAAGTTGAATACCAGATTGATCTTGTTCCTGGCTCTTCACCTATAGCCAAAGCCCCTTATAGATTAGCTCCGTCTGAGATACGTGAAATGATGAATCAGATACAGGAGTTGTTGGATAAAGGGTTTATTAGACCTAGTTCTTCTCCCTGGGGTGCACCAGTTCTGTTTGTGAAAAAGAAAGATGGGTCTTTTAGAATGTGCATTGATTATAGGGAATTGAATAAAAGGACAGTAAAGAATAAATATCCTCTGCCTCGGATAGATGATTTATTTGATCAGTTGCAGGGATCTTCATTTTATTCAAAGATTGATTTGAGATCAGGTTATCATCAAGTTCGTGTTAGGGATTGTGATATTCCTAAAACTGCATTTAGAACCAGGTATGGTCATTTTGAATTCCTGGTTATGCCTTTTGGTTTGACGAATGCTCCCGCAGTTTTTATGGATTTGATGAACCGTGTTTGTCGACCTTTTCTTGATAAATTTGTGATTGTGTTTATTGATGACATTTTGGTATATTCTAAATCCGAATCAGAGCATGGAATGCATTTGAGGTTGGTATTGGAAACCTTAAAGAGAGAACATTTGTATGCAAAGTTTTCTAAATGTGAATTTTGGATTCGGGAAGTACAGTTTTTGGGTCATATTATTTGTAATGATGGTGTTAAAGTTGATCCTTCGAAAATTGAAGCTGTAATGAATTGGAAAGCTCTAAAGTCTGCTTCAGAAATAAAAAGTTTTCTTGGTTTGGCGGGTTATTACCGGAAGTTTATTAAAGATTTTTCTAAAATTGCCGGTTCGTTGACTAAATTGACCCGTAAGGATGAAAAATTTGTATGGACTGAACAACAGGAAACAGCTTTTCAGACTCTGAAACAGTTGTTATGTCAGGCTCCCGTGTTAGCATTGCCAGATGGGTCCGATGATTTTATTGTTTATTGTGATGCATCGATTGCTGGGTTGGGTTGTGTTTTGATGCAGCGAGATCGTGTGATTGCTTATGCTTCTCGTCAGCTCAAACCTCATGAAAGAAATTACCCTACCCATGATTTAGAGCTTGCAGCGGTTGTGTTTGCTTTGAAAATCTGGAGGCATTACTTGTATGGTACCAAATGTGTTATTTGTACAGATCACAAGAGTCTTCAGTATATATTTTCACAGCAAGAGTTAAATATGCGGCAGAGACGATGGTTAGAATTAATCAAAGATTATGATTGTGAGATTAAATACCATCCAGGGAAAGCCAATGTGGTTGCTGATGCTTTAAGCCGCAAGGTAACTTCTGATCGAGTTTATGTTATGCGTTTAGAAGTTTCTTCTGATTTGGTGGCTCAGATAAAAGCTGCACAGTTAGAGGCTTTGTTAGATCATAATTTGAAATCTGAAATTATGTTGAATCGAAAGGAATTGTTATTGGATGATTCGAGAGGATTAAAAACCTTTCAGTCTCGTGTTTGGATTCCTTTATTTGGTGGTCTTCGGGATGTTATTCTGAATGAAGCCCATAAGTCCAGATTTTCTGTACATCCTGGAAGTACTAAAATGTATAATGACTTGAAACCTTTCTATTGGTGGCCTACAATGAAGATGGATGTAGCAAAGTTTGTTAGTTCTTGTCATATTTGTTCTCAAGTTAAAGCTGAACATCAGAAGCCGTATGGATCGTTGAAACAGCTTAAGATTCCTGAATGGAAGTGGGAACATTTGACTATGGATTTTGTAACCAAGTTTCCTCGAACTGCCCGAGGAAATGATATGGTTTGGGTTATTGTTGATCGATTGACCAAGAGTGCTCATTTTCTCGCTTCTAGTGAAACTGCATCTTTGAGTAAACTTGCACAGTTGTATGTAAATGAGATTGTTTCTCGGCATGGTATTCCATTATCGATTGTATCTGATAGAGATCCGAGGTTTGTATCTCATTTCTGGCAGAGTTTGCAGCATGAATTGGGTACACGTGTGAATCTTAGTACAGCTTATCATCCTCAAACCGATGGTCAGTCAGAACGCACGATTCAGACGCTTGAGGATATGTTAAGAGCTTGTATTCTAGAGTATGGTGGTTCTTGGGATTCTCATTTGCCATTGGTTGAGTTTGCTTATAATAACTCTTATCATTCTAGTATTGGCATGCCTCCATATGAAATGCTTTATGGACGTCGTTGTAGAACTCCAACTTGTTGGCTAGAGGCAGGTGAGAAATAGTTTGCAGGTCCAGATATTTTTCAGATGACAGCTGATAAAGTAGCAGTGGCTCGTGAAAAGTTGAAAGCTGCACGTGATAGACAGAAACAATATGCAGACCCTAAACGTCGACCTGTTACTTTTGTTGAAGGTGAACTTGTTTATCTGAAAGTTTCACTTTGGAAAGGGGTAATATGGTTTGGGAAACGTGGCAAATTGGCTCCTCGATATATTGGACCGTTTAGAATTCGTCAGATTGTTAATAATCAGTCTGTTACATTGGATCTTCCTCCAGAGCTTGCTGGTATTCATGATACGTTTAACATTTGTTATTTGAGGAAACGTAACGTTGAGGATCAGTCTCAGATTCTTCCTTTGAAAGATTTGAAAGTTGATCAGAGTCAGAAGTTAGTTGAAGAACCAGTAGAACTTCTTGACAGAAAAATTACTAAACTTAGGAAGAAACAGATTCCCATGGTGTTAGTGAAATGGAAACATAATTTAGGTGAAAACCTAACTTGGGAAACTGAGGATAGTATGAGATCCAGATATCCTAGATTGTTTGATCGTGATGAGATTTCGGGGACGAAATCTTCTTAAGGGGGGGAGAATTGTAACATCCTCTCTTCTGGTCCGGTAATTTCTAATTTTAAATTGATGTATTTAATTGTATTAGAAATTATTTGAGAAATATGTTTAAATTGCGAAACTTAGTTAAATAAGCCTCAGGATTTATTGTGCTTAGTAAATTATTGATTGTTTTAATTTACTATAGTTGACGGTGCAATAAAAGAAGTTTCTCGCAAATGGTTTTTAGGTTCCAGACGATAGATTGAAAAGGGACTAGTTTTAAGCGGATACGGGTCGGTGTAAAAATCTTAACCGCCTTAAATATTTCCTTTTTAGGAAAGTTTTACACTTTCCCTTTTTGGAAACCATAAACCCTAAAGCTAAAAACCTCTAAAACCTTAAAACTCTTGCAAATCATAATCGAAAACTTGTGGAATTGGAGCTGTGATCTTGTGTTATCATAATCATCATTATCTCCTAGTTGTAATTCCTTGATTGTAAGTTAGTTTTCATGTTCAAATTCATGGTTATGATCATTTGAAGTTTTAACATGAATTGATATTGAACTTATGCTTTAAACATGTTATGGTATGTATATATGATGAAGTGTGAGCTGAAAACTGTTGCTGTACTTGAATTATGGTTAGTTTGTATAATTTTCGGAATTTGGGTTTGAGCTGTGTGTTTGCAGGTCTGCACCTGAACTAAAACGCGTAGGAACGCGATCCTGAAGTCTTGCCCGGATCGCGTTGCCTAATGAAAATTGATTCCATAACGTTTTCTTCTTACGAACGCGATCCAGCCCTAGTTCCCGGATCGCGTTGCCAAGTGTAAAACGGTGACAGAACTTTTTGCAAAGGGTGAACGCGATCCCACCACCCTTGCCTGGATCGCGTTTGCATAAATAAAATTGATGATCATTTTAGTTTGTGAACTTAAATAAATACTATATATAAACAGTATTGTTGTATGTTGGAATTGATTAATGATGTGCTTATTTATGTAATGTGTTTAATTACATAAGTACCATTAGTTGAAAACAAATTACTAACTTATGATTGATTTTATGTTCTCAGATAATCCAAGGGCTCAGCGAGATAAGACTGCTGAGTAAGTAACTGAGACGAATCAGGTGAGTGGATTTGAGACTCACAGTTTGATTTGGTTGTGTCAGTTTGATTTCAATCAGTAATTATAGGATTACTATTGATAGTATGTTAACTTTGAAATGATATACCATATGATTGGTAGTTTGATTAGCCTGTGAGCTTGATTGATAAATACAGAGGTCAACTAGATTGTCGGTTGGACTTGATTGCTAATGTTGGTCAACACAGGGTTGCGTACATGTGTTGATAGAGATTAGCATTTAGTTAGCGGTTAATCACTGTTTTGGCCTACAGTTGATTTAAGTGTTCTGATGGGGCCACCCGGAACAGGGTCCTTAGGAACCACCGTTCCTCTTGACGATATTTGTTGCATTATTGATTGTGAACAGATTGCTAGCTAAATTGAATTGTAGTTGATTATTCATTCACTTAGCTTCGTGCTAATCCCTCAATTTACTTCCTGCAGGTGATGTATATTATGTGGGTAGGCAGGAAGGATGTTTTGATGCTGGGAATGTTTGAAACTTGCAACTCTGATCCAGTTTGTAATAAATAATGTTTTATAGTATATAATGCCCCGGGTTTGTAAACATGTTAACTATGTTTGTTTAGTAGTTAAACATATTGTATAAAGGTTTGCGAAAATTTCTAGCAGGTTTTAATAGAATATGTATTTGAAGTAATTACTTCCGCCAAACTTAATATTATATTGTTGTAATAAATGAGGGGCGTTATAGCTATGGCTAAGAGAATTCTAATAGCCCTAATGTCTGCCACTGGGGAAAAGGTTTCTTCATAGTCTATACCATAAACTTGAGTAAATCCTTTTGCCACGAGACGAGCTTTATAGATGTGTATGTTGCCATCCATGTCGGTCTTTATTTTAAAGAGCCATTTGCAATCAACAGTTTTAGCATTTTCTGGTTTATCCACCAAATCCCAAACTTCGTTGTCTTTCATGGATTGCATCTCCATATTCGCAGCTTGAAGCCATTTTTCAGCATTAGGACCTGATAATGCAGCTTTCAAGGTTCGAGGTTCATCAAGAATCCCGGATACGCCATCCTCCTCTAGATTAACGTTTAAGTTCAATCTATTAGGTGCACGTACCGTCCTTTCGGACCTACAAATTGGAACATCAGCAATTTGAGCTTGAGACTGAGGCATATCATGATGCTCAATCACAACTTGAGGATCAGATTTAGGCATGATTTTAGGCTCAATTTTATCCCCCCCAAATTGTTGATTGCCAGTATGAGTAGAAGATGATGTATCTTCCTCTTGAACCTCGTCAAGTTCCACAACCCTCCCAGTGTTTCCATCACCGATAAGCTTGGTTTCGAAAAACTCAGCATACCGAGCAATTTTCACAGTATTTTCAGAAGGATTATAGAAGTAGTAACCCATCGTTTCCGTTGGGTATCCTACGAAAATACACTTAACAGATCTTTGTTTGAGTTTGTCAGGCGCATCATGTTTAACGAGTGCCTCACATCCCCAGACCTTTAAGTAAGACAGATTAGGGGCTTTCCCATGCCATATTTCATATGGTGTCTTATCAACCTTCTTAGTGGGAACCATGTTGAGAATGCGTATAGCAGTCTCTAATGCATAATCCCAAAAAGATAATGGTAAAGTTGTAAGATTCATCATAGATCGTACCATGTCAAGCAAGGTTCGATTTCTCCTTTCCGATACACCATTATGTTGTGGTGTATATGGAGGAGTAAGCTGTTGGACAATTCCATGCGCTTTTAGATGATCCTTAAACTCTAGGCTTAAGTATTCACCACCTCGATCCGATCGGAGAATCTTGATGGTTTTTCCGAGTTGATTTTCTACCTCATTTTGAAACACTTTGAATGTTTCAAACACCTCATGTTTATGTTTAAGTAAATAAACATAACCATAACGGCTGAAATCATCCGTAAATGTTACGAAGTAGTAAGCTCCTTTTCTAGACATATGCCTAAAGGGACCACATACATCACTATGTATGATTCCTAGTAGGTCGGTTGCCCTTTGATTCTCATGAGAGAAGGGTTTCCTCGCCATTTTGCCCGATACACAAGACTCACACTTATCAAATGAATCATCACTTGATTTCAAAAGCCCTTCACGTTGAAGCCTTTCGATACGGTGTTTGCCTATGTGTGCAAGACGACAATGCCATAGGTAGGATGAGTCCAAGTTGGACTTGGCTCGTTTAGTGCTTATATTTAATATTGAATTATTAGTATATGAAAGACGATCATGCAAATCAATTTCAAAAATTCCATTAATAGCAATACTATTAAAATAATGAACATCATTCTTTGAAACTGAAATACCAAAATCTGTAAATGTATTCTTAAAACCACAATCTTTCAATACTGAAACTGAAACAATTCCCCTAACAATAGAAGGAACATAATGACAATTGTCTAATACAAGAATTATGCCCGAGGGTAAATGTAAGTCATAACTTCCAATGGCTTCCACTGCTACACGTATGCCGTTACCGACGTACACATACAAGGATCCATTCTTCAGCTTCTTCTTTGCTCTAAACCCCTGCAAGGTATTACAAATATGAGTACCACAGCCAGTGTCATATACCCAAGTATTTGTTTTAGAGAAAGAAAATAATTCGATAGTCAAGATACCTGAAGATCCGGCATTGCCGACTCTCTTCTTTTCTTGCATCTCGGATAAATACTTAGGACAATTCCTCTTCCAGTGTCCAATCTGACCACAATGGTGACACCCATCATCTTTAGCGACCTGCACCTTTTTAGCTGGAGGGTTTTGCTTAGGCTTGGAAGAATAAACAATAGCTTGCTTATTTTTACCAGGCTTTGCAACTTTTCCCTTAGCTTGTAGCGGTTGCTTTTTCTTCTTTTTCTGGGCCTGACCACCATCAATCGCAAGGATTTGGTTGTCTTTCACCTTATTCTTGGAAATGCTCTTTTCGAATTCCACTAGCATAGCATGGAGTTCGTTAATAGACTTTTTCATACCCTGCATGTTATAGCTGCGTGTAAACTCATCAAACTCCGGTGAAAGAGAATTGAGGACAATGCTTACAGCCACAGGGTCATGATATGAGTATTGCATTCTATCCAAGCGATCAAACAAGCTTTTCATGACTAGAACATGAGTCCCCACTGGTGTTCCAGATACATGTTTACATGCATGTACATCTCGAATCAAGTCATTTAGCTCAAGGCCGGCTTGTTTCTCATACAATGCACTCAGCTCAGTGATCATCTGATCGGGCCATTTATTCTCGAATTGCTTACATAACTCAGGAGTCATACTGCTGAGCATGAGACAAGCAACTTCATTGTGAACCTTATAAGTTGCCTTATAATGATCACGCTCTGCTTGAGAAGCAGTGGCATTTGGCTCAGCGATCATAGGTGTAGTAACGATATCAAGTCTCTCCATCACTCTTAAAACAATTCTCAGTGATCGATACCAATCGTTAAAGTTTGGTCCAGAAAGCTTATTGCTTCTTAACGCTGTTTTGGTTTCATTTAAAATCTCATCGGTAGTAGATTTTTGTGCCATTTCTACAAAA
This sequence comes from Helichrysum umbraculigerum, assembly GCA_949592205.1. Taxonomy (NCBI): domain Eukaryota; kingdom Viridiplantae; phylum Streptophyta; class Magnoliopsida; order Asterales; family Asteraceae; genus Helichrysum; species Helichrysum umbraculigerum. The sequence goes on from CATIUR010000005.1 coordinate 153,066,668, forward strand.
CAGAAAGAAAGTTCTTGTTAGTACTTTCGACATAAAATTTCTTAACAAAAATGTAAAACCCATGGTTTACTTTCCGTTAAGTCTAGGACCCAAATGACATATCACCGTTCCATCAGTTGATATGCTAGGAACTAAATAATACTCAAAAGGTAAGTGACGTTCAGTAATTGCATTTACCGATGCAATTCCTAGATTATGAGACTTAATGTCATGGCTCGATCAAGCATCAAAAATGGTGATCATGACATTAATCATGTTTCGTCGCATCTTATTGCCATCGGCGTTTACAGTCTCACTGCATAACCCGATTTAAGTCGTCCAACTGAAGACTGCAGATAGTCCACCACCGTCTCACGATGAATGGTAATCCACCTTGGATACCATTCACCCACGTCTCACGCAGAATGACGAGCAAGTACAAGTTGTCTAAGCAATATGGATAGCAATATGACTTAATTCCATGGGTGACAAAATATTTATGTACGAAGAGGCATGCATACAACTTCGTTACATAATTTTGATGTTTTAAAAACAAAATGTTTTTATTATTTGTTTTTAAAAGTGTTTCTATGATTGCCTAATTCCTATACACCAAGTATATATAATAATCAAATGTACCATCGTCATCATAAAACCCTTTCGGTAGCTCTACAAAAGGTACGACCAGGAAAGCATGTGAGGGTAGGGGACGACAAAGCATCTCTTAAAACCTGACCTCATTTTGGAGTAGAATACATCCACATAACTTTCCTAGACATCGTCCTTTATGTAGGCGAGCCTAGTTGGGAATTATACACTGAGGATGTGCATTTAATTATGAATTACCAATCACACGTTTTATTAAATCCGTTACATAATTCTTTAGTCACATTAAAATTTAATTCTTTCAAAACCATTTGACAATATTAATAATAACATGAAATAAAGAATTAATCTACGCAACAAATTGGGTGAGCCCTAAAACAAAAAGTCTCTATGGTCATTGTTCACATATTGAATAACTCCCATTTCTAAGGAAACGGACCACATACATCCGTTCAAATAAACAAGTTTGGATTGCGTAAGCTAACAATATGTGAACAATTCATATATCAAACAAACCACACACAACTTTTTATTAATCCATAATTTCTAAGTGTCGTACATAATCAATTAACAATTAACATTATGTCAATAATTCAGTTTTAATTTTCATAACATATCAATATATCTAATTATGTCCATAAAGTTATGCATGTAACTTTACAAACATAACTTGCATAAAAATTAAACATGGCAAAAAATAACAATTATAAACATCAAATATTGTAAGGTAGATTGGTTTTAAATTAACTCCTTAATATTATAAACATAAAGGTTTAAACTAATTACCTATTAACTTTTAACTAATTAGTTATTAACAATTTTAACTTAACCTACCACTTTTTTTTTTTTTTTTGCTTGACCTTTCATGTTGACCGAAACCAAGAAACAAAAATTCAGCTTCTTTTGTTTTTACTTGCAAGTGTCCAAACAATTATAAAACAAGACATCATGGTGAGGTTTTTTTTTTTTATATTTGTTGTTTTGTCGAACGAAAGGCCAAGAGATTGAATAAAAAAACTAAATTTTTTATTATTAAACCAACCCTTAATCCCCCCCACAATTTTTGATGTTTTCAATCCAAAATAAAATTAATAAAAAGTTCTCAAACAAGCTTTTCATGATATGTATAATTATGAGGTTTTTATTAATTTTACATAAATTATACACAACTTTCTGAGCTACGTGGGGGTTTTGTGTTGTTTAACAATAGAAACCTCATAATTTTGGTGTTGTTACATAATACAAAGGCTGTGGGTTATGATCCTATTAACCTGGCTTTGATACCACTATAGGTAAACAACTCTAATCAGATTGTCAAACAACACATGCAGCGGAAAACAGGATCACATAGGAATAATTAAATCGGATAAGTAGTACCTTATTGCCTTGAATTATTTGCAAGAAAACCTTAAGATCTAAGAGTAAGATCTTCCTTTGTTCACGTACACGACACCGTCTTTATCAATATGCTTGTATGCTAGTACTTGCCCGATCTTAATCAACTAGTTTGATTTGTTTGATTTTGTTTGTAAACCAAAAAGTCAAAACCAAAAAAAAAACCCCAAGGTTTTTTTTCTTGTTCAGCCGTCGAATACAAACCAAGAGACAAAAGTGATTTTTTTTTTTTGTGAAATTAAATTAGGGATTAATTAGGATTAACCCTAACCCTAATCTATAAAGGTATATTTATAGATAGGTAAAACTTGGTCCCCAAGTTTATAATTTACACAATCATCCCTCTAGTTACTTAATTATTAATTTTAACATTTAACTTTAATAATTAATAACTTTAGGCAAATAAGCAATATCTCAATGTCGATGTGTGCGTTCCCAAAGGCTCACACATTTACGGACACATATTTGATAAAATCATTCAAATACCAACAGCTCCCACTTTTGAATAATTTTCAAACAAATATGATAACATTGATTAATGTCTAGCAACATATCAATGCTCCCATAAATGCATGATTGAAGTTTCACCAAAGTCACTGTGAGTCTATGTTTAGTTTATATCCTTTTGTTACAGATACTCTAGTTAAAACTTGGAGATGGATCAAAGTCATTCCATTTCAACTTCTGTTTCTCATTTCCCGAATCACTTAAGATTACCGAATACAGTCGAGACGCTTCTGGACTTATTAGAGTCTGGCCAGACAAACATCTTAAGTATTCATGAGTGGCCTAGTAAGTATCTAACTTCAGTTTTTCACTGAAGGAACAAATCCTTTATTGAATACAACTGGTAGTCATCGTATTTCGCAACATTACCAAAAATAGCCTTTTTGCCACCCTTATCCAGGAGTAGTATTGACTATGATCAAATAATGCACTACGTACATGAGTAGCAACTTGCATCTCAAGTCTAAGGACAACAAACTTTAGGAATTATACTTAATGACAAAGATCCATAAGTAATAATTCATGTGGGATTATCCAATATGCATCATAATGAATATTATGTGAGTTAGTGAGCCAAGCTGACTAAACACTCACATATTGTCTTAATTCAATCATATTCCCATATAATTGACCGACAACGGATATTTAGAATAATATTACACAACATTATTCAAGGATAAAACATGAAAAATAGGATTTATGAAATTAAATTTTCACAATAAAAATTTCATTAATAAATAAATTGTTTATTACATCCATATATCCAAAAACTAAATCCACGGATTTACATGTGATTACTAGACAAACGAAGTCCTATTCCCTCAATTAAGTGAGTTAGCTTCATCTTTGGCAGAGCCTTCGTAAAGGGATCTGCTAAGTTATCATCCGTGTGAACTTTGAGTACTTGAATTTCACCTTGATTTACTTGCTCACGAACATAGTGAAATTTCCTCTGAAAGTGTCTAGCTCCTTTCTGAACACCAGGTTCGTTGGCTATGATAATTGCACTAGTGTTGTCACAATACATATCCATAGGAGACTTGGCTGTGGGAACAACACCAAGTCCAGAAATAAATTTTCGGATCCAAACAGCTTCCATTGCAGCTTCAGCAGCTGCTATGTACTCTGATTCTGTTGCAGACATGGCTGTAGTGGATTGTTTCTTGCTTTTCCAAACTACTGCTCCTCCATTCATGGTGAACACATATCCAGTTTGAGATTTTGTGTCATCATGGTCAGTTTGAAATCCGGCATCACAATAACCAGTAACCTTTAGTTCAGCCTCAGGATTTCCACCATACACTAGAACCATATCTTTAGTAGCCCTAAGGTACTTCAGTATGTTCTTTACAGCAATCCAGTGTCTTTCGCCTGGATTCTGTTGAAATCTGCTAACAACGTTTTGAGCAAAAGCAACATCAGGTCTTGTGCATCTTACCGCATACATAATAGACCCTATTGCCGAAGCATAAGGTATCCTTTGCATACGTTCCACCTCTTGAGGTGTAGAAGCCCAATCCTTGATGCTAAGTTTAAGTCCATCTTGCATTGGTAAATACCCACGCTTAGAATTTTCCATACTAAAACGCTTCAGTATTTTATCAATGTAAGCATTTTGACTTAACTCTATCAACCGCTTAGATCTATCTCTTGAGATCTTGATTCCCAAAATAAATGTTGCCTCTCCTAAGTCTTTCATGGCAAAACATTTTCCAAGATAAGATTTTACATCTTCAAGCATTGGAATGTTGTTTCCCATTAGCAATATGTCATCTACATATAAGACTAGGAAAATAACATTACTCCCACTGGCTTTTTGATATACACATGGCTCATCAAGATTCTGAACGAAACCAAACTTTTTGATTTCTTCATCAAATCTTTTATTCCAACTCCGTGATGCTTGCTTAAGTCCATAAATGGATTTTTTAAGCTTGCACACTTTGTTGGGATGTAATGGATCAATAAAACCTTCTGGCTGATTCATATAGACGTCTTCGTCTAGATAACCATTCAGGAAGGCTGTCTTGACATCCATTTGTCATATCTCATAGACATAGAACGCCGCTATGGCTAAGAGAATTCTAATAGCCCTAATGTCTGCCACTGGGGAAAAAGTTTCCTCATAGTCTATACCATAAACTTGAGTAAATCCTTTTGCCACGAGACGAGCTTTATAGATGTGTATGTTTCCATCCATGTCGGTCTTTATTTTAAAGAGCCATTTACAATCGACAGTTTTAGCATTTTGGGGTTTATCCACCAAATCCCAAACTTCGTTGTCTTTCATGGATTGCATCTCCATATTCGCAGCTTGAAGCCATTTTTCAGCATTAGGACCTGATAATGCAGCTTTCAAGGTTCGAGGTTCAACAAGAATCCCGGATACGCCATCCTCCTCTAGATTAACGTTTAAGTTCAATCTATTAGGTGCACGTACCGTCCTTTCGGACCTACGAATTGGAACATCAGCAATTTGAGCTTGAGACTGAGGCATATCATGAGGCTCAATCACAACTTGAGGATCAGATTGAGGCATGATTTTAGGCTCAATTTTATCCCCCCCAAATTGTTGATTGCCAGTATGAGTAGAAGATGATGTATCTTCCTCTTGAACCTCGTCAAGTTCCACAACCCTCCCAGTGTTTCCATCACCGATAAGCTTGGTTTCGAAAAACTCAGCATACCGAGCAATTTTCACAGTATTTTCAGAAGGATTATAGAAGTAGTAACCCATCGTTTCCGTTGGGTATCCTACGAAAATACACTTAACAGATCTTTGTTCGAGTTTGTCAGGCGCATCACGTTTAACGAGTGCCTCACATCCCCAGACCTTTAAGTAAGACATATTAGGGGCTTTCCCATGCCATATTTCATATGGTGTCTTATCAACCTTCTTAGTGGAAACCATGTTGAGAATGAGTATAGCAGTCTCTAATGCATAATCCCAAAAAGATAATGGTAAAGTTGTAAGATTCATCATAGATCGTACCATGTCAAGCAAGGTTCGATTTCTCCTTTCCGATACACCATTATGTTGTGGTGTATATGGAGGAGTAAGCTGTTGGACAATTCCACGCGCTTTTAGATGATCCTTAAACTCTAGGCTTAAGTATTCACCACCTTGATCCGATCGGAGAATCTTGATGGTTTTTCCGAGTTGATTTTCTACCTCATTTTGAAACACTTTGAATGTTTCAAACACCTCATGTTTATGTTTAAGTAAATAAACATAACCATAACGGCTGAAATCATCCGTAAATGTTACGAAGTAGTAAGCTCCTTTTCTAGACATATGCCTAAAGGGACCACATACATCACTATGTATGATTCCTAGTAGGTCGGTTGCCCTTTGATTCTCATGAGAGAAGGGTTTCCTCGCCATTTTGCCCGATACACAAGACTCACACTTATCAAATGAATCATCACTTGATTTCAAAAGCCCTTCACGTTGAAGCCTTTCGATACGGTGTTTGCCTATGTGTGCAAGACGACAATGCCATAGGTAGGATGAGTCCAAGTTGGACTTGGCTCATTTAGTGCTTATATTTAATATTGAATTATTAGTATATGAAAGACGATCATGCAAATCAATTTCAAAAATTCCATTAATAGCAATACTATTAAAATAATGAACATCATTCTTTGAAACTGAAATACCAAAATCTGTAAATGTATTCTTAAAACCACAATCTTTCAATACTGAAACTGAAACAATTCCCCTAACAATAGAAACCTCATGATTCCACTATAGGTAAACAACTCTAATCAGATTGTCAAACAACACATGCAGCGGAAAACAGGATCACATAGGAATAATTAAATCGGATAAGTAGTACCTTATTGCCTTGAATTATTTGCAAGAAAACCTTAAGATCTAAGAGTAAGATCTTCCTTTGTTCACGTACACGACACCGTCTTTATCAATATGCTTGTATGCTAGTACTTACCCGATCTTAATCAACTAGTTTTATTTGTTTGATTTTGTTTGTAAACCAAAAAGTCAAAACCAAAAAAAAAACCCCAAGGTTTTTTTTCTTGTTCAGTCGTCGAATACAAACCAAGAGACAAAAGTGATTTTTTTTTTTTGTGAAATTAAATTAGGGATTAATTAGGATTAACCCTAACCCTAATCTATAAAGGTATATTTATAGATAGGTAAAACTTGGTCCCCAAGTTTATTATTTACACAATAATCCCTCTAGTTACTTAATTATTAATTTTAACTTTTAACTTTAATAATTAATAACTTTAGGCAAATAAGCAATATCTCAATGTCAATGTGTGCGTTCCCAAAGGCTCACACATTTACGGACACATATTTGATAAAATCATTCAAATACCAACAGCTCCCACTTTTGAATAATTTTCAAACAAATATGATAACATTGATTAATGTCTAGCAACATATCAATGCTCCCATAAATGCACGAGTGAAGTTTCACCAAAGTCACTGTGAGTCTATGTTCAGTTTATATCCTTTTGTTACAGATACTCTAGTTAAAACTTGGAGATGGATCAAAGTCATTCCATTTTAACTTCTGTTTCTCATTTCGCGAATCACTTAAGATTACCGAATACAGTCGAGACATGTAACACCCCCGAAATTCACTGTTTTGCGGAAGCATAGTTTGGGGTGTTACTAATCAAATATCACAACACAAAGATAAAGTAAACGACATCTATATGCAACGTTTGTAAATTGGTTACATTCCATAGATATATTGTTTGAAAACTTAGTGTTTTCGTATACAAAAGTGTAGTTTCCCTAGAGTCCGCGCGTGTAGCGGGAGATTCTATTACATAATCATAATATACAAAAGATAATGCTAAGAATCTCCGTTAATGCAGTTGTGTTGAAATCATGCGACTCTAGCTAAAATCCTGGAGTAATCCTACTCCATCCGGGTACCTGAGAAAACATGCTAAAAAGTGTCAACCAAAAGGTTGGTGAATCTCACAGGTTTGTAAATAATATCGGCTTTGAACACGAGATTTCATTAGTAGTGCCCGTAGGCGTAAAATCAGCCATTGCAATCCAGCAATCGTAAAATCAGTATTTGCAATCCAGCAAATGTAAATAAATAAGTTTATACCGTTGCCATGAGGCTCATAATCGAAGCTTAACCCGTAAATAATAACTTTGCTCCCGTGACATGCTCGTAATTGAGCAAGCATCCGTAACGAATAAGTTGTCACCCGTTTATACGTGTAAATCGGTACGTGGCAGCGCTACTGCCCCGGGTGGGGAGGGTCATTTCCCTAATGGATCCATTAACTACTGTTCGCGCTTAAGTCCATAACTAACGATATATGATGGAGAGACTTCTGTTTGTAAGTAAACTCATGCAATTCCGTTTGGTATAGTAAACAGTTTAGTACTTGTGTTCAAGAAAAATCAGTAGCATGTATCTCCCCCAATAAGATAAAGCAATAAAAGTGGGGCCGTAAGACTCACCTGAGTCTTTGCAAGTACGTTTATATCAATAAACGAGTAATTAATAACAACTGTAGGTTCTCCGAACCCGCAACCTTCAAATGCCTAAACATATAAAGTTAAGTAAGTAGATGTCTCGCAAGACCATCTAGGCTAGTTGTGTACACAACTCATTATGTCCAAGTGTTTGTTTAGTAATCCGTTGTAGTTTGAAAACAAATATGGCCCGTTGGTGACGGTTTGTAATAATGCTTCAAAGTGTTATCATTTATAACGCAATTTAGTGTAATTGTAATAGAAAGTATGTTCTATGACGTTTGTTAAGTCGTATGACATAAGTATTTGAAGTTGTGTAAGTTCGACACTTAGTAAAATCTGACTTTTCAAGGTTCTGGTTTGTGCGACGTAGCATGCGACGTAGCATGCGACGTAGGGTGCGACGTAGGGAGGTACGTCGCATGATGCGACCTCCGCAAATCAATGCGACGTAGGAGGCGACGTCGCTAATGCGACGTTGGTTCGGTTTGCGACGTAAAAGTCTACGTCGCTATGTGCGACGTCCGCAAGTTAATGCGACGTAATAGGCTGCGTCGCTAGTGCGACGTTGGGATATCTGTGCGACGTAGGCCGCGACGTCGCTAAATGCGACGTTGGCCACAAAATGCGACGTTTTGAGCTACGTCGCAGATAGCCCAGCGTCTCTGCGACGTAGCGGTCTGATCGGAAATGGGTGGCCGGAAAATCGGTCGAAAAACTTCCGTTAGGTCCAAATCTTTTACCCAACCCATTTTTGGACATTTTAAGCATATATAAACCATAAAAACGTAAAAATGAGTAAAAACGGAGAGTTTCGGGTTTTGTCGGGAACTTACAAAATGTCGGATCGAAAATCCGAAAAGATGGAAAGGTAGATCGGGATGCCGTGGTTCTTTTATTCCAAAGGGTCGATGAAATCCGAATGCGTTTAGTGGTAGTATTTAGTGATTTTTGATGATTTTTGGGGTTTTGGTTGGTTGGTGGCTTTTGAAAGAGAAGAGAGGAGAAAGAGAAAGAGTTGAGTGAAATGAGAAAAGAAAAGAGAGAGTTGGAGGTTATCCTCCAACTTTCAGCCTCCGTTCCTGGCGCGGTGTTCGTTTCCTCCGTCGTTTAAACACTATATCAAGCAGTTATATTTTTAAAAGGTGACGGGAATATTTTAATGAAATACCCTGAAATTAATTATAAGAACATTTGTCGAAGTATTAAAATTCTTAACTCGCGTTTAATACGTATTCGTTAAATTATTTAAAATGTCGTCGCGATATTATAAATAATGTTTGTTCGCTGTGTATTTTATATAATAAAATATGTTCTCATTATTTCGGTAAGTTTCTGTCACCAACGTCCAAGTAACTGTGTCGGACTCCGTCCGGTTAATTCGTACGATTAATCCAAATCGCGTATGTACACACATATATATATATATTTCACCTTATATATATACAACTAGAGTCTGCAATTAGTCCTATTACATACTAATTACAACCAGTTACAAGTAATTAGGCAAAATTAATTATCCTAATTTAGCAGGTGTTACATTCTCCCCTTGTTAAAGAAATTTCGTCCCGAAATTAGCTTGAGTGCACGGACGGTGTGTTGTCTGGGAAGAGATGTGGGTATTTCTGTCGCATTTGGTCTTCCCGTTCCCAGGTGAACTCAGGGCCGCGCCTAGAATTCCACCTGACTTTTACTATGGGAATACGACTCTGTTTCAATTGCTTGACCTCACGGTCCATGATTTCCATAGGTTTCTCGACGAAATGAAGTTTATCATCGATTTGAATTTCGTCGAGCGGTATAATCAGCGTTTCGTCAGACAGACATTTCTTCAAGTTAGAAATGTGGAATGTGTTGTGTACGCTGCTAAGTTCAGCAGGAAGTTGCAGGCGATATGCCACTGGACCAATCCTTTCGAGGATTTCGAATGGTCCGATGTATCTAGGATTTAGTTTGCCTCGTTTCCCGAATCGAATAACACCTTTCCACGGTGCCACTTTGAGAAGTACCTTGTCTCCTACCTGGAACTCAAGATGTTTGCGTCTCACGTCAGCATAGCTTTTCTGACGATCACGTGCGGCTTTCAGCCGGTTTTGAATACCAACGATTTTCTCAGTAGTTTCTTGAATGATTTCTGGACCCGTGAGTTGGGATTCTCCTAACTCAGTCCAACAGACAGGTGATCGGCACTTACGTCCGTAAAGTGCCTCGAAGGGTGCAGCCTTTATGCTGGTATGGTAACTGTTGTTGTACGAAAACTCGCACAACGGTAAGTGATTTTCCCAAGAAGTACCGAAGTCAACTACGCAGGCTCGTAGCATATCCTCAAGTGTTTGAATAGTTCGCTCGCTTTGGCCATCGGTTTGCGGGTGATAAGCAGTACTCATATCCAGACGAGTACCAAGAGATTTCTGTAGCGATTGCCAAAAGTTAGAAGTAAAACGGCTGTCCCTATCCGAGATGATCGAGATAGGTACACCGTGTCGCGAGATGATTTCTTTGACATAGATGCGAGTCAGACGCTCCATCTTGTCGGTTTCCTTGATGGCCAGAAAATGAGCAGATTTCGTGAGACGGTCCACGATCACCCAAATGGTATCGCAACCACTCGAAGTTTTCGGTAGTTTGGTAATGAAGTCCATGGAAATCTGTTCCCATTTCCATTGAGGAATTTCAGGTTGTTGAAGCAACCCAGAGGGTCTTTGGTGTTCGGTCTTTACTTTGGAACAGGTTAGGCATTTACTGACGTACAAGGCGGTGTCAGCTTTCATGTTAGGCCACCAATACAACCCTTTGACGTCATGATACATCTTGTCAGAACCAGGATGTATAGAATATCGAGATTTGTGAGCTTCAGCCATCACCAAATCTCGCAAGTTTCCGAATTTGGGTAACCACACCCGGTTAGAGAAGTATCGAGTTCCATCGGGTTTGATTTCGAATTGTTTATCCAAGCCTCGCAAGGCTTCATTTTTCAAGTTTTCATCGTTGAGTGCTTCAAGTTGAGCGGTAAGGATTTGAGCAGGAAGCTCGTTACGAATTGTCATAGAAAGTGCTCGGACTCGAAAGGGTTTCACTCGTTCTTTTCGGCTTAAGGCATCGGCCACTACGTTAGCCTTGCCCGGATGGTATTTGATCTCGCAGTCGTAGTCACTAAGTAACTCAACCCAGCGACGTTGTCTCATGTTTAGATCTTTCTGATCGAATATGTGTTGGAGACTTTTGTGATCGGTAAAGATAGTGCTTTTCGTACCGTAGAGATAATGTCTCCAGATTTTCAATGCGAAGACCACAGCACCTAACTCGAGGTCGTGGGTCGTATAGTTTTTCTCGTGGATTTTCAGTTGTCGTGAGGCATAGGCAATGACTTTTTCCCGTTGCATCAACACACAACCAAGTCCTTGGTGTGAGGCGTCGCAGTAAACTACGAAATCGTCGGTGCCCTCGGGTAAGGACAAGATTGGTGCACTGCAAAGTTTGTTTTTCAATAGCTGGAAGGCTGACTCTTGTTTATCCGTCCAGTCGAACTTCTTATCTTTCTGAGTCAGTGTGGTTAGGGGAACAGCTATTCTTGAGAAGTTTTCGATGAATCGGCGATAATAACCAGCAAGACCTAAGAATTGTCTCACTTCGGTTGGAGTGGTCGGTGACTCCCAGCCCTTGATTGCTTCAATCTTGGCGGGATCAACATGAATTCCTTGGCTGTCAATCACGTGCCCGAGGAATTGAACGGTTCGAATCCAGAACTCACACTTAGAGAATTTGGCATATAACTCTTCGTGTTTCAGAAGTCCTAGAATGGTTTTCAGATGTTGAGCATGTTCCTGCTCGTTTCGAGAGTAAATCAGGATATCATCGATGAACACAATGACGAATTTGTCAAGATATGGTTTGCACACCCGATTCATAAGGTCCATGAATACGGCCGGTGCGTTGGTCAACCCGAATGGCATCACTTGGAATTCATAATGCCCATAACGAGTTCGGAAAGCTGTCTTTGGGATATCATTGTCACGGACTCGGAGTTGATGATAACCCGACCGTAGATCAATCTTTGAGTAAACACTCGATCCCTGGAGTTGGTCAAACAGATCGTCAATTCTAGGAAGTGGGTACCGATTCTTTATGGTTAGCTTATTCAGCTCTCGGTAATCGATACACATGCGGAAAGATCCATCTTTCTTTTTCACGAATAAGACCGGAGCTCCCCAAGGCGAGGAACTTGGTCGAATGAATCCTCTGTCCAGGAGTTCTTGTAGTTGGTTAGACAACTCCTGCATTTCGGATGGTGCTAAACGGTAAGGGGCTCGTGCCACGGGTGCAGCTCCGGGCACAAGTTCGATTTGGAATTCAACTTGTCTAGGTGGCGGAAGTCCGGGCAAGTCTTCAGGAAAGACTTCCGGGAAATCCCGCACGATCGGAACATCCTCAAGTCGCTTCTCCTCCGACTTCTTCTCCGTTACATGTGCGAGGATGGCTTGATACCCTTTTCGTAGGTATTTTCTCGTTTTCAGACAGGATACAATATTCAGATTCCGTCTACCGGTCTCCCCTTGTAGGACTAAGGTTCCACCGGAGACAAGAGGTATGCGAACGAGTTTGTCATGACAGATGATTTCAGCTCGGTGTTTGGATAACCAATCCATACCGACAATAACATCGAAGCTGCCGATCTCGACAGGAATTAAATCAATGGGAAACGTTTCGTTCGTGAGGTTAAGTGTACAGTTGTGTATGATGCTATCAGTCTCAATTAGTTTGCCGTTAGCAAATTCAACAATGTATTTAGCATCTAAGGCAGTGGGAGTTATATCAAGTAAAGGGCTAAATTTCTCAGAAATGAAGCTTCTATCGGCACCGGTATCAAATAACACAGAAGCAGTAATGTCGTTGAGAAGGAACGTACCCGTCACGACGTTCGGGTCTTGTCTGGCTTCCCCAGCCTTGATAACGAAAGCTCTACCGCGAGCAGGGTTGTTGTTGTTGTTTTTCAGCTTTGGGCAATCTCTCTTGAAGTGCCCTGAATTTCCGCACCCAAAGCAGGCCTTTGGTGCATCGGTGTTGGGGGTAGAAATGTTGGTCCGGCAATCCTTGGCTAGATGCCCGAACCGTTTGCAGTTGGTGCAAGGGCAAGAACCGTCATGGTGGCGGTTGCATTTGGGACAGTAGGGTCTGCTCCCGCTGTACCCTTTCTTCTCCGAAGTTCCAGATGTATAAGCCTTAATGTACTCAGGCTTTTTGTTGGAGGTTTGGTTGGATGTGTTGGGATTTCCTTCCCACTTGCGTTTGTTGTTTGCAGATGGGGTTGAAGTGGTGCCACGGCGGACAGAATTTGCCGTTAGTTCATGGGCCATACGGATGGCGCTCTGAATAGTACCCGGTTTGGAAGAAGTTACCAGGTCTTGGAGTCTCTCAGGAAGACCATCAACAAATTTCTCGATCCTCTTGTACTCAGGATCGACCATGGTTGGGCACAGAAGTGCCAGTTGGTGGAAACGGTTTGTGTATCCGGTGATGTCATCACCCTGCATCTTGTGGTTCCAGAATTCCACTTCTAGTTGTTTCAATTCATCCCTGGGGCAATACTCGCCCCTCAACATCTTCTTCAACTCCTCCCACGGGAGTTGGTAAGCAGTAGCGACACTCACAGTCTGGGCGTAAGTGTTCCACCAGGTGAGTGCGGTGTCAGTAAAGGTACTAACGGAGAACTTAACCTTATCTCCCTCCGCACAGTTGCAGATCAGAAATACAGACTCAACTTTCTCGATCCAGCGTACTAGACCGATAGCTCCCTCAGTACCTGCAAAGTTTAGAGGTTTGCAGTTCTGGAAGTCCTTGTAAGAACAAGGTTTAGCAGCAGAGGTTTCAGCGGCATCGCTGTTTCTTGAAGAATTTGGTGGAGTATTCCGAGCCAAGGCTTCAGTAACAGCCTGGGTTATAAGGGAGGTAATCTGGGCATCTGTGTATGGTCTTGACTTTGGCGGCATGATTCTTCAATAAAAGAAATGAAGATACATGAGATTTTGTAGGAAATTGTAGTGGTCACAGATGTACATGTATAAAAGCAGCAATACATAACATCAACATGGAAAATGACAATTTATGTGAGTTGAAATAGCAAGGAAAGTTTGATAGATAATGTGGGTTCAAAGGTTACATCCTACAGAGATATTACGAAAGGTGTCGGGAATTGTTACATCCGACTAGTTTATAGAGTAGATCATTCGGTGTTGTTCCAGTTCAAGATTTTCGAGTCTTTGTTCCTGACGGCGGAATTGGGTAGCCAATACGGGCAACGTGAGATGTGCCGAGTTCTGAGAGTTATGTACAGGATAAAGGCTGTTTCGAGGTGATCTTGTGTTCCTCCTGGCTACTCGTGGGTTCCGTGACCCATGTGAGTGAGAGTGTGACGGATTAGGTGGTGTGTTTGCCATCCTGTGGCAGAGTGTAATTATGACGAGGCTAATATATATATACACATATCATATCCAGCCTAGTGTCTAGCACGTATCAAGTAATGGTCCGGTTCTCTCGTGGTCAGAGTCTACTAACGTATCCCCATTCAACATAATCATTTCAGACCTTACATCATCTTTCTTTAATTGTACATAGTTGATCAGGCTATGTTAAATTAAAGTCGTATGCTGTAATTCCCGAACCAGTCATGTCTAATAAGAGAATACTGCCTAACGGTCATAGTCTAGGCCCACTAAATGCAACCTAGTTCACTATAACCTTAGGCTCTGATACCAATCTGTAACACCCCCGAAATTCACTGTTTTGCGGAAGCATAGTTTGGGGTGTTACTAATCAAATATCACAACACAAAGATAAAGTAAACGACATCTATATGCAACGTTTGTAAATTGGTTACATTCCATAGATATATTGTTTGAAAACTTAGTGTTTTCGTATACAAAAGTGTAGTTTCCCTAGAGTCCGCGCGTGTAGCGGGAGATTCTATTACATAATCATAATATACAAAAGATAATGCTAAGAATCTCCGTTAATGCAGTTGTGTTGAAATCATGCGACTCTAGCTAAAATCCTGGAGTAATCCTACTCCATCCGGGTACCTGAGAAAACATGCTAAAAAGTGTCAACCAAAAGGTTGGTGAATCTCACAGGTTTGTAAATAATATCGGCTTTGAACACGAGATTTCATTAGTAGTGCCCGTAGGCGTAAAATCAGCCATTGCAATCCAGCAATCGTAAAATCAGTATTTGCAATCCAGCAAATGTAAATAAATAAGTTTATACCGTTGCCATGAGGCTCATAATCGAAGCTTAACCCGTAAATAATAACTTTGCTCCCGTGACATGCTCGTAATTGAGCAAGCATCCGTAACGAATAAGTTGTCACCCGTTTATACGTGTAAATCGGTACGTGGCAGCGCTACTGCCCCGGGTGGGGAGGGTCATTTCCCTAATGGATCCATTAACTACTGTTCGCGCTTAAGTCCATAACTAACGATATATGATGGAGAGACTTCTGTTTGTAAGTAAACTCATGCAATTCCGTTTGGTATAGTAAACAGTTTAGTACTTGTGTTCAAGAAAAATCAGTAGCATGTATCTCCCCCAATAAGATAAAGCAATAAAAGAGGGGCCGTAAGACTCACCTGAGTCTTTGCAAGTACGTTTATATCAATAAACGAGTAATTAATAACAACTGTAGGTTCTCCGAACCCGCAACCTTCAAATGCCTAAACATATAAAGTTAAGTAAGTAGATGTCTCGCAAGACCATCTAGGCTAGTTGTGTACACAACTCATTATGTCCAAGTGTTTGTTTAGTAATCCGTTGTAGTTTGAAAACAAATATGGCCCGTTGGTGACGGTTTGTAATAATGCTTCAAAGTGTTATCATTTATAACGCAATTTAGTGTAATTGTAATAGAAAGTATGTTCTATGACGTTTGTTAAGTCGTATGACATAAGTATTTGAAGTTGTGTAAGTTCGACACTTAGTAAAATCTGACTTTTCAAGGTTCTGGTTTGTGCGACGTAGCATGCGACGTAGCATGCGACGTAGGGTGCGACGTAGGGAGGTACGTCGCATGATGCGACCTCCGCAAATCAATGCGACGTAGGAGGCGACTTCGCTAATGCGACGTTGGTTCGGTTTGCGACGTAAAAGTCTACGTCGCTATGTGCGACGTCCGCAAGTTAATGCGACGTAATAGGCTGCGTCGCTAGTGCGACGTTGGGATATCTGTGCGACGTAGGCCGCGACGTCGCTAAATGCGACGTTGGCCACAAAATGCGACGTTTTGAGCTACGTCGCAGATAGCCCAGCGTCTCTGCGACGTAGCGGTCTGATCGGAAATGGGTGGCCGGAAAATCGGTCGAAAAACTTCCGTTAGGTCCAAATCTTTTACCCAACCCATTTTTGGACATTTTAAGCATATATAAACCATAAAAACGTAAAAATGAGTAAAAACGGAGAGTTTCGGGTTTTGTCGGGAACTTACAAAATGTCGGATCGAAAATCCGAAAAGATGGAAAGGTAGATCGGGATGCCGTGGTTCTTTTATTCCAAAGGGTCGATGAAATCCGAATGCGTTTAGTGGTAGTATTTAGTGATTTTTGATGATTTTTGGGGTTTTGGTTGGTTGGTGGCTTTTGAAAGAGAAGAGAGGAGAAAGAGAAAGAGTTGAGTGAAATGAGAAAAGAAAAGAGAGAGTTGGAGGTTATCCTCCAACTTTCAGCCTCCGTTCCTGGCGCGGTGTTCGTTTCCTCCGTCGTTTAAACACTATATCAAGCAGTTATATTTTTAAAAGGTGACGGGAATATTTTAATGAAATACCCTGAAATTAATTATAAGAACATTTGTCGAAGTATTAAAATTCTTAACTCGCGTTTAATACGTATTCGTTAAATTATTTAAAATGTCGTCGCGATATTATAAATAATGTTTGTTCGCTGTGTATTTTATATAATAAAATATGTTCTCATTATTTCGGTAAGTTTCTGTCACCAACGTCCAAGTAACTGTGTCGGACTCCGTCCGGTTAATTCGTACGATTAATCCAAATCGCGTATGTACACACATATATATATATATATTTCACCTTATATATATACAACTAGAGTCTGCAATTAGTCCTATTACATACTAATTACAACCAGTTACAAGTAATTAGGCAAAATTAATTATCCTAATTTAGCAGGTGTTACAAGACAGTTCTAGACTTATTAGGGTCTGGCCAGACAAACATCTTAAGTATTCATGAGTGGCCCAATAAGTATCTAACTTCAGTTTATCACTGAAGGAACAAATCCTTTATTGAATACAACTGGTAGTCATCGTATTTCGTAACATTACCAAAAATAGCCTTTTTGCCACCCTTATCCAGGAGTAGTATTGACTATGATCAAATAATGCACTACGTACATGAGTAGCAACTTGCATCTCAAGTCTAAGGACAACAAACTTTATGAATTATATTTAATGACAAAGATCCATAAGTAATAATTCATGTGGGATTATCCAATATGCATCATAATGAATATTATGTGAGTTAGTGAGCCAAGCTGACTAAACACTCACATATTGTCTTAATTCAATCATATTCCCATATAATTGACCGACAACGGATATTTAGAATAATATTACACAACATTATTCAAGGATAAAACATGAAAAATAGGATTTATGAAAATAAAATTTCATAATAAAAATTTCATTAATAAATAAATTGTTTATTACATCCATATATCCAAATACTAAATCCACAGATTTACATGTGATTACTAGACAAACGAAGTCCTATGCCCTCAATTAAGTGAGTTAGCTTCGTTTTTGGCAGAGCCTTCGTAAAGGGATCTGCTAAGTTATCATCCGTGTGAACTTTGAGTACTTGAATTTCACCTTGATTTACTTGCTCACGAACATAGTGAAATTTCCTCTGAAAGTGTCTAGCTCCTTTCTGAACACCAGGTTCGTTGGCTATGATAATTGCACCGGTATTGTCACAATACATATCCATAGGAGACTTGGCTGTGGGAACAACACCAAGTCCAGAAATAAATTTCCGGATCCAAACAGCTTCCATTGCAGCTTCAGCAGCTGCTATGTACTCTGATTCTGTTGCAGACATGGCTGTAGTGGATTGTTTCTTGCTTTTCCAAACTACTGCTCCTCCATTCATGGTGAACACATATCCAGTTTGAGATTTTGTGTCATCACGGTCAGTTTGAAATCCGGCATCACAATAACCAGTAACCTTTAGTTCAGCCTCAGGATTTCCACCATACACTAGAACCATATCTTTAGTAGCCCTAAGGTACTTCAGTATGTTCTTTACAGCAATCCAGTGTCTTTCGCCTGGATTCTGTTGAAATCTGCTAACAACGTTTTGAGCAAAAGCAACATCAGGTCTTGTGCATCTTACCGCATACATAATAGACCCTATTGCCGAAGCATAAGGTATCCTTTGCATACGTTCCACCTCTTGAGGTGTGGAAGCCCAATCCTTGATGCTAAGTTTAAGTCCATCTTGCATTGGTAAATACCCACGCTTAGAATTTTCCATACTAAAACGCTTCAGTATTTTATCAATGTAAGCATTTTGACTTAACTCTATCAACCGCTTAGATCTATCTCTCAAGATCTTGATTCCCAAAATAAATGTTGCCTCTCCTAAGTCTTTCATGGCAAAACATTTTCCAAGATAAGATTTTACATCTTCAAGCATTGGAATGTTGTTTCCCATTAGCAATATGTCATCTACATATAAGACTAGGAAAATAACATTACTCCCACTGGCTTTTTGATATACACATGGCTCATCAAGATTCTGAACGAAACCAAACTTTTTTATTTCTTCATCAAATCTTTTATTCCAACTCCGTGATGCTTGCTTAAGTCCATACATGGATTTTTTAAGTTTGCACACTTTGTTGGGATGTAATGGATCAATAAAACCTTCTGGCTGATTCATATAGACGTCTTCGTCTAGATAACCATTCAGGAAGGCTGTCTTGACATCCATTTGCCATATCTCATAGTCATAGAACGCCGCTATGGCTAAGAGAATTCTAATAGCCCTAATGTTTGCCACTGGGGAAAAAGTTTCCTCATAGTCTATACCATAAACTTGAGTAAATCCTTTTGCCACGAGACGAGCTTTATAGATGTGTATGTTCCATGTCGGTCTTTATTTTAAAGAGCCATTTGCAATCAACAGTTTTAGCATTTTGTGGTTTATCCACCAAATCCCAAACTTCGTTGTCTTTCATGGATTGCATCTCCATATTCGCAGCTTGAAGACATTTTTCAGCATTAGGACCTGATAATGCAGCTTTCAAGGTTCGAGGTTCATCAAGAATCCCGGATACGCCATCCTCCTCTAGATTAACGTTTAAGTTCAATCTATTAGGTGCACGTACCGTCCTTTCGGACCTACGAATTGGAACATCAGCAATTTGAGCTTGAGACTGAGGCATATCATGATGCTCAATCACAACTTGAGGATCAGATTTAGGCATGATTTTAGGCTCAATTTTATCCCCCCCAAATTGTTGATTGCCAGTATGAGTAGAAGATGATGTATCTTCCTCTTGAACCTCGTCAAGTTCCACAACCCTCCCAGTGTTTCCATCACCGATAAGCTTGGTTTCGAAAAACTCAGCATACCGAGCAATTTTCACAGTATTTTCAGAAGGATTATAGAAGTAGTAACCCATCGTTTCCGTTGGGTATCCTACGAAAATACACTTAACAGATATTTGTTCGAGTTTGTCAGGCGCATCACGTTTAACGAGTGCCTCACATCCCCAGACCTTTAAGTAAGACAGATTAGGGGCTTTCCCATGCCATATTTCATATGGTGTCTTATCAACCTTCTTAGTGGGAACCATGTTGAGAATGCGTATAGCAGTCTCTAATGCATAATCCCAAAAAGATAATGGTAAATTTTTAAGATTCATCATAGATCGTACCATGTCAAGCAAGGTTCGATTTCTCCTTTCTGATACACCATTATGTTGTGGTGTATAAGGAGGAGTAAGCTGTTGGACAATTCCACGCGCTTTTAGATGATCCTTAAATTCTAGGCTTAAGTATTCACCACCTCGATCCGATCGCATAATCTTGATGGTTTTTCCGAGTTGATTTTCTACCTCATTTTGAAACACTTTGAATGTTTCAAACACCTCATGTTTATGTTTAAGTAAATAAACATAACCATAACGGCTGAAATCATCCGTAAATGTTACGAAGTAGTAAGCTCCTTTCCTAGACATATGCCTAAAAGGACCACATACATCACTATGTATGATTCCTAGTAGGTCGGTCGCCCTTTGATTCTCATGAGAGAAGGGTTTCCTTGCCATTTTGCCCGATACACAAGACTCACACTTATCAAATGAATCATCACTTGATTTTAAAATCCCTTCACGTTGAAGCCTTTCGATACGGTGTTTGCCTATGTGTGCAAGACGACAATGCCATAGGTAGGATGAGTCCAAGTTGGACTTGGCTCGTTTAGTGCTTATATTTAATATTGAATTATTAGTATATGAAAGACGATCATGCAAATCAATTTCAAAAATTCCATTAATAGCAATACTATTAAAATAATGAACATCATTCTTTGAAACTGAAATACCAAAATCTGTAAATGTATTCTTAAAACCACAATCTTTCAATACTGAAACTGAAACAATTCCCCTAACAATAGAAGGAACATAATGACAATTGTCTAATACAAGAATTATGCCCGAGGGTAAATGTAAGTCATAACTTCCAATGGCTTCCACTGCTACACGTATGCCGTTGCCGACGTACACATACAAGGATCCATTCTTCAGCTTCTTCTTTGCTCTAAACACCTGCAAGGTATTACAAATATGAGTACCACAGCCAGTGTCATATACCAAAGTATTTGTTTTAAAGAAATAAAATAATTCGATAGTCAAGATACCTGAAGATCCGGCATTGCCGACTCTCTTCTTTTCTTGCACCTCGGATAAATACTTAGGACAATTCCTCTTCCAGTGTCCAATCTGACCACAATGGTGACACCATTCATCTTTAGCGACCTGCACCTTTTTAGCTGGAGGGTTTTGCTTAGGCTTGGAAGAATAAACAATAGCTTGCTTATTTTTACCAGGCTTTGCAACTTTTCCCTTAGCTTGTAGCGGTTGCTTTTTCTTCTTTTTCTGGGCCTGACCACCATCAATCGCAAGGATTTGGTTGTCTTTCACCTTATTCTTGGAAATGCTCTTTTCGAATTCCACTAGCATAGCATGGAGTTCGTTAATAGACTTTTTCATACCCTGCATGTTATAGCTGCGTGTAAACTCATCAAACTCCGGTGAAAGAGAATTGAGGACAATGCTTACAGCCACAGGGTCATGATAAGAATATTGCATTCTATCCAAGCGATCAAACAAGCTTTTCATGACTAGAACATGAGTCCCCACTGGTGTTCCAGATATATGTTTACATGCATGTACATCTCGAATCAAGTCATTTAGCTCAAGGCCAGCTTGTTTCTCATACAATGCACTCAGCTCAGTGATCATCTGATAGGGCCATTTATTCTCGAATTGCTTACATAACTCAGGAGTCATACTGCTGAGCATGAGACAAGCAACTTCATTGTGAACCTTATAAGTTGCCTTATAATGATCACGCTCTGCTTGAGAAGCAGTGGCATTTGGCTCAGCGATCATAGGTGTAGTAACGATATCAAGTCTCTCCATCACTCTTAAAACAATTCTCAGTGATCGATACCAATCGTTAAAGTTTGGTCCAGAAAGCTTATTGCTTCTTAACGCTGTTTTGGTTTCATTTAAAATCTCATCGGTAGTAGATTTTTGTGTCATTTCTACAAAACAGAAAGAAAGTTCTTGTTAGTACTTTCGACATAAAATTTCTTAACAGAAATGTAAAACCCATGTGTAAAATTTCTTAACAGAAATGTTTTGGTTTCATTTATTAGGTGCACGTACCGTCCTTTCGGACCTACGAATTGGAACATCAGCAATTTGAGAAATTTTATTGATCCATTATATCCCAACAAAGTGTGCAAGCTTAAAAAAATCCATTTATGGACTTAAGCAAGCATCACGGAGTTGGAATAAAAGATTTGATGAAGAAATCAAAAAGTTTGGTTTCGTTCAGAATCTTGATGAGCCATGTGTATATCAAAAAGCCAGTGGGAGTAATGTTACTTTTCTAGTCTTATATGTAGATGACATATTGCTAATGGGAAACAACATTCCAATGCTTGAAGATGTAAAATCTTATCTTGGAAAATGTTTTGCCATGAAAGACTTAGGAGAGGCAACATTTATTTTGGGAATCAAGATCTCGAGAGATAGATCTAAGCGGTTAATAGAGTTAAGTCAGAATGCTTACATTGATAAAATACTGAAGCGTTTTAGTATGGAAAATTCTAAGCGTGGGTATTTACCAATGCAAGATGGACTTAAACTTAGCATCAAGGATTGTGCTGCTACACCTCAAGAGGTGGAACGTATGCAAAGGATACCTTATGCTTCGGCAATAGGGTCCATTATGTATGCGGTTAGATGCACAAGACCTGATGTTGCTTTTGCTCAAAACGTTGTTAGCAGGTTTCAACAGAATCCAGGCGAAAGACACTGGATTGCTGTAAAGAACATACTGAAGTACCTTAGGGCTACTAAAGATATGGTTCTAGTGTATGGTGGAAATCCTAAGGCTGAACTAAAAGTTACTGGTTATTGTGATGCCGGATTTCAAACTGACCATGATGACACCAAATCTCAAACTGGATATGTGTTCACCATGAATGGAGGAGCTGTTGTTTGGAAAAGCAAGAAGCAATCCACTACAGCCATGTCTGCAACAGAATCAGAGTACATAGCAGCTGCTGAAGCTGCAATGGAAGCTGTTTGGATCCGGAAATTTATTTATGGACTTGGTGTTGTTCCCACAGCCAAGTCTCCTATGGATATGTATTGTGACAACACTGGTGCAATTATCATAGCCAACGAACCTGTTGTTCAGAAAGGAGCTAGACACTTTCAGAGGAAATTTCACTATGTTCGTGAGCAAGTCAATCAAGGTGAAATTCAAGTACTCAAAGTTCACACGGATGATAACTTAGCAGATCCCTTTACGAAGGCTTTGCCAAAGACGAAACTAACTCACTTAATTGAGGGCATAGGACTTCGTTTGTCTAGTAATCACATGTAAATCCATGGATTTAGTATTTGGATATATGGATGTAATAAATAATTTTATTTATTAATGAAATTTTTATTGAAATTTTATTTTCATAAATCCTATTTTTCATGTTTTATCCTTGAATAATGTTGTGTAATATTATTCTAAATATCCGTTGTCAGTTAATTATATGGGAATATGATTGAGTTAAGACAATATCTGAGTGTTTAGTCAGCTTGGCTCACTAACTCACATGATATTCATTCTGATGCATATTGGATTATCCCACATGAATTATTACTTATGGATCTGTGTCATTAAGTATAATTCATAAAGTTTGTTGTCCTTAGACTTGAGATGCAAGTTGTTACTCATGTACGTAGTGCATTATTTGATCATAGTCAATACTACTCCTGGATAAGGGTGGCAAAAAGGCTATTTTTGGTAATGTTGCGAAATACGATGACTACCAGTTGTATTCAATAAAGGATTTGTTCCTTCAGTGAAAAACTGAAGTTAGATACTTACTGGGCCACTCATGAATACTTAAGATGTTTGTCTGGCCAGACCCTAATAAGTCTAGAATTGTCTCGACTGTATTTGGTAATCTTAAGTGATTCGCGAAATGAGAAACATAAGTTAAAATGGAATGACTTTGATCCATCTCCAAGTTTTAACTAGAGTATCTGTAACAAAAAGATATAAACTGAACATAGACTCACAGTGACTTTGGTGAAACTTCACTCGTGCATTTATGGGAGCATTGATATGTTGCTAGACATTAATCGATGTTATCATATTTGTTTGAAAATTATTCAAAAGTGGGAGCTGTTGGTATTTGAATGATTTTATCAAATATGTGTCCGTAAATGTGTGAGCCTTTGGGAACGCACACATCGACAGTGACATATTGCTAAATATGCCTAAAGTTATTATTTATTAAAGTTAAAAGTTAAATTTAATAATTAAATAACTAGAGGGATTAATGTGAAAATAATAAACTTGGGGACCAAGTTTTACCTATCTATAAATACAAATTTATAGATTAGGGTTAGGGTTAATCCTAAAATTAATCACAAAATAAAGTCTCTCTCTCCTCTCCTTGAATTCGGCCGAACCCACAACTAGGGGGTTTTGGTTTCTTTTTGACTTTGGGTTTTCAAAGGAAGAGGAAGCAAATCAAGTTAGTTGATTAGGTTGGGCAAGTACTAGCATACAAGCATATCGATAAAGACGGTGTCGTGTACGTGACCAAGGAAAGATCTTGAACTTAGATCTAAAGGTTTTCTTGCTAATAATT
Organism: Helichrysum umbraculigerum; assembly: GCA_949592205.1. Lineage (NCBI taxonomy): Eukaryota > Viridiplantae > Streptophyta > Magnoliopsida > Asterales > Asteraceae > Helichrysum > Helichrysum umbraculigerum. The sequence goes on from CATIUR010000005.1 coordinate 153,091,090, forward strand.
CAAGGCTATAAGGTACTACTTATCCAATTTAATTATTCCTATGTGATCCTGTTTTCCGCTGCATGTATTGTTTGACAATATGATTCTAGTTGTTTACCTATAGTGGTATCAGCCAAAACATAGGTTAATTTTATTTTGGATTGAAAACATCAAAAATTGTGGGGGGATTAAGGGTTGGTTTAATAATAAAAAATTTAGTTTTTTTATTCAATCTCTTGGCCTTTCGTTCGACAAAACAACAAATATAAAAAAAAAACCTCACCATGATGTCTTGTTTTATAATTGTTTGGACACTTGCAAGTAAAAACAAAAGAAGCTGAATTTTTGTTTCTTGGTTTCGGTCAACATGAAAGGTCAAGCAAAAAAAAAAAAAGTGGTTTTTTTTTTCCGATTAAATTAATAATATAAAGGTTAAGTTAAAATTGTTAATAACTAATTAGTTAAAAGTTAATAGGTAATTAGTTTAAACCTTTATGTTTATAATATTAAGGAGTTAATTTGAAACCAATCTACCTTACAATATTTGATGTTTATAATTGTTATTTTTTGCCATGTTTAATTTTTATGCAAGTTATGTTTGTAAAGTTACATGCATAACTTTATGGACATAATTAGATATATTGATATGTTATGAAAATTAAAACTGAATTATTGACATAATGTTAATTGTTAATTGATTATGTGCGACACTTAGAAATTATGGATTAATAAAAAGTTATGTGTGGTTTGTTTGATATATGAATTGTTCACATATTGTTAGCTTACGCAATCCAAACTTGTTTATTTGAACGGATGTATGTGGTCCGTTTCCTTAGAAACGGGAGTTATTCAATATGTGAACAATGACCATAGAGACTTTTTGTTTTAGGGCTCACCCAATTTGTTGCGTAGATTAATTCTTTATTTCATGTTATTATTAATATTGTCAAATGGTTTTGAAAGAATTAAATTTTAATGTGACTAAAGAATTATGTAACGGATTTAATAAAACGTGTGATTGGTAATTCATAATTAAATGCACATCCTCAGTGTATAATTCCCAACTAGGCTCACCTACATAAAGGACGATGTCTAGGAAAGTTATGTGGATGTATTCTACTCCAAAATGAGGTCAGGTTTTAAGAGATGCTTTGTCGTCCCCTACCCTCACATGCTTTCCTGGTCGTACCTTTTGTAGAGCTACCGAAAGGGTTTTATGATGACGATGGTACATTTGATTATTATATACACTTGGTCTATAGGAATTAGGCAATCATAGAAACACGTTTAAAAACAAGTAATAAAAACATTTTGTTTTTAAAACATCAAAATTATGTAACGAAGTTGTATGCATGCCTCTTCGTACATAAATATTTTGTCACCCATGGAATTAAGTCATATTGCTATCCATATTGCTTAGACAACTTGTACTTGCTCGTCATTCTGCGTGAGACGTGGGTGAAGGGTATCCAAGGTGGATTACCATTCATCGTGAGACGGTGGTGGACTATCTGCAGTCTTCAGTTGGACGACTTAAATCGGGTTATGCAGTGAGACTGTAAACGCCGATGGCAATAAGATGCGACGAAACATGATTAATGTCACGATCACCATTTTTGATGCTTGATCGAGCCATGACATTAAGTCTTATAATCTAGGAATTGCATCGGTAAATGCAATTACTGAACGTCACTTACCTTTTGAGTATCATTTAGTTCCTAGCAGATCAACTGATGGAACGGTGATATGTCATTTGGGTCCTAGACTTAACGGAAAGTAAACCATGGGTTTTACATTTTTGTTAAGAAATTTTATGTCGAAAGTACTAACAAGAACTTTCTTTCTGTTTTGTAGAAATGGCACAAAAATCTACTACCGATGAGATTTTAAATGAAACCAAAACAGCGTTAAGAAGCAATAAGCTTTCTGGACCAAACTTTAACGATTGGTATCGATCACTAAGAATTGTTTTAAGAGTGATGGAGAGACTTGATATCGTTACTACACCTATGATCGCTGAGCCAAATGCCACTGCTTCTCAAGCAGAGCGTGATCATTATAAGGCAACTTATAAGGTTCACAATGAAGTTGCTTGTCTCATGCTCAGCAGTATGACTCCTGAGTTATGTAAGCAATTCGAGAATAAATGGCCCGATCAGATGATCACTGAGCTGAGTGCATTGCATGAGAAACAAACCGGCCTTGAGCTAAATGACTTGATTCGAGATGTACATGCATGTAAACATGTATCTGGAACACCAGTGGGGACTCATGTTCTAGTCATGAAAAGCTTGTTTGATCGCTTGGATAGAATGCAATACTCATATCATGACCCTGTGGCTGTAAGCATTGTCCTCAATTCTCTTTCACCGGAGTTTGATGAGTTTACACGCAGCTATAATATGCAGGGTATGAAAAAGTCTATCAACGAACTCCATGCTATGCTAGTGGAATTCGAAAAGAGCATTTCCAAGAATAAGGTGAAAGACAACCAAATCCTTGCGATTGATGGTGGTCAGGCCCAGAAAAAGAAGAAAAAGCAACCGCTACAAGCTAAGGGAAAAGTTGCAAAGCCTGGTAAAAATAAGCAAGCTATTGTTTATTCTTCCAAGCCTAAGCAAAACCCTCCAGCTAAAAAGGTGCAGGTCGCTAAAGATGATGGGTGTCACCATTGTGGTCAGATTGGACACTGGAAGAGGAATTGTCCTAAGTATTTATCCGAGGTGCAAGAAAAGAAGAGTGTCGGCAATGCCGGATCTTCAGGTATCTTGACTATCGAATTATTTTCTTTCTCTAAAACAAATACTTGGGTATATGACACTAGCTGTGGTACTCATATTTGTAATACCTTGCAGGGGTTTAGAGCAAAAAAGAAGCTGAAGAATGGATCCTTGTATGTGTACGTCGGCAACGGCATACGTGTAGCAGTGGAAGCCATTGGAAGTTATGACTTACATTTACCCTCGGGCATAATTCTTGTATTAGACAATTGTCATTATGTTCCTTCTATTGTTAGGGGAATTGTTTCAGTTTCAGTATTGAAAGATTGTGGTTTTAAGAATACATTTACAGATTTTGGTATTTCAGTTTCAAAGAATGATGTTCATTATTTTAATAGTATTGCTATTAATGGAATTTTTGAAATTGATTTGCATGATCGTCTTTCATATACTAATAATTCAATATTAAATATAAGCACTAAACGAGCCAAGTCCAACTTGGACTCATCCTACCTATGGCATTGTCGTCTTGCACACATAGGCAAACACCGTATCGAAAGGCTTCAACGTGAAGGGCTTTTGAAATCAAGTGATGATTCATTTGATAAGTGTGAGTCTTGTGTATCGGGCAAAATGGCGAGGAAACCCTTCTCTCATGAGAATCAAAGGGCAACCGACCTACTAGGAATCATACATAGTGATGTATGTGGTCCCTTTAGGCATATGTCTAGAAAAGGAGCTTACTACTTCGTAACATTTACGGATGATTTCAGCCGTTATGGTTATGTTTATTTACTTAAACATAAACATGAGGTGTTTGAAACATTCAAAGTGTTTCAAAATGAGGTAGAAAATCAACTCGGAAAAACCATCAAGATTCTCCGATCGGATCGAGGTGGTGAATACTTAAGCCTAGAGTTTAAGGATCATCTAAAAGCGCGTGGAATTGTCCAACAGCTTACTCCTCCCTATACACCACAACATAATGGTGTATCGGAAAGGAGAAATCGAACCTTGCTTGACATGGTACGATCTATGATGAATCTTACAACTTTACCATTATCTTTTTGGGATTATGCATTAGAGACTGCTATACGCATTCTCAACATGGTTCCCACTAAGAAGGTTGATAAGACACCATATGAAATATGGCATGGGAAAGCCCCTAATCTGTCTTACTTAAAGGTCTGGGGATGTGAGGCACTCGTTAAACGTGATGCGCCTGACAAACTCGAACAAAGATCTGTTAAGTGTATTTTCGTAGGATACCCAACGGAAACGATGGGTTACTACTTCTATAATCCTTCTGAAAATACTGTGAAAATTGCTCGGTATGCTGAGTTTTTCGAAACCAAGCTTATCGGTGATGGAAACACTGGGAGGGTTGTGGAACTTGACGAGGTTCAAGAGGAAGATACATCATCTTCTACTCATACTGGCAATCAACAATTTGGGGGGGATAAAATTGAGCCTAAAATCATGCCTAAATCTGATCCTCAAGTTGCGATTGAGCCTCATGATATGCCTCAGTCTCAAGCTCAAATTTCTGATGTTCCAATTCGTAGGTCCGAAAGGACGGTACGTGCACCTAATAGATTGAACTTAAACGTTAATCTAGAGGAGGATGGCGTATCCGGGATTCTTGATGAACCTCGAACCTTGAAAGCTGCATTATCAGGTCCTAATGCTGAAAAATGGCTTCAAGCTGCGAATATGGAGATGCAATCCATGAAAGACAACGAAGTTTGGGATTTGGTGGATAAACCACAAAATGCTAAAACTGTTGATTGCAAATGGCTCTTTAAAATAAAGACCGACATGGATGGCAACATACACAACTATAAAGCTCGTCTCGTGGCAAAAGGATTTACTCAAGTTTATGGTATAGACTATGAAGAAACCTTTTCCCCAGTGGCAGACATTAGGGCTATTAGAATTCTCTTAGCCATAGCGGCGTTCTAGGACTATGAGATATGGCAAATGGATGTCAAGACAGCCTTCCTGAATGGTTATCTAGACGAAGACGTCTATATGAATCAGCCAGAAGGTTTTATTGATCCATTACATCCCAACAAAGTGTGCAAGCTTAAAAAATCCATTTATGGACTTAAGCAAGCATCACGGAGTTGGAATAAAAGATTTGATGAAGAAATCAAAAAGTTTGGTTTCGTTCAGAATCTTGATGAGCCATGTGTATATCAAAAAGCCAGTGGGAGTAATGTTATTTTCCTAGTCTTATATGTAGATGACATATTGCTAATGGGAAACAACATTCCAATGCTTGAAGATGTAAAATCTTATCTTGGAAAATGTTTTTCCATGAAAGACTTAGGAGAGGCAACATTTATTTTGGGAATCAAGATCTCGAGAGATAGATCTAAGCGGTTGATAGAGTTAAGTCAAAATGCTTACATTGATAAAATACTGAAGCGTTTTAGTATGGAAAATTCTAAGCGTGGGTATTTACCAATGCAAGATGGACTTAAACTTAGCATCAAGGATTATGCTTCTACACCTCAAGAGGTGGAACGTATGCAAAGGATACCTTATGCTTCGGCAATAGGGTCTATTATGTATGCGGTAAGATGCACAAGACCTGATGTTGCTTTTGCTCAAAACGTTGTTAGCAGATTTCAACAGAATCCAGGCGAAAGACACTGGATTGCTGTAAAGAACATACTGAAGTACCTTAGGGCTACTAAAGATATGGTTCTAGTGTATGGTGGAAATCCTGAGGCTGAACTAAAGGTTACTGGTTATTGTGATGCCGGATTTCAAACTGACCATGATGACACAAAATCTCAAACTGGATATGTGTTCACCATGAATGGAGGAGCAGTAGTTTGGAAAAGCAAGAAACAATCCACTACAGCCGTGTCTGCAACAGAATCAGAGTACATAGCAGCTGCTGAAGTTGCAATGGAAGCTGTTTGGATCCGGAAATTTATTTCTGGACTTGGTGTTGTTCCCACAACCAAGTCTCCTATGGATATGTATTGTGACAATACTGGTGCAATTATCATAGCCAACGAACCTGGTGTTCCGAAAGGAGCTAGACACTTTCAGAGGAAATTTCACTATGTTCGTGAGCAAGTCAATCAAGGTGAAATTCAAGTACTCAAAGTTCACACGGATGATAACTTAGCAGATCCCTTTACGAAGGCTTTGCCAAAAACGAAGCTAACTCACTTAATTGAGGGCATAGGACTTCGTTTGTCTAGTAATCACATGTAAATCCGTGGATTTAGTATTTGGATATATGGATGTAATAAAAAATTTATTTATTAATGAAATTTTTATTGTGAAATTTTATTTTCATAAATCCTATTTTTCATGTTTTATCCTTGAATAATATTGTGTAATATTATTCTAAATATCCGTTGTCGGTCAATTATATGGGAATATGATTGAATAAGACAATATGTGAGTGTTTAGTCAGCTTGGCTCACTAACTCACATAATATTCATTATGATGCATATTGGATAATCCCACATGAATTATTACTTATGGATCTTTGTCATTAAGTATAATTCATAAAGTTTGTTGTCCTTAGACTTGAGATGCAAGTTGCTACTCATGTACGTAGTGCATTATTTGATCATAGTCAATACTACTCCTGGATAAGGGTGGCAAAAAGGCTATTTTTGGTAATGTTGCGAAATACGATGACTACCAGTTGTATTCAATAAAGGATTTGTTCCTTCAGTGAAAAACTGAAGTTAGATACTTACTGGGCCACTCATGAATACTTAAGATATTTGTCTGGCCAGACTCTAGTAAGTCCAGAAGGGTCTCGACTGTATTCGGTAATCTTAAGTGATTCGGGAAATGAGAAACAGAAGTTGAAATGGAATGACTTTGATCCATCTCCAAGTTTTAACTAGAGTATCTGTAACAAAAGGATATAAACTAAATATAGACTCACAGTGACTTTGGTGAAACTTCACTCGTGCATTTATGTGAGCATTGATATGTTGCTAGACATTAATCAATGTTATCATATTTGTTTGAAAATTATTCAAAAGTGGGAGCTGTTGGTATTTGAATGATTTTATCAAATATGTGTCCGTAAATGTGTGAGCCTTTGGGAACGCACACATCGACATTGAGATATTGCTTATTTGCCTAAAGTTATTAATTATTAAAGTTAAATGTTAAAATTAATAATTAAGTAACTAGAGGGATGATTGTGTAAATTATAAACTTGGGGACCAAGTTTTACCTATCTATAAATATACCTTTATAGATTAGGGTTAGGGTTAATCCTAATTAATCCCTAATTTAATTTCACAAAAAAAAAAAATCACTTTTGTCTCTTGGTTTGTATTCGACGGCTGAACAAGAAAAAAAACCTTGGGGTTTTTTTTTTGGTTTTGACTTTTTGGTTTACAAACAAAATCAAACAAATCAAACTAGTTGATTAAGATCGGGCAAGTACTAGCATACAAGCATATTGATAAAGACGGTGTCGTGTACGTGAACAAAGGAAGATCTTACTCTTAGATCTTAAGGTTTTCTTGCAAATAATTCAAGGCAATAAGGTACTACTTATCCGATTTAATTATTCCTATGTGATCATGTTTTCCGCTGCATGTGTTGTTTGACAATCTGATTAGAGTTGTTTACCTATGTTTGTTTGACGTAACACAAAGATTTTTTTTTGAGTTTCGGTTGTGGGGGTTTCGCATCGTACGAACGCAATCAAAAGAAAAGGAAAATTGTCTAGTTCTGTGGGTTTAGCGTGGGACAAACAACGACAAGAAATAAAAAGAATTTTTTATTATTATTACTATATATTTCGTAATATCGTGGTCTCAATTGTACGGAGGAACTAGGTATTTTTTTTAGTCAACAAAAAAAAATCATTGTTTAGTTTGGTTCTGTGTCATGTGTATGATGGCAGGAAAAATTAACATTAATATATTTTTTTTTTGAATATAAATAAATAAAATAAAGGTTTAGTTAATATTGTTAAAAAACTAATTGGTTAAAAGTTAAAAGATAATTAGTTTAAACCTTTATGTTTATAAAATTAAGGGGTTATTTTGAAACCAATCTACCTTGCAATATTTGATGTTTATAATTGTTACCTTTTTGCTATGTTTTAATTTTTATGCAAATTATGTTTGTAAAGTTACATGCATAACTTTATGGACATAATTCGATATATTGATATGTTAAGAAAATTAAAATTGAATTATTGACATAATATTAATTGTTAATTGATTACGTGCGACACCTAAAGATTTTGGATTAATAAAAGGTTATGTGTGGTTTATTTGATATATGAATTGTTCACATATTGATAGCTTACGCAATCCAAACTTTTTTAATTGAACGGATGTATGTGGTCCGTTTCCTTAGAAACGGGAGTTGATTAATATATGAACAATGACCATAGAGACTTTTTAACTTAGGGCTCACCCAATTTGTTGCTAGTTTAATTCTTTATTTCATGTTATTATTTTTGTCAAATGGTTTTGAAAGAAATAATCTTTAATGTGACTAAAGAATTATATAAAGGATTTTATAAAACGTGTGATTGGTAATTCATAATTAAATGCACATCCTCAGTGTATAATTCCCAACTAGGCTCACCTACATAAAGGACGATGTCTAGGAAAGTTATGTGGATGTATTCTACTCCAAATGAGGTCAGGTTTTAAGTGATGCTTTGACGTCCCCTACCCTCACATGCTTTCCTGGTCGTACCTTTTGTAGAGCTACCGAAAGGGTTTTATGATGACGATGGTACATTTGATTATTATATACACTTGGTGTATAGGAATTAGGTAATCATAGAAACACGTTTAAAAACAAGTAATAAAAACATTTTGTTTTTAAAACATCAAAATTATGTAACGAAGTTGTATGCATGCCTCTTCGTACATAAAATATTTTGTCACCCATGGAATTAAGTCATATTGCTATCCATATTGCTTAGATAACTTGTACTTGCTCGTCATTCTGCGTGAGACGTGGGTGAAGGGTATCCAAGGTGGATTACCACTCATCGTGAGACGGTGGTGGACTATCTGCAGTCTTCAGTTGGACGACTTAAATTGGGTTATGCAGTGAGACTGTAAACGCCGATGGCAATAAGATGCGACGAAACATGATTAATGTCACGATCACCATTTTTTGATGCATGATTGAGCCATGACATTAAGTCCCATAGTCTAGGAATTGCATTGGTAAATGCAATTACTGAACGTCACTTACCTTTTGAGTATCATTTAGTTCCTAGCAGATCAACTGATGGAACGGTGATATGTCATTTGGATCCTAGACTTAACGGAAAGTAACCCATGGGTTTTACATTTTTGTTAAGAAATTTTATGTCGAAAGTACTAATGAGAACTTTCTTTCTGTTTTGTAGAAATGGCACAAAAATCCACTACTGATGAGATTTTAAATGAAACCAAAACAGCGTTAAGAAGCAATAAGCTTTTTGGACCAAACTTTAACGATTGGTATCGATCACTGAGGATTGTCCTAAGAGTGATGGAGAGACTTGATATCGTTACTACACCTATGATCGCTGAGCCAAATGCCACTACTTCTCAAGCAGAGCGTGATCAGTATAGGGCAACCTATAAGGTTCACAATGAAGTTGCTTGTCTCATGCTCAGCAGTATGACTCCTGAGTTATGTAAGCAATTCGAGAATAAATGGCCCGATCAGATGATCACTGAGCTGAGTGCATTGTATGAGAAACAAGCCGGCCTTGAGCTAAATGACTTGATTCGAGATGTACATGCATGTAAACATGTATCTAGAACACCAGTGGGAACTCATGTTCTAATCATGAAAAGCTTGTTTGATCGCTTGGATAGAATGCAATACTCATATCATGACCCTGTGGCTGTAAGCATTGTCCTCAATTCTCTTTCACCGGAGTTTGATGAGTTTACACGCAGCTATAACATGCAGGGTATGAAAAAGTCAATTAACGAACTCCATGCTATGCTAGTGGAATTCGAAAAGAGCATTTCCAAGAATAAGGTGAAAGACAACCAAATCCTTGCGATTGGTGGTGGTCAGGCCCAGAAAAAGAAGAAAAAGCAACCGCTACAAGCTAAGGGCAATGTTGCAAAGCCTGGTAAAAATAAGCAAGCTATTGTTTATTCTTCCAAGCCTAAGCAAAACCCTCCAGCTAAAAAGGTGCAGGTCGCTAAAGATGATGGGTGTCACCATTGTGGTCAGATTGGACACTGGAAGAGGAATTGTCCTAAGTATTTATCCGAGGTGCAAGAAAAGAAGAGAGTCGGCAATGCCGGATCTTCAGGTATCTTGACTATCGAATTATTTTCTTTCTCTAAAACAAATACTTGGGTATATGACACTGGTTGTGGTACTCATATTTGTAATACCTTGCAGGGGTTTAGAGCAAAGAAGAAGCTGAAAGATGGATCCTTGTATGTGTACGTCGGCAACGGCATACGTGTAGCAGTGGAAGCCATTGGAAGTTATGACTTACATTTACCCTCGGGCATAATTCTTGTATTAGACAATTGTCATTATGTTCCATCTATTGTTAGGGGAATTGTTTCAGTTTCAGTATTGAAAGATTGTGGTTTTAAGAATACATTTACAGATTTTGGTATTTCAGTTTCAAAGAATGATGTTCATTATTTTAATAGTATTGCTATTAATGGAATATTTGAAATTGATTTGCATGATCGTCTTTCACATACTAATAATTCAATATTAAATATAAGCACTAAACGAGCCGAGTCAAACTTGGACTCATCCTACCTATGGGCAAGTACTAGCATACAAGCATATCGATAAAGACGGTGTCGTGTACGTGACCAAGGAAAGATCTTGAACTTAGATCTAAAGGTTTTCTTGCTAATAATTCAAGGCTATAAGGTACTACTTATCCAATATAATTATTCCTATGTGATCCTGTTTTCCGCTGCATGTATTGTTTGACAATATGATTATTCTAGTTGTTTACCTATAGTGGTATCAGCCAAAACATAGGTTAATTTTATTTTGGATTGAAAACATCAAAAATTGTGGGGGGATTAAGGGTTGGTTTAATAATAAAAAATTTAGTTTTTTTATTCAATCTCTTGGCCTTTCGTTCGACAAAACAACAAATATAAAAAAAAAACCTCACCATGATGTCTTGTTTTATAATTGTTTGGACACTTGCAAGTAAAAACAAAAGAAGCTGAATTTTTGTTTCTTGGTTTCGGTCAACATGAAAGGTCAAGCAAAAAAAAAAAAGTGGTTTTTTTTTCCGATTAAATTAATAATATAAAGGTTAAGTTAAAATTGTTAATAACTAATTAGTTAAAAGTTAATAGGTAATTAGTTTAAACCTTTATGTTTATAATATTAAGGAGTTAATTTGAAACCAATCTACCTTACAATATTTGATGTTTATAATTGTTATTTTTTGCCATGTTTAATTTTTATGCAAGTTATGTTTGTAAAGTTACATGCATAACTTTATGGACATAATTAGATATATTGTGTAACAACCCCAAAATTTGGACCAATTTAAAATTTTCCTAATTACGTGTTTATTACTTGTATATAATATGAAATAGGATTATATACGTTATTTACTATATGTATATATGGATGGAATATATATATATATATATACGCGTATACGATTCGTACATATCGTATAAAACAACAATCGTACAAACTTGCGAACATTGTAAAACGATTATTAAATAATGTGAAATTATTTAATCACTTTGACCAGTACATTATATTATGTTTATAATATAACGGAAAACGTACGTTTTAAACCAAAACAATACCGAACTCTCCGAAAACTCGACCAACCGACAAAACAAAACAAAGTTATGTTTTATAACTTGAAAACTAGTATTTTGATAAAATACTTCAATTTAATTATTGAGTAATAATTCGTATTTTAAAACGTATACTTAAACGCGTATAAAATTATTTTAGCGTTTAAACGACCGGGGAAACGAACACCGCACGGAGCGCAAACGCGAGGAAGCAAAACTTGGTGAGACCACACCATGGTGGCCCCACCCAACCGGCCCAAGGTGAGGGGATGTCAAACCCTCACCTCACTTGTCCACTTACACACACAAAACACAAACCACACCCTCAACCATTCTCTCTCTCTCTCTCTCTAAAACCGATTACAAAACGCCATAAAAACACCATTAAAACACCTCGGAGGTCCATACCCGTTTGGAGAAAAGTGATCACGAGAACGAGGGCTATAACTTCATCTTTTCGGATTTTCGTTTCGACAACTTTGTAAGTTTTCCGGCGACCCGAAACTTTTCCGATTACATTTATTTTGCTAGATTATTGTTTCCCTAACTTAGTAATGTCCGAAAATATAATCTAAACTCGTTTTTGAACACTTTTACGAAAATGTCGGTTTTGGTCATTTTAAAGAAAACGACACCACCAACATTAAAAACGACTACAAATAGTTATTATGGACTTATTATAACATATTAAAACTAGTATAAAAGTTCTAGACCCAACGGAAACCGGAAAATACGTTTTCGGAAACTAAATTTCCGAACAGACCTCTTGTGTCGCATCGGACCGAAATTTCATGCGACACAACACTATGTCGCATGTTATGTCGCACGTTATGTCGCAATGTATGCGACACAACGCTTATGTCGCATTGTATGTCGTACCATCTACGACACAAAGTTTACCTATCGCTTGATTGCGACACAACGACTATGTCGTATCATTGTGTCGTACCCTTGTCTGCGACACAACCATTGTGTCGCATAAACACTAAATCAGAAACAAATCCATACGACACAGACCTTATGTCGCATACAGTCTGCGACACAAGCCTTGTGTCGCAGAAAGCCCAGATCAGAAAACAAAATATATTCTAAGTGTTGGAATCACTTTTCAACTACTAAATCAAATACGATGCTACTTATACCTGAAAATGCTATACTTTTGAGAGTATACAACAACACTTGAATACGTACAAGACGATACTAAACTAACGTGAGATTTCACTCACACACGCGTACGAGATTACACAGGAAATACTTAGGAGATTACACTCCAACGAACATACACTTGTACATTACACGGGATTACATCCGATACAAACTTACAAGTTCACTCACTAGTTACGTGCTGGATTACACGTTAACTGATACGAACATACATACGAATACTTACGAGGTTTCACTCGTACCCTTTGGGGTCTAAGCCCATTGGAACGTACACAAACGATACAGGTTGTAATACAAACAAACGATCATACGAGTATACTTTACAACTGTACCACTACTATGAATACATAATAATAATGGATGGAATTATTATTATACATCGATAACAAACGGACAGTACAACTTTTATACAAACTACGATTTACAAACGATTACAAACTTACAAACAAACTAATGGACATTAACTAGTTTGGGAACAACTAGCATGGATACTTTACAAGTATTCCATTTACTTACTAAACCTTATGCGTATTAGGACGCTAAGGGTTGCTAGTTCGGGATACTACTTGCTTACTTACTGCATTATCTGCCAGACTCAGGTGAGTCTCACAGCCCCTACTTTACTGTTTTATACTCAGGGGTGAGATGCATTACTGTTTTACATGAACACACAAAACTTACTTGCTGCCATGATTTACTTACTGTATGAGATTACGAATACGCCAACTGCATGAGTTTACGACTAATCCAATGAAATCCTCCTGAACCATAGTTGTTAGTTATGTGATAAGCGCGAGTTTTAGTATATGGATCCATATGGGACTGACAATCCCCGCCCGGGGTAGCAAGCACTACCACGAACCGTTCCTGTAGAAACGGGCGTTTCTTACTCGTTCCGTATGAATGTTTTGGATTACATTCATGAGGGGGTACCTATATCTACTGTACGTTAAGCCTCAACTATGGTGGCTCATGGCAATTGTATCAAACGGTTAGCATAACCTGCAACCACCACTTATTAAACTTAAGTTAACGATGAGCATAACCTGTGATCGTTAATTACTGGCTGGCTATGATTTACAAATACTACTTGTGTGTTCAAACTGTTTACTTACTTACAAACCTGTGAGATTCACCAACCTTTTTGGTTGACCGTTTTAGTAATGCTTCTCAGGTACACAGCATCAGTAGGGATGCCCAGCAGGATAAGCTTCCTTAGCTCGAGTCACATGCATTTACAAGCTTGGAGATTTTATTGCATTACTTTTGTACTTACTGTTATGTATTAGAATCTCTAGGAATTTACTTGAACTCGAGCTTGTATTTTGAAACTACTTATGTATTAATGTAATAACTTTTCGAACGTCTCATTTAGAGTCGTTCACTGTATCCTTTGTGCTTGTGATTATTGATTAGTAACACCCAGAACGTCGCTTCCGCAAACTGTTAAATTTGGGGGTGTTACAGATTGGTATCAGAGCCTAAGGTTATAGTGAACTAGGTTGCATTTAGTGGGCCTAGACTATGACCGTTAGGCAGTATTCCTCATTAGGTATAACTGGTTCAGGAATTACAGCATACGAGTTTAATTTAACATAGCCTGATCAACTATGTACAATTAAATAAAGATGATGTGAGTTCTGAAAGGGGTTATGTTGAACCGGAATGCATTAGCTGACTCTGACCTCGAGAGAACCGGGACTTTTACGTGATTGTGCTAGGCACGAACTAGGCGGTTATGTGATATATATATATATATATATATATATATATATATATATATATATATACATAGGCCTCTTTCCCCGATACGATATTCTCTCTCGACTACTACGAAATTAATATTCCTTAACATTTCATCGAACAAACGACAACTCGATTCTCGTCATTCTGTCCTTATTTAACTTCGATATAAATTCACGACTACCGACTTACGTCTGAAGACTTCCACACCGTTATAACTGACAACCATAGCTACTGCAACATCCTTCGATATGAAGATCGAGACCTCGTTTTCATTTGCCATTCCTATCAAATTCTACGTTTATAACATTCTATAACGTACATTACTGCACTGTTAGATGTATTCTAGGAAAAACATCTTCAACAAATTTTAACCTGCTTTTACACAGGAACTTTCATAACTTCTGTTTAAACAGTTATTGTTATACAAAAATTTCAAAACTTTGTCACCGACCATACTCTCAACCGAACCATTTTCAACTCAAGTTTTCGTTAGACTTCGAATTATACAACCGACTTTTACTATCAAAAATTTTATAACAAATATATTTCTATCAAACATGTTACAAAATTTCTTACAAAATGTTTTATAAGATTCTCAAAAATTTCGAAACTATATAAACGTATTTATAACCCACAAACTTTGAACAAATTTCAACCTTTGACGAAATTTCTTTGAACATACTAAATCATCACCGCCATAATTCTGATTCAAATCCTCACATGTTCTTTATTATTGTTTCAAGGAACATGCCTCCTCGACGTCAAATCATGCTTACTGAAGTCGAAGTAGCGGGTATAATTGCCTGTAGCGTGGCTCAAGCCCTAGCTACCCGAACATCAACCCCTGGTAGCGAAGATACAGCTACTAATGGACCACAACCCAAAACCTGCACCTACAAGGATTTCCATAACTGCAAGCCGCTGAACTTTGCAGGAACTGAAGGAGCAATCGGTCTGATTCGATGGACAGAGAAAATTGAATCAGTGTTCCTCATCTGCAACTGCAAGGAAGAGGATAAAGTTAAATTCGCCGCCAGCACCTTTTCTGACACCGCCCTTACTTGGTGGAACACTTATGCGCAAACGGTGAGCATTGCCGATGCTTACAAACTACAGTGGGATGAACTAAAGAATATGCTGAGGGGCGAGTACTGCCCAAGAGATGAGCTGAAGCAACTAGAGTTAGAATTCTGGAATCACAAGATGCAGGGTGACGACATCACCGGATGCTTTCACCAGCTGGCACTTTTGTGCCCATCCATGGTTGATCCTGAATACAAAAGGATCGAAAAGTACGTTGATGGACTTCCCGAGCGACTACAAGATTTAGTGACTTCATCTAAACCGGGAACCATTCAGAGCGCCATTCGTATGGCACATGAGTTAACGGCCAATTCTGTCCGCCGTGGCTCGACTTCAACCCCGTCTGCGAATAACAAACGTAAATGGGAAGTAAGTCCCCACTCATCCAACCCGACTTCTGACAAAAAGCTTGCAACAGTCAATGCCAATGACTCAAAGGCTTATAAGGGGAGCAAGCCTTACTGCTCCAAATGTAGCTGCCATCATAACGGCTCCTGTCCCTGCACTAAGTGCAAGAAATTCGGGCACCTGGCCCAAGACTGCCGAACCAACCCCACTGGTACTGATACTTCTGCACCCAAGACCTGCTATGAGTGCAACGGTACCGGGCACTTCAGGAAGGATTGCCCTAGGCTGAAACCCCGAACCAACAATACAAGGAGTAGAGCTTATGTAATCAATGCTAGGGAGGATGACCCAAATCCGAGACTCTGTGATTTACTCAACCCGGGTACGCTCATTCTTGACTACCCGAATCTGTTTTCTCATAAATCTCTCGCTTAACGACTTGTGTATAACTGTAATTATTCTGTGTGTTTTCTTTGATCCTAAGTACACAATAGGATTAGGAAACGACCGACTACTTAAACCCCGACAACACAATTTGCCTTACACTTTAGATACAGTAACCCAAACTCCCTCCCCAATTATCTCACACTGGTTGAGACCGGGAACTCGTATGCTATTCGTTACTTGAAACAGATAAATTAATATAACTTCACTTACTTGAGGCAAATTCTTAAATAGAACACGTATTTCGTAGGAAATGACAACTCACTCCGTCAACAACCCTACACTGCAAAATGAACTGCTCAGTGAGGAACCGAAGATGTTTCCTTACCTCCTCGAACTCGAGTGTGATACAGAACACTCCGCTGAATCAGCAGCAGCACCTGCCCCTCCTGCTGCTCTAACTGCTGCAAAAGCATCAGTTGATGAAACCTTGACTACTGAATCAGTTAACCACCTTAACCAAACTATTGATTCGCTGCGAAAACAACTTACTGAAGCACGGGAAGACATTGATGACCTACGACGAATTGCTTTCCAAAATGACATACGTATGCGTGAGTACGAGCTACGTTTGGTAGCTTTAGAAAACCCTACTTCACCACCAACTTCACATGATACTCCTACTGAAGAGGATACCGACACCGACTATACGTCACCTCCAGCAAAAAGGGTGAAGATTACTCCCTCCAACTCTTCAGGAAATTACTTGGGAAAGAAACCTTTCTGTTCCCGATGCACTCGGCATCATGAAGGACCGTGTACCATACCCACCGGTCGATGCAAATCCTACCCTAAAAGTACGAATCCTCCTAAGGTGAAACTCTGCTTCAACTGTGGGAGTGCTGGCCATCTCAAGGCCCAATGCCCACTACCATCAGGCAACAAATTTAGGGTACGTTACCACTTAACGATTTCTTGATTTCAAACACTGTAGGATCTACCCTACTACTGTAGGCTGCTAGTACACATTGTAGCTACCTGACTGGTATCGAACTACCGACTACTACTTCGAACAAATTTCGGGACGAAATTTTATTAACAAGGGGAGAATGTAACAACCCCAAAATTAGGACCAATTTAAAATTTTCCTAATTACGTGTTTATTACTTGTATATAATATGAAATAGGATTATATACGTTATTTACTATATGTATATATGGATGGAATATATATATATACGCGTATACGATTCGTACATATCGTATAAAACAACAATCGTACAAACTTGCGAACATTGTAAAACGATTATTAAATAATGTGAAATTATTTAATCACTTTGACCAGTACATTATATTATGTTTATAATATAACAGAAAACGTACGTTTTAAACCAAAACAATACCGAACTCTCCGAAAACTCGACCAACCGACAAAACAAAACAAAGTTATGTTTTATAACTTGAAAACTAGTATTTTGATAAAATATTTCAATTTAATTATTGAGTAATAATTCGTATTTTAAAACGTATACTTAAACGCGTATAAAATTATTTTAGCGTTTAAACGACCGGGGAAACGAACACCGCACGGAGCGCAAACGCGAGGAAGCAAAACTTGGTGAGACCACACCATGGTGGCCCCACCCAACCGGCCCAAGGTGAGGGGATGTCAAACCCTCACCTCACTTGTCCACTTACACACACAAAACACAAACCACACCCTCAACCATTCTCTCTCTCTCTCTCTCTAAAACCGATTACAAAACGCCATAAAAACACCATTAAAACACCTCGGAGGTCCATACCCGTTTGGAGAAAAGTGATCACGAGAACGAGGGCTATAACTTCATCTTTTCGGATTTTCGTTTCGACAACTTTGTAAGTTTTCCGGCGACCCGAAACTTTTCCGATTACATTTATTTTGCTAGATTATTGTTTCCCTAACTTAGTAATGTCCGAAAATATAATCTAAACTCGTTTTTGAACACTTTTACGAAAATGTCGGTTTTGGTCATTTTAAAGAAAACGACACCACCAACATTAAAAACGACTACAAATAGTTATTATGGACTTATTATAACATATTAAAACTAGTATAAAAGTTCTAGACCCAACGGAAACCGGAAAATACGTTTTCGGAAACTAAATTTCCGAACAGATCTCTTGTGTCGCATCGGACCGAAATTTCATGCGACACAACACTATGTCGCATGTTATGTCGCACGTTATGTCGCAATGTATGCGACACATGCAAAACTGCGCATTGGTCACACATGCTCGAAATCAAATCGTCATACATTAGAATATTTATGTGACTAAAGATACAAAAATAAAATTAACATCATTAGTTAGCCTTATCTGAACTTCAATCATGTGACCATTTTAAAATGTATTGCCACACCTTCGAACATTTATGTGGCTAAAGGGCACTGCTATTTTTTTGCTCATTATTTAGTCACATATGAATTTGGAACGCGTGACAAATGAAGAGTAAGTTCGAAGCATTAGTCACGTTATACACATAAAATGTGACAAATCTATGTCACACACTTGAACACTGTGACTAAATGCCACTATATGGTCACATGAAGTAATTGTATATGTGACTAAATCATATAGTCGAGTTTGTCACACATGATTTCAGTGTAGCCAAAATCCGGTACATATGGTCGCATAACTTATTATGTGTGTCTAAAGTTTAGTGTGTGTTAGAATGTCAAAAGCTAATGTGTATAGTCACATTAATTTCTAGCACGATCATGTGACTATATGGCTTTATAATAGCTACACCATATCACAAATGTGTATCTAAATGATGTTTATAGCCACATTTTAGGTGATTATATGTGACCAATATATTTATAACAGTCACGTTGTAAAATATTCATGTGGCTATTATTTTGAGCAAAATTGGGCAAAAACGATTATCATTAAGTTTGATATTAGTCACATTGAGTATTAGTTTGTGTGTCTAAATCATGAGACTTTATATGGTCACATGAAGTAATTTTTTATGTGACTAAATCATATAGTCGAGTTTGTCACACATGATTTCAGTGTAGCCAAAATCCGAGACATATGGTCGCATAACTTATTATGTGTGTCTAAAGTTTAGTGTGTGTTAGAATGTCAAAAGCTAATGTGTATAGTCACATTAATTTCTAGCACGATCATGTGACTATATGGCTTTATAATAGCCACACCATATCACAAATGTGTATCAATCTAAATGATGTTTATAGCCACATTTTAGGTGATTATATATGACCAATATATTCACAATAGTCACGTTGTGAAATATTCATCTGGATATTATTTAGAGCAAAAATGGGTAAAACGATTATCATTAAATTTGATATTAGTCACATTGAGTATTAGTTTGTTTGTCTAAATCATAAGACTTTATATGTCAAATGGAGTAATTGTTTATGTGACTAAAACGTATGTTTAATAATGAAATATATGATATATGACATTACCAGTATCACATATACCACTATTAAACTTAGGATAAAATTAATTCATCATTTTGAAATATATGACATTATCATAACACTACTACATAAATAACACAAAGAAACCTGTTTTAAATCTTATAGAGACATGTATATCAACAGGTTTCTTTGGTTACAAGTCTCACCCAAAGAGACCCGTTGACAACAGGTCTCTAAAAGTAAATAGAGATCTCTTGTCTAGAAAACAACGTGTCCATATTGTTGGGTTTGTGGGTTATTAATCAAACACAAAGAAACCAGTTGGCTAATTACCAACATGTCTCTATTCTTTTTTGCAGCAACCACATATTTCTAAAAAAATTCATTTTTCTCTCTAGAAAACCCGATATTAACTAGAAACTGTACTTGTCTAGCTAATCGTCCAACCGCTACAAAATACACCAAATTCTCCACAAACTATATATAACAAATCTAATATATACAACAGGTCCATTTAACACATACTTCATCAACAAAACTTTACATTTATTCATACAACGAGGTCATAGTTTATTCGTCTAGAATGCGAGATACATTTGATCATATCCAAACCTCTATATATAAGAGCTGTTTGGGTACAAATTCTTTTCTAATAGAGCGAAAAGATGTACAGGTGTTAATTGTTCCTATCAAACTATATGACTAGCAGTAGATTTCTTGCTCACTTCTGATGGACATGTTGAAGAAGTATTTATGGTCTTAATTCATGCTGTGAAAAAAAAGACAAATAAATGAATCATTAGCATGTATGTTACTGTTGGTAAACTGAACAATAAAAAATAAAAATAAAAACCTTACCCGTGAACAAATGGGTTGAACTTGGTAATAGCATGTTCATACATTATTTGTAATTCTTGGATCATATATGTGTTTTCAAGTTTGTAGAATGTTTTTAGCTCTACCCTACCTGATGGCCTTATTACATTTACTTTTCCCACAGATAAATTCAGCTACATATGTGAATATTAGATGAAAACAAGGACCATGAGAAAATGGCAATGATAAAACTACATCTGTGGTACAACACTTCTACAGACCATAACAATTTCATTCCCAACCATTGACGATAAATTTCATGAATGCCTAATTAAAATCGCTGAAACCATAGTCAGCATTTGTTCAATCCAATAATCCGTGTTAAAGGTGGTCTTTTCAACCCGTTCACTTGTATGATATACTACTTGGTATAAATAAATGCTATATGCCTACATCACCACTAGCAAGTTCCAACCATATATTTTATGCATTCCAATTCACAATTTAAAGGTGAAGCATACCTTTGCTGCAAACGTCTGAAAGCTTCTCCAATCGAATGCCAATTTTGTAAAACCATATACATTTGATATCCTCAATAAGAGACCTTACCTATTACAAATAAAAAAAACAGCTCATGAACATTAAGGTCGAGAATTTCATCACCAACACCACATATATAAAAAATATAAATGATCACTGGCTTACATCTAAGACAATATTAATAAGCAAGTAAAGCCACTCAACAGTCAAAAAGAACCCTTGAGATCTTAACATAATGAAATGGAAACACCTCAAAATAACCTGTAGAGCCACACTTTGCCTACAAAACCCGAGTTAACTTCTATTGTCCACAATAACAAGATCAAAGAGCGACTGGCTACCACTTTGAATACCTATAAAATCTACCAATATCATTTATTTATACAATCTAATTATTCATTTTCACAGCCTATGTACTTATAGCTTGAAGCAATTGATAGAAATTAATTACATACATAATATAAAAAGATGAGTATTTAAATTTCATAATTCATGGAGCAATACATACCAACAGACTTCCAATCAGGAGGTCAAATTGTGCATTTTCTTCTCTCTTTTTTTCAAAGCAACCGCTAACCATATCGGAACTTCAGTAGGTGTTAATGGCTCAAAGGTAACAAACTTATCCTGCCAAGTATATTAATTTATTCAGTGTTGATTTACTGTTGATGACAACATAATAATAAGACTATAATATGAGCTAAATAGTAAATACATATACAACAATTGAATTGAGGCAATCAATTCCTAGTTTGGGAAAAACGTGGATCGTTTCATCGAAAGTTAAAAACTCTTGCAGAAAATAAAAGCATATCACATGATTAATGTCTCCCAGTACCTACATAGCAATCAATTAATTTACAGCAAACGACTTCAAAGGAAAATTCAATTTGCATATTCCACACATCTAAGAATCATAGGTTTTAAAATGTACACGATATTATAATCATCAAACGAAAAAGAATTACCAAGTTAACGACAGCCCAAAATTGTGTGGTGGTCGTTCTGCAATGGAGAGAGACATCAAAAGAGAGGTGGTGATGTGGTGGGTGGCGGGCTCTAATGGCGGTAATAGTAGTTTTTTAGGGTTAAAGAGAATTTGATTTTGGGGAAAGTGGAGGGCTGGCACCAAGTTAAAAAGTACAGAGATCGGGTTTGAAACGTTTGGGGGTGCAAGGGCGCCAACTTAAAAAGAACCCCATTTTTCTATATACCACTATACAACTTGCACCCGTATATACTATATACTAGTACTAAAAATTTGAAAGCAGATACAATTAACTTATCATTGTTTAGGATAGTTGGTTAAGCTTATTTTTCTAAATCTCTTAATCGCTAGTTCGAGTCCCTATATATAGGGGTGTTCATTTTCGGATATATGAAATTTCGGATAGTGAATTTCACTACACAAAACCCGTATCCGAAATTTTGGATATCCGGGTAGATTGTATATATAAAAAATGAAAATAAGTACACTTATAAGTTCGTAACTATGATAACAGAATAAAATTCATTAAAATTAAAAATAAAATAAAATTGAATAAATACTCAAGATAATGAAAAACTTTCTAGAATTTACTAAATGAAAAAAAATTCTAACACTTGTATATGTATGTTAAAAAAAAGACTTTGAGTTGTAAGAAAACTGGATGTTTGATAGATCCTAACACAAAATTATCCAGTTGGTTGCATACATTAGCAATTTAACGGGTAGGTTGCATTTTGGAGTATTTTATGGTAGTTCGTTGCCGACTTTTGTCATTAATCCTAAAATTAATTCATCATTTTGGAATATATGACACTATCATAAGTTTAATAATGAAATATATGATATATGACATTATCAATCACAAATGTCACTATTAAACTTAGGATAATATAATTCATCATTTTGAAATATATAACATTATCATAACTTTAATAATGGAATATATGATATATGAACTACCAATATCACATATACTACTATTAGACTTAGGATAACATTAATTCTTCATTTTGGAATATATGACATTATCATAGGTGTAATAATGGAATATATGATATATGACACTACCAATATCACATATGCCACTATTAAACTTAAGATAAAATTAATTCATCATTTTGGAATCTATGACATTATCATAAGTTTAATAATGAAATATATGATATGATATATGACGTTACCAATATCACATATGCCACTATTAAACTTAGAATAAAATTAATTCATTATTTTAGAATATATGACACTACCAATATCACATATACCACTATTAAAACTTATGGTAAAATTAATTCATCATTTTGAAATATTTGACATTATTATAAGTTTAATAATGAAATATATGATATATGACATTACCAATATCACATATGCCACTATTAAACTTATGATAAAATTAATTCATCATTTTGGAATATATGACATTATCATAAGTTTAATAATGGAATATATTATATATATGACATTACCAATATCACTATTAAACTTAGGATAAAATTAATTCATTATTTTGAAATATATGACATTATAGTTTAATAATGGAATACATGATATATGACACTAATTTATAATTTTGGAATATAAGACATTATCTTATAGGTGTATATGAACCATATTAATGGTTGAATGGTGAATATAAATATTGATATTTAGTAGATTAAATATGGATTCCGATATTTCATAGGTGAATACATGTGTTATGTATGTACATACATCGGTGAATACATGTGTTATGTATGTACATGGACGAATAATCAATATGAATATTGATAAAGTTAGTGAATATGAATTTTGAAACGTTAATTAAATCATGTATACTTATGATAAAACTAAGTTTAAATTAAATCTTATTTTTATACACAGTTTATATTATAAGAACTGTAAGTCATAATTTATAAAGTTTTATTTGTGTATTATCTTTATGTAAATACATAGATAGATTTTTTCCCAAAAATATTTCGTCATTTCTAATATCCCGCCCTAACTTCCCCCAAATCAAATTTCATAAATTTTTAACGTGCTGTTCCCAAATTCTCCCCGAACCAAATTTCCCCCAAACCAAAACCCTAGCGTCCACCACCACCACATCTCACTAATGTGCCCTCCCCAGATGAAATCCTTTACTTAATCAGCTCTCGCATTTCAACACATGGCGTTAGCCTCTCCAATTTCATCACCATCGTCATCCTCACAGTTCTTTAAGTTACCACTAATTCATCCACCGTCTCCATCGACTAACGTTCCGGTTATCAGATACGCATTGATCCGATCAAAATGTAAACTGATCACTCTATGTAATTACGGAGATTTTGTGTGTCTGGTTCAATCGAAATTCGTTAGGTTTAAGAGGTGTTGTACAAAATCCACGGAGGAGAGAACGCCGGAGACGTTAACTAGTGATGATAATGACGATGATGTCATCTTGTATAATCTGTATGACAGCATCTATTTTATAGTATAATTTTGTAATCAGTTATTGTATTATTGTATATCTTAAAGGTTGTAGAAGTGAGTTCAATTGGAACAGTGTCAACCAGAAAAATTAGTAGAAGGCATCTGTTGAAGTCAAGTGGTGAGTTGAAACTTCGGATAATATAATTATCTGCTGCAAAGAGTTTTTTTTTTTTTTTTTTCTGCAATATTTGATTTCTGGTTTGCACCTTGATGGCGTCATTGATGGCCAAATTCACATTTGAAATTTTGGTTTGTTTACGTGAGAATGCCATACTATTGAACTTAGGCTCACTGCGGGCAATTGCAATGCTAGAAAGTGTCTTTATATTTAATTACAGTCGGTGAGCATTGGTGTTTGAACATATTCATATTCAGCTTCAACCCCCTTCAATCATTGAAAAATGGTAGTTAAGCACTTTCCCCCTTGATGTATATGTTGGGTGTCTTAGGCGAGCAGGAAAAGCTTTTATTGATGCATTATTACCTCGCTTAAATCTTAAAAACCAGCATGGAGGTCTCGTAATGCCATTTGAACTTGAGGTTGGTTCAGGCCTTCGTATCTAATTTTTTGATTGGCAAAATTCTCCACCGTTTAAGCTACACATGTGTATGGATTCTGGCTTTACAATTATTTTGAACATGATGTTTCAGGTAGTTGAAGCAGCCCTACATTCAAGAATACAGAGGTTTTAGGATAAAGTCATTGATTTAGAACCACGTGTGAGTATGGAAACATAGTGAGTATATACAATCCAATTAATGCACCACGCACATGTTTCAGGTTAAGTGTGGCGAGGACCGGGCTGACGTTGAAGTGATTCCCGGTGTTATAATTATCAATATTTGAAATTTGCTTCAGGTACTTCTATGTGCTATCTACCCTCAGTTAGTTCAGTATATTGAGTATATTGAAGTAGGGTTAACAGCATGACTAATCATCTGAGTTATGTTAACCTTTTTGTTATGATTTTGTTAACTTTTTATCCGGTTTTTCTTTAACAACCTTTTATATAAACCGTGATTGTATTTGACATTAGAGTTTTTACCGGGATTTGCAATTTTGGATTTTTTTGTGTTATGTATTTGCTGCATTTAGTTTATGCAATTTTTGTATGCTGCCATGGCAAAGTACATTCAAGACCGAGTCTAACTACCTTGAACTGAAAGAAACATCATGGCTGAGGAATATCTTCTTAGTCTAGCTATCGTTTTTATAAACTTTCCTTTTATTTGTTTAGTGAATTTGAATATCTTCTTAGTCTAGGTATCAAATGGGTCAATAGCTATTTAATCTTATATACATATATATATAACAATGTGTCGTGGTTTCCATGGATTTGGCTTCTAGCCTAAATTGACACTTTTATTTTTTATTTTGTTGTTTACTTTGTACAGACGTGGACAATGATAAGAATAATGCTTATTTGAAGATGTTAACCTACTTGGTAATCACAATACACTATCAACCTTTATAATATATTTCTATTAGTTTATATCCCATGATTTTAACTAAAAGTGGTTATTTAAATCTTGTCGATCATAGCATGTATGCATTGGGTATTATATTTCAAACCACTTAATTCGGTCATATGTTTTTTTATTTTTTTGATTTGTATTGATTTCACGTCTTTTTTTTTTTACCCGATCAGTATTCTTTTAGTCAAGTCTATTTGCCGGTTCCTATCACTCTTCTTATTATGCTTATAATCGACAATTAATATGTTTCCAAGTTTGTAACATTAACATATCATAACCTTTAGGTCTAAAACAATCCTGATTTGGAACTGACCCGTTTCAACTGGTGCTTTATTGGTAGACATATATTTTCTGTTAACTGGAAAAGATGGTGACTGTAAGTGTGATAAGCTTTTCATCCACCCGAGTAAGACGAAGATGTTTTCTAATATAGTAGCATCTATTGTTTTACTTATTAAGACTATCAAAGATGGAAACCTTCAAATGAATTGTTTATCTCTGGCATTTTTACTTTCAGCTGCTTTTAGTAGTGTCTAAAACAATATTGATTTGGAAATGACCCCTTTCAACTGGTGCTTATTTGTTAGACATATTTTTTCTGTTAACTGGAAAAGATGGTGGCTGTAAGTGTGATAAGCTTTTCATCCACCCAAGTAAGACGAGGATGTTTTCTAATATAGTAGCATCTATTGTTTTACTTATTAAGAATATCAAAGATGGAAACCTTCAAATGAATTGTTTATCTCTGGCATTTTTACTTTCAGCTGCTTTTAGTAGTGATTCCATTATGTATATTGGAGGTGGTAAACTTGGTGGGCATTAATTGGATATGGTAATATGGGCAGGTTGCACCGGGTTGTGTAATGGGTCAAAGCCTATTCGTGTTCAAACGGGTTGTGTAAAGTGGAATTTTACTCCAGGTGCAACAGCATTTGATCGGAAGTCTCTTTCATTAGATCTGTAGGTATGGCTTCTGATCTACTGTCCTATGACATGTTGCTTCATATCTAAGTCAGTATTATAGAGAATGCTCACTTGATTCTTCTCAGATACGTATTTATTTGAAGCTTGCATTTAGTTTAGGAATTAAATATGCACAGTCACTATATGGTTTATGTACGCGGTAAAAGTAAATGAATAAGTTAAAAAGGAAAGGGATCAAATGGTTGACCTTTAAGTTTCTCATGTTTCTATGTTCTTGCAACTTTTATCCTGTTTCATTTGGAATTTATGTTTTTATTGGGGTTTGGCATTTTATGCAGGCTTGGTGATGTTGTCCTGCATCATTGCTACTGCAAGTTTTGATTGTTAGTTGAGTTGCAGGTCTGTCTTTTGATCAATTATATGAAACTTACCTTTATTATGTGGGTAAAATTAATAATTTATCAACTATTTATAAATACGAACAATTTTCTTCGGTTGAGTAATTAACAATTAGTTTTATCTTAATTTTTTGTCAAACCCGTGTAATCACGGGTAAATTAACTAGTATGATCCCATCGAGAAGATTAATATAGATGACCCCAAGCAGCTGATCGGGAACCAAAGGTAAGATTCTATTAAAATAATTTTGTATTATTCAGTTTATCAACAAATACACACTAATATGATTATATAAATGCTAAGACTTCCTTTAATTCTTGTTTTTTCAGCGTGACATGGGACCATAAAGACCTCTTCAACATGTCCGTTGATAAGGTGTTAGTGGATACAGCTTGTATACTGGACTTTGCAAACAATGGTTTCAAAATAGCTAAGGATGCCGTAGGTGGTTTTTATGCATGGCCCAAGGATCAAGTGGTATTTTGATGAGGAGGTACATGCTACACGTTTTTATCAACCTACATATATATAATTCTTCATATTTAATTTAATGTTTATACATATATGCGGCTTTTGTGTTGTACAGGTAACACCACCAACTTCTGGATAAAAGGTTGGTGATGAGAATACAACTGCACTAGAAGTATCAAAGAAAAAGCGTAAAGCAATTTTTGTATCTAGTGATACCATGCAAAAGCAAGCAAGGACCAAATTATTCAAGAGTCAAAAGTCCTTAAAAATATGATGTATAATTAGTTTATCTTGATATTTAAGTAATTACTTTCGCTTATTATTATGTAAAACGTTCCAATTTTAGTTTGGGTACATGCAATTATGTACATTCTAATTTTAATTTGTGGTGTTATGTAATTCAAATTGTTACACAAATTATTTATTTGTTATATGTGACTAAAAGATGCACTCACGTAATATGGTCACACTTTGTGGCCACTGTTTGATTAATTCGTTGTGTCACTAAACGTTACAAAACGCCACACAAACATAAAATTCAAGTGGCTATTGGATGAACAATAGTCACACAAAATACACGTTTACTTGACTTTAAAGAGCATATGGTCACATTTATTAACACATATGGCCACTTTTGGCTTAATTTTATGTGACCAAATCCTAAAATAAAGCACTTGTTGTGTGACTAAATGTTAAAAAACGTCACACAAACATAAAATTCAAGTGGTCATTGGATGAACAATAGTCACACAAAATTTACGATTACTTGACTTTAATGAGCATATGGTCACACTTATTAAAACTTTTGGTCACTTTCGGCTTAACTTTATGTGAACAAATCCTAAAATAAAGCACTCGTTGTGTGACTAAATGTTACAAAACGCCACACAAACATAAAATTCAAGTGGCCATTGGATGAACTATAGTCACACAAAATACACGTTTACTTGACTTTAAAGAGCATATGGTCACACTTATTAAAACTTTTGGTCACTTTCGGCTTAACTTTATGTGACTAAATCCCTAAATAAAACAATCGTTGTGTGACTAAAGATTGCAAAACGCCACACAAACATAAAATCCAAGTGGCCATTGGATGAACAATAGTCACACAAAATATAATTTACTCGACTTTAAAAAGCATATGGTCACACTTATTAACACTTTTGGCCACTTTTGTCATAGTTTTATGTGACCAAACCCCAATATAAAACAATCGATGTGTGACTAAATGTTACAAAACGCCACACAAACATAAAATTCAAGTGGCCATTGGATGAACGATAGTCACATAAAATACACGTTTGCTTAACTTTATAAGCATATGGTCACACTTATTAACACTTTAGGCCACTTTTGTCTTAATTTTATTTGACCAAATCCTAATATAAAACAATCGTTGTGTAACTAAATGTTATAAAATGTCACACAAACATAATATTTAAGTGGCCATTGGATGAACAGTAGTCACACAAAATGCACGTCTGCTTGTCTTTAAAAAGCATATGGTCACACTTGTTAATACTTTTGGTCATTTTTGTCTTAATTTTATGTGACCAAACCCCAATATAAAACAATCATTGTGTGACTAAATGTTACAAAAGGTCACACAAACATAAAATTCAAGTGGCCATTGGATGAACAATAGTCACATAAAATACACGTTTACTTGACTTTAAAAAGCATATGGTCACACATTTTATAGATTTGGTTACTCTTTTTAAAAGGATACGGCCACTAACCAGCTAATGTCACTGTATGTACCCTATGGTCGCTCGACCTTTCGTCACACCTACGTTAAAAAACCAAGTGTGACTATATGCATATCGTCACACTTTTTTGGTGTAACGAAATCTCAATTTTGTTCTAGTGGTACAACGCTTATGTCGCATTGTATGTCGTACCATCTACGACACAAAGTTTACCTATCGCTTGATTGCGACACAACGACTATGTCGTATCATTGTGTCGTACCCTTGTCTGCGACACAACCATTGTGTCGCATAAACACTAAATCAGAAACAAATCCATACGACACAGACCTTATGTCGCATACGGTCTGCGACACAAGCCTTGTGTCGCAGAAAGCCCAGATCAGAAAACAAAATATATTCTAAGTGTTGGAATCACTTTTCAACTACTAAATCAAATACGATGCTACTTATACCTGAAAATGCTATACTTTTGAGAGTATACAACAACACTTGAATACGTACAAGACGATACTAAACTAACGTGAGATTTCACTCACACACGCGTACGAGATTACACAGGAAATACTTAGGAGATTACACTCCAACGAACATACACTTGTACATTACACGGGATTACATCTGATACAAACTTACAAGTTCACTCACTAGTTACGTGCTGGATTACACGTTAACTGATACGAACATACATACGAATACTTACGAGGTTTCACTCGTACCCTTTGGGGTCTAAGCCCATTGGAACGTACACAAACGATACAGGTTGTAATACAAACAAACGATCATACGAGTATACTTTACAACTGTACCACTACTATGAATACATAATAATAATGGATGGAATTATTATTATACATCGATAACAAACGGACAGTACAACTTTTATACAAACTACGATTTACAAACGATTACAAACTTACAAACAAACTAATGGACATTAACTAGTTTGGGAACAACTAGCATGGATACTTTACAAGTATTCCATTTACTTACTAAACCTTATGCGTATTAGGACGCTAAGGGTTGCTAGTTCGGGATACTACTTGCTTACTTACTGCATTATCTGCCAGACTCAGGTGAGTCTCACAGCCCCTACTTTACTGTTTTATACTCAGGGGTGAGATGCATTACTGTTTTACATGAACACACAAAACTTACTTGCTGCCATGATTTACTTACTGTATGAGATTACGAATACGCCAACTGCATGAGTTTACGACTAATCCAATGAAATCCTCCTGAACCATAGTTGTTAGTTATGTGATAAGCGCGAGTTTTAGTATATGGATCCATATGGGACTGACAATCCCCGCCCGGGGTAGCAAGCACTACCACGAACCGTTCCTGTAGAAACGGGCATTTCTTACTCGTTCCGTATGAATGTTTTGGATTACATTCATGAGGGGGTACCTATATCTACTGTACGTTAAGCTTCAACTATGGTGGCTCATGGCAATTGTATCAAACGGTTAGCATAACCTGCAACCACCACTTATTAAACTTAAGTTAACGATGAGCATAACCTGTGATCGTTAATTACTGGCTGGCTATGATTTACAAATACTACTTGTGTGTTCAAACTGTTTACTTACTCACAAACCTGTGAGATTCACCAACCTTTTTGGTTGACCGTTTTAGTAATGCTTCTCAGGTACACAGCATCAGTAGGGATGCCCAGCAGGATAAGCTTCCTTAGCTCGAGTCACATGCATTTACAAGCTTGGAGATTTTATTGCATTACTTTTGTACTTACTGTTATGTATTAGAATCTCTAGGAATTTACTTGAACTCGAGCTTGTATTTTGAAACTACTTATGTATTAATGTAATAACTTTTCGAACGTCTCATTTAGAGTCGTTCACTGTATCCTTTGTGCTTGTGATTATTGATTAGTAACACCCAGAACGTCGCTTCCGCAAACTGTTAAATTTGGAGGTGTTACATATTGATATGTTATGAAAATTCAAACTGAATTATTGACATAATGTTAATTGTTAATTGATTATGTGCGACACTTAGAAATTATGGATTAATAAAAAGTTGTGTGTGGTTTGTTTGATATATGAATTGTTCACATATTGTTAGCTTACGCAATCCAAACTTGTTTATTTGAACGGATGTATGTGGTCCGTTCCCTTAGAAACGGGAGTTATTCAATATGTGAACAATGACCATAGAGACTTTTTGTTTTAGGGCTCACCCAATTTGTTGCGTAGATTAATTCTTTATTTCATGTTATTATTAATATTGTCAAATGGTTTTGAAAGAATTAAATTTTAATGTGACTAAAGAATTATGTAACGGATTTAATAAAACGTGTGATTGGTAATTCATAATTAAATGCACATCCTCAGTGTATAATTCCCAACTAGGCTCACCTACATAAAGGACGATGTCTAGGAAAGTTATGTGGATGTATTCTACTCCAAAATGAGGTCAGGTTTTAAGAGATGCTTTGTCGTCCCCTACCCTCACATGCTTTCCTGGTCGTACCTTTTGTAGAGCTACCGAAAGGGTTTTATGATGACGATGGTACATTTGATTATTATATACACTTGGTCTATAGGAATTAGGCAATCATAGAAACACGTTTAAAAACAAGTAATAAAAACATTTTGTTTTTAAAACATCAAAATTATGTAACGAAGTTGAATGCATGCCTCTTCGTACATAAATATTTTGTCACCCGTGGAATTAAGTCATATTGCTATCCATATTGCTTAGACAACTTGTACTTGCTCGTCATTCTGCGTGAGACGTGGGTGAAGGGTATCCAAGGTGGATTACCATTCATCGTGAGACGGTGGTGGACTATCTGCAGTCTTCAGTTGGACGACTTAAATCGGGTTATGCAGTGAGACTGTAAACGCCGATGGCAATAAGATGCGACGAAACATGATTAGTGTCACGATCACCATATTTGATGCTTGATCGAGCCATGACATTAAGTCTCATAATCTAGGAATTGCATCGGTAAATGCAATTACTGAACGTCACTTACCTTTTGAGTATCATTTAGTTCCTAGCAGATCAACTGATGGAACGGTGATATGTCATTTGGGTCCTAGACTTAACTGAAAGTAAACCATGGGTTTTACATTTTTGTTAAGAAATTTTATGTCGAAAGTACTAACAAGAACTTTCTTTCTGTTTTGTAGAAATGGCACAAAAATCTACTACCGATGAGATTTTAAATGAAACCAAAACAGCGTTAAGAAGCAATAAGCTTTCTGGACCAAACTTTAACGATTGGTATCGATCACTGAGAATTGTTTTAAGAGTGATGGAGAGACTTGATATCGTTACTACACCTATGATCGCTGAGCCAAATGCCACTGCTTCTCAAGCAGAGCGTGATCATTATAAGGCAACTTATAAGGTTCACAATGAAGTTGCTTGTCTCATGCTCAGCAGTATGACTCCTGAGTTATGTAAGCAATTCGAGAATAAATGGCCCGATCAGATGATCACTGAGCTGAGTGCATTGTATGAGAAACAAGCCGGCCTTGTGCTAAATGACTTGATTCGATATGTACATGCATGTAAACATGTATCTGGAACACCAGTGGGGGACTCATGTTCTAGTCATGAAAAGCTTGTTTGATCGCTTGGATAGAATGCAATACTCATATCATGACCCTGTGGCTGTAAGCATTGTCCTCAATTCTCTTTCACCGGAGTTTGATGAGTTTACACGCAGCTATAATATGCAGGGTATGAAAAAGTCAATTAACGAACTCCATGCTATGCTAGTGGAATTCGAAAAGAGCATTTCCAAGAATAAGGTGAAAGACAACCAAATCCTTGCGATTGATGATGGTCAGGCCCAGAAAAAGAAGAAAAAGCAACCGCTACAAGCTAAGGGAAAAGTTGCAAAGCCTGGTAAAAATAAGCAAGCTATTGTTTATTCTTCCAAGCCTAAGCAAAACCCTCCAGCTAAAAAGGTGCAGGTCGCTAAAGATGATGGGTGTCACCATTGTGGTCAGATTGGACACTGGAAGAGGAATTGTCCTAAGTATTTATCCAAGGTGCAAGAAAAGAAGATAGTCGGCAATGCCGGATCTTCAGGTATCTTGACTATCGAATTATTTTCTTTCTCTAAAACAAATACTTGGGTATATGACACTGGCTGTGGTACTCATATTTGTAATACCTTGCAGGGGTTTAGAGCAAAGAAGAAGCTAAAGAATGGATCCTTGTATGTGTACATCGGCAACGGCATACGTGTAGCAGTGGAAGCCATTGGAAGTTATGACTTACATTAACCCTCGGGCATAATTCTTGTATTAGACAATTGTCATTATGTAACACCCCCGAAATTCACTGTTTTGCGGAAGCATAATTTGGGGTGTTACTAATCAAATATCACAGCACAAAGATAAAGTAAACGACATCTATATGCAACGTTTGTAAATTAGTTACATTCCATAGATATATTGTTTGAAAACTTAGTGTTTTCGTATACAAAAATGTAGTTTCCCTAGAGTCCGCGCGTGTAGCGGGAGATTCTATTACATAATCAAAATATACAAAAGATAATGCTAAGAATCTCCGTTAATGCAGTTGTGTTGAAATCATGCGACTCTAGCTAAAAATCCTGGAGTAATCCTACTCCATCCGAGTACCTGAGAAAACATGCTAAAAAGTGTCAACCAAAAGGTTGGTGAATCTCACAGGTTTGTAAGTAATATCAGCTTTGAACACGAGATTTCATCAGTAATGCCCGCAGGCGTAAAATCAGCAATTTCAATCCAGAAATCGTAAACCAGTATTTGCAATCCCGCAAATGTAAGTAAGTAAGTTTATATCGTTGCCATGAGGCTCATAATCGAAGCTTAACCCGTAAGTAATAAGTTTGCTCCCGTGACATGCTCGTAGTTGAGCAAGCATCAGTAACGAATAAGTAGTCACCCGTTTCTACGTGTAAATCAGTACGTGGCAGCGCTACTGCCCCGGGTGGGGAGGGTCATTTCCCTAATGGATCCATTAACTAGTGTTCGCGCTTAAGTCCATAACTAACGATATATGATGGAGAGACTTCTGTTTGTAAGTGAACTCATGCAATTTCGTTTGGTATAGTAAACAGTTCTAGTACTTGTGTTCAAAGAAAAGCAGTTGCATGTTTCTCCCCCAATAAGATAAAACAGTAAAAGTGGGGCCGTAAGACTCACCTGAGTCTTGTAGTAATCAGTTGCAATTAGCAAGTAGTAAGTAAAGCAAGTAGGTTCTCTGAACCCGTAACCTTCAAATGCCTAATCATATGAAGTTATGTAAGTATGCGTCTCACGAGACGTTTCGTTTAGTTGTACACAACTAGTATAGCCAATGTTTGTCCGTATGTTTGTAATTGTTCGTTTGTTGAAAAACATGTTTGGGCCCGTTGGTGACGGTTTGTAGCAAAATTTCTAAAATGTTGACTTTGCTACAGTAAATGTGCTACAGTAAAATTTGACTTTTTGCTACAGTAACTTTGACTTTTCTATAGTGAAAATCCTTTAAAATTTCCAAGTTTTCTGTTTTCTGCGACATAAGCTGCGACACAAGGATTTGTATGCGACACAAGGGTTGTGTCGCATGAAGGATGCGACACAAGAGCTCTGCGACACAGTGGTTGTGTCGCAAAAAGCTTGCGATGCTAATTCAATAGCGACAGAAAGGTTGTGTCGTATAAAATACGACATAGTATGCGACATAGAGTGCGACACAATATTGTGTCGCAAAGGTTACGTCACTAAAGGATTGGTACGACACAAGGTGCGACACAAACGGGTTTATGCGACACAGCATGCGACACAAGGCTTGTGTCGCATGTATGAACACCAGCCCAGAAACTTTCGGGTTTCAAGAATTTCCGACCAAAAACGCAAATCTAACCCATTTTTGAGCTATAAAATCGTGTATTCTTCATGTATTAGGTTATAACTATGTTGTGTACACATCAAAACATCAAAACATTACACCAAATAGAATAGATCTAAGATTTTTGAAATTTCTTACTTTTGCAAATCGAGCTAAATGGAGGATGAGATGATGAAAACGATCTTGATATTCTTGTTCCACTCGTGATGGTGATTCCGAATATGTAATTTTCGTGGGTCGGTTTGTATTCCGAAAATTTGGTGTGGATTTGGTTGAGAGTGTTTGGAAGATGTGTGTGTGTTTGAAATGGTGAAAATGAAAGAATGGGAGGAGGGTGTTGGTACATCAATGTGTGTCTGTCAGTTGGTCTCAGTCTGTAATCGTGTCGAAATTGTAATTACGTTTTGAATTGTTTAAGTTCTAGTTTATTTACAGTTTCTGTCATCATGCGACACAAGCACTGTGTCGCAGAAGCATTCTATGCGACACAAGGCTTGTGTCGCAGAATCATCTCATGCGACACAATGCTTATGTCGCATAAGCCTTCATGCGACACAAAGCTTGTGTCGCATACAGTTTGGTCCAGGCTATAAATAGAAACTCGCCAGTTTCTGTTTATCAAGCCAAAAACACAAAACACACACATAACACCTCCAAACTCAGAGAGAAAAATACTAGTTTGTGTTATTTTGATTATTGTGTGTTTGTCAAAGTGTATGTATTGTTACCATCTCGTTATATACAAAGTTATACACTTGTGTTTTGGTCATTTACTTGTGAACTTCTAGCATATCTTGTGTGTTTAATTTCCGCTTTTATAGACAAGTTTAAGCTACTCGATTTGGTCCGTATACGGAACCTACAATTGGTATCAGAGCCGCATACTCTTGAGTTGCGGTTTCGAGTTAGTTTGGTGCTAGATTTCGGTCCAAAAACATTATTTTCATAATTTATGTTTTTAAGTGTTCTTGGTGTTCTTGGTTAAAAGTCTTTATTTTTGCTTATTGTGGTCTTTGATCTTCAAAGAATTGTGTTAGTCTTATTTTTGGAATTGGTTGGTAATAGTTGGTGATCATTTTGCTTGAAGATTTGGTGTTTGCAGTCTGCAGAAAAGTATGGGGTGTAGGTTATGATGTGTTTTGAAAATTGAAATCTTCTGTACTCAAAAAAACTGTCTGCACGTGCATTTTTGCGACACAAGGCTTGTGTCGTATCACTGTTCATACGACACAACAATACGACATTAAATTGTCTACGACATAACGTGCGACATAACCTTGCGACATAACACTTTTTGACCTTGACTGGTCTGCGACACAAGTTGCGACATAACATACGACATAACTGTTGTGTCGCATTTTTGTCTTCTGTCAGATTAAGTTCTGCGACACTACTTCTGTGTCGTATCTGTACTCTGCGACACAAATATTGTGTCGTATTGGTACTCTGCGACATAACACTGTGTCGCATAATTCCTGACTTAGACACAAATCAGTTTGTTTTGTGTGTATTTTTCTAATTTGTTTTGCAGATTTTCATCATGTCTCTTCAAAGCGTTGATGCAGTTTTACAACATAATGCTACGATTGGTAGTGCAAATAAACCTCCTTATTTTGCACCGGGTTTACCATTTCGAGCATGGAAACAAAGGTTCATATCGTTTGTTTTATTCACCGATCCTGATATGGAGTTGGCCCTTCTTGAACGCTATGTTCCACCTGTTGCTCTTGGAGAACACATGGGTGTTCCTCCTCCCAAGCCTGTTCGTTCATACACTACCGAAGAACGTAAAGCATGGGAAATTGAACGGAAGACTCATTCTGCTATTACTATGTCGCTTCCAACAGACGTTTTGGATATGTTTCCACAAACTATTGCTTATGATCTTTGGACTGCAATTGAAAAGAGATTTTGTGGAAACACTGAGTACATCGAAAGCAAATTGGAATTAGTCAAAACTCAGTTTGATTATTTCTATATCCAGAAGAATGAAACTGTCAGAGACATGCTTTGCAGATTTACCCGCACAGTGAATGAACTGCAAGCTGGCGGATATAATCTCAAAAATTCTGAGATTAACAAAAAGGCTTTAGCTGCTCTGCCATCAAGTTGGGAAACACGAGTTTTGTTATTGGAAAGCGATCCAAAAACAAAGCAATTGTCTCTGGATGATCTTATTGGAAAACTTGAAGCTGGGGCATTGGATATTGAAAAGAAGGAAACAAGATCTACTGCTCGTGCATCAGAATCAAGTCATGGTGGAACAGCTTTCATCTCAGCTGAGACAAATTCTCAGAGATTCTCTTCTTACAGTAATCCTACTGTAGGAACATTTTCAGCCCTACCAGCTTATAATGCTTCTTCAAGCAGTACATGTTCATCACCATCTGTTCCTACTTCTGCAACCACTGATGAACATACAGCCATGTTTACTGCTTTCTTGTCATCATATGAAGACTTTCTTTCTAAAAGAGTCAGTACATTGGAACTGACTGATGAAGACTTCAATCAGGTTGATCCCGATGAGTTAGAAAGGATCGACATTAGATGGAATATGGCTATGCTCACTCGTAGAGCCAAAAACTATCTAAGACGAACTGGAAAGAGATCTCTTGAAGATGCAGCTGACCGAACACCAACGGGATTCGATAAAAGCAAAATCAAGTGTTATAAGTGTCAGAATCTTGGACACTTTGCCCGTGAATGTGAGAAAGGAAGACAACCTGCTTCGGGTTTCACTAAACCATCTGTTGTTCCAAAACAGATTGAGCATACTACTGCTAAGGCTGCATTGTTGATTGAGGATGGAGATGCTTATGATTTTTCTGCTCATGAAACTCAAGAGCAATGTTTCATGGATATCAACAATGAGGTACCATTTGCTAAATTTACCTGTGATTCATGTATTAGTTTAACTGGTAAAGTAAATGGGCTTATGGAACATAATGACAACTTGAAGTCAG
Organism: Helichrysum umbraculigerum; assembly: GCA_949592205.1. Taxonomy (NCBI): domain Eukaryota; kingdom Viridiplantae; phylum Streptophyta; class Magnoliopsida; order Asterales; family Asteraceae; genus Helichrysum; species Helichrysum umbraculigerum. The sequence goes on from CATIUR010000005.1 coordinate 153,129,331, forward strand.
ATATCTTGAATTTGATGGAAGCAAACAAAGTTTTAAAAATTAATGAGAAACACTTTGAAAGTAATATTAATCAACTTATTGAAGATAAAAAGGAGCTGAAAGCTCTAATTTTCAGTAATCAAGATGAAATTGACAGTTACTTAAAATTGATTGCTCATTTGAAAAAGGAATTGGCTGACTCTCAAGCCAAAGCTGTTGATTTGCAACGAAAACTCAAGAATATCAACACTTCAGCCATGGTCTTTACTGATATCCTGCAGACGGGTAGAACTAGTTCTAAAGATAAGTCCGGTTATGGTTATCATAATCAACCGCCTCCGTCTTTAGATGTGAATTTGTGTAGACCGTCTAAGGATGAGATTAAAGATTTTGTGCCTACTGCTTTAGTAGATGCAAAGCCCATTGAAATATCAGTTAATGAACCTGTTGTTAAGAAAGTAGCTATGCATGTATGTGAACCTGTTAGTTTGACTCCGTTTAAGTTGCCTGAATTCTATAAAGCCAACATAGAAGTTAACCATGATAAGAAGAAACCTAAGACAATTAAGGCTGAACCTGTGAAGCCTTTTGAACCTGTTAGGTTTACCCCCTCAGGAACCGTCAAGTTTACCCCCTTTGGTAGTTTTTCGCCTGCTCCCTTAAAAAACATTGAAGAAGAGGTCGAAGTTGAGGATGTTCCCTGTAAGTTTGTGCCTCAATGTGAAAAGAAAAACATTAAGCCTGAACATCACATTCTCACTACTGAATCAGATGATGAAACTTTTCCAATGAATACTAAGGTTAAGGCTGAACATAAAAGGAAAGAGATACAGAATATTAATGTCAAATCACTTAAGAACTCTGTTAAACTTTCCGTTTCACATTCTGGGGCATCCACCTCAACGTGCTCACAAAAGTTACCTGTCTCACCTCAATTTTTAGGCAGTAACGACCGAACCTTTAGGGAAAGACGATCATGTTTCTACTGCAAGAAACAAGGTCACTTGATTAGTCAATGCCCGTTGCTTTTGAGAAAGAAGTTTTCAAAAGGTGTTCCCAGAAATTCTGTTTACAAAAATTCATCTGTTAAATCTTTTTCAAAGAAGGGTTCACTCTCTCATACTTCTATCCCAAAAGTTAATGCTGCTAGGCCTAGTAAACCTCCGGTTAAACAGCCTGACAATGTTAACAAGCAACCCACTATTGTTCCTGTGAAAATTTGGAGACCAAAAAAGTCGTTAAATGACTCATCATCAAGTAATACTGCATCAGGAATTGCACCTGATTTATTGAAAAACAAAGTTTTAACTGATGTAGTTATTATTGATGAGGTCTCTGGAGTACCCAAGTCTGTAAAGGCCTGGGTCTCCATTTCTAACTAACTTTCTCTCTATGTTGTGCTGTAGCAGTCAGATCATATACAAAGAAGTAAATGGTATGTGGATAGTGGCTGCTCACGGCACATGACTGGTGACATGTCCCTTCTATCTGATGTGAAACCATATCGAGGAGGACATGTTGCTTTTGCGGGAGATACTGGTGGTAATATCACGGGTCAGGGTACTCTTTCTAATGGGCAAGTGAGTTTTGATAAAGTGAACTATGTCGAGGAACTGCAACACAATCTGATCAGTGTTTCTCAAGTCTGCGACAAGAAGTTCACTACCGCATTTACAGATGTTGAATGTTTAATTTTGAAACCGGGATTTGTTATTCCCGAGGAATGGGTGTTACTGAGAGCACCCCGTGTACGCAACTCGTACATTTTGGATATGCAAACTGTGATTACCAAGGAGCATACTTGTTTGCTATCAAAAGCATCCTCTAAAGATTCACTGCTTTGGCACAGACGAATGGGACATATTCATTTTCGCAGAATGAATTATCTTGTTAATAATGATCTTGTGTTAGGTGTGCCTAAAAAGTCATTCGTAACAGATGATGAATGCGTTTCCTGTCTCAAAGGGAAACAACACAAGAAGTTCCATAAGTCTAAGCAGGTGAACTCTATTGAATCTCCATTGGAGCTGCTTCACATGGATCTGTTCGGTCCTGTGAATAAGAAAAGTATTGGAGGAAAATCATACTGTCTGGTTGTCACTGATGATTACTCAAGGTTTTCTTGGGTATATTTCTTGGCTGGAAAGGATGAAACAGCTGATACTTTAACTTACTTATTCGACAGACTGGAAAATCTGTGTAATCTGAAAATCAAGAAACTACGCAGTGATAATGGAACAGAATTCAAGAACAGAACTTTGGAAATGTATTGTCTTCGAAAAGGAATCTTTCATCAGTTTAGTGCTGCTCGTACTCCTCAGCAAAATGGAGTAGCTGAAAGAAAGAATAGGACAATCATTGAGGCAGCAAGAACTATGTTGTCTGATGCGCATCTGCCAACCATTTTTTGGGCAGAAGCTGTTAACACTGCCTGCTATGTGTTAAATAGGGTTTCGATTGTTAAAAGGCGAAAGAAAACATGTTACGAATTGCTGAATAATCGCAAACCAAATTTGAAGTTTCTTGAACCTTTCGGGTGTCCTTGCTCAATTTTAATTACTAAGGACTCGGTAGGCAAATTTGATGAAAAAGCAGTCGATGGGTTATTTTTGGGATATTCTGTGAACTCTCCAAATAAAAGAGTTTTCAACAAGTCTACTGGGAGAATAGAAGAACATTTTGAAGTAAGGTTTATGAAATATACTGATTCTCCAAAAGGCAAGGGACCTGATTCCTTGTTTGAGTATGATAAGTTGGTGGACTCTTTCAATCTTCCCAAATTTAGTGAAGAAGAACAGGTGGCGTCTCTACTTCATGGATTGGATCTTACCTCTGACGACTCAATCTCCTATTCTAGAGTAGTACCTCCTGAGAATGTTGTCAATGATGACAATCCCTCCGATGTTGATCAAGTGGCTTCTGAATCTAATCCTCAAACTGAAACCGATATTGTCACACCAATTGACAATGAGGATACTGCCACTAATAGCTCAGTTGAAATTCAAAATCCTGGAGGTGATCTGTCAAATTTGGATTCAATCATTGTGCCTGATCCGATTCCTCAGCTCAGAATTCATTCTACTCACCCCACTGAAAACATCATTGGTGATCTTCAACAAGGTGTCTTAACTAGGCAGCAATCTGCTGCTAATGAAGTCCGTGAAGAATCTTCATCTGCCAATTTTGCCTGTGTTGAAGAAGAATTGGAAGAATGCTTCTTGTCTCAGCATGAGCCAAAGAAAATTGCTGAAGCTTTGAAAGATCCATACTGGGTTGAGGCTATGCAGGAAGAATTGAATCAATTCAAAAAGCTTGATGTCTGGGAGTTGGTTCCTTTACCAATGGATGTCGATCCAATTGGAACTCGCTGGGTTTATCGTGTGAAGAAAGATGACAGAGGCGTAGTTATTCGGAATAAGGCTCGGCTGGTTGTTCAAGGTTTTACTCAGATTGAGGGTTTGGACTATGATGATGTGTTTGCTCCAGTTGCAAGATTGGAGTCCATTCGCATTTTTCTGGCCTATGCGACATTTAAAGGTTTTCGGGTTTATCAACTCGATGTCAAGAGCGCATTTCTGTATGGAGAGGTTTTGAAGGATGTGTATGTCTTGCAACCTCCTGGTTTTGAAGATCCAAACCATCCTGATTATGTGTGCAAGTTAGGCAAGGCATTATATGGTCTTCATCAAGCTCCTAGAGCTTGGTATGCGAGGTTGGCAAATCATCTCACGAGAAATGGCTTCTCACGAGGCCAAATTGATAGCACTCTCTTCATAAAAAGGGTTGGAAAAGATTTGTTACTTGTGCAGGTTTACGTGGACGACATCATATTTGGTTCAACAAATGATTCTTTGTGCAGAGACTTCGAGAAGATTATGAAGTCCGAGTTTGAGATGAGTGCCATGGGAGAACTTAAGTTCTTTCTAGGTGTACAGGTTGAGCAGTCTGACAAGGGTTTCTACATTCATCAGTCCAAATATGTCAATGACATGTTGACTCGGTATGAACTCCATGACTGTAAGCCATATGGTACTCCCATTGAAACTGATCACAAACTCGGACCCGCTGAACACGAAGAAGATTGCAAGGAGCGGGACTATCGTTCTATGATAGGATCATTGATGTATCTCACTGCATCCAGACCAGATATTGTGTTTGCTGTGTCTATCTGTTCCAGATATCAATCAAAGCCCAAAGTTTCTCACATGAAGGCTGTGAAGCGAATTTTTGGTTACCTCAAATATAGACCATCACTTGGTCTATGGTACTCAAATGAGAAAAATTTCGCTCTCACTGCCTATTCTGATTCTGATTATGGCGGCTGCAATTCGGATAAAAAGTCAACTACAGGAGGATGCCAATACCTCGGTTCTCGACTGGTGTCTTGGCAGTGTAAGAAGCAAACCATAGTTTCCACCTCAACAGCGGAAGCTGAATACATTGCTGCTGCAAGCTGTTGTTCACAGATTTTGTGGATTCAACATCAATTGCGTGACTATGGGTTACTTCTTACTTTGACTCCTATTCATATTGATAATACTGCTGCTATATCTATTATTCGCAATCCCGTTCAACACTCTAAGACCAAGCACATAGAGATTAGGTTTCACTTCATACGAGATTGCTATGAGAAACATTTAATTGACCTCATTCACATAGATACCCTTAAGCAAAAGGCCGACTTATTCACTAAAGCTTTTTCGCGTGCTCGCTTCAACGAACTTGTGGATATGATAGGGATGATTTCCCTTGATCTCAAGAAATGATTTGTGACTTATTTTCTGTACAGTTTATTTGCTTTTCTTGATTAAAAAAAAAAAAAAAAAAAAAAAAAAAAAAAAGGGCAACCGCCACTCTTTATACTCGTTAGTATCAAGGAAATGCAATGGTTGCTACATTTTAAAATAGACGTTGAGTTGAGTCTGTAAACAACTTGGGATATGATAGTACATCGAGTGACATGCACAAAATGGAATTTTAAGTTTTATCTTTGATGTGTCAGTAGGTTTATCTGACACACTTAAAACTGTTTTTATGAAAATTGTCTTCATCATGCGATGTACCGGTAGGCATGATACACACCTGTCTCTGGGGTATTAAGAAATCATTTAAATATGTGTCTATTATCTTGTGGTAAACTCCGTATGATGTACGACTCAATGTCTTAATTCCTTAACGTAGCTTAACATATTTCTATCTTTGGAACTTTTATTTGAAATCATTTGGGAGTTTATGCTGGTTGTTGCCTCTGTTGTACGAAAGTACAGAACTGGTAACAGTTACTATAAACTTGGGGTTAAGCAATTACAGGTCAATGCACTTGAAAAATCTTAATGATACTGAACAAGGTCGCTGTTTGGGAAACTCCAAATCCAGTTTGACTGCGATCGGTTTTGCTTAATCCTAAATCATACTAACCAAGGTCGCTGTTTGGGAAACTCCAACTTCAGTTTGACTGCGATTGGTTGTGATTATACTTGAATCATGTTAGGTTGCTTTGCTGTACTTCTGTACTGACCTGTCAACTCTAGCCTGATTCTTAAAAATGATCTTTCTTTATTCTTTCTAAATATGGAAACTATGTTATTGTCTAGAGTATAGGGGTATATCAATGGTGGGTGCCACAGAGACTTATACATTCTAACAATAAAAGGTTAACTCCACAAACTCGGTTGTAACATGCTTAAGTGGATAAACAATATCGATAATCGTCTTGAAATAATTTTTATAAAACGTGTTTTAAATGTGCCACGTAAATTTAAAGTGGACAAATATACTGATAATCGAAATAACTCTTTCTATTCCTAATAATTGCATGTTATTTCGGTATGATCCCTAACCAGTATCTCAACTCCGTCACCAAAACGATTTTATAAATTACTCGCTTTTAGTTGTATTTGTTTCTTTTATTTTATGTTTATATTTAGTTTTATCTCTTTAATATTCTTTAAATTGTATTTTTTTCCTTTTTAATTTTTTTTAGTCACAAATCATATTCTATGCGAAAATTCTAAAATCAAAATCCGAATCGGCACAAAAATCGTTTTTTTTTAATCTTGAAAATTTCTGATTTGTGTTCCGTGCGACACAACCACTGTGTCGTACTCCTGTTATACGACACAAAATCTATGTCGTATAAGTCAGTTTTGTTTGTGTCGTATACTATGTCGTATGCGGGTCAGGGATAACTATTCACAACATACGACATAATCATTTACGTTTTCAAATCTTTCACGACACAAACTATACGACATAAAGGCGATTTTGCGACACAAGCATTTTTCGATCGGGTTCGTGATTTCGAAGGCTTTTCTTCGCGTTTTGTTGCTCGATTCTTGGTCATCATCTGTTAGCGCATCCTTAGGTATAATTCTTTCGTGTTTTTATCGCGTATTATGTCCTGAATTCGATCGACCCGTATTACGTTTTTAGGGTTTCGGTTTTTTCGTTAAATTATTTAGGGTTTAGGGGTTATTAAGGTTAGATAAATACATATTATTGATCCTCTGTTGTGTACGAACCCTAGGGTATGTCTGGATTTTGAAAACCCCAAAATGTTTCATCGATCGAATCTGGGTTTGCTTTGCTGTTCATCTTTGCGACATAACATACGACATAGTCGTTATGTCGCATAGATACTTGGTTTTTATGTCGTATTGATACCCGGTTCTTATGTCGTATCTTTTCACGACACAAACGTTATGTCGTACCCACTTGATACGACACACCATACGACACAGCGACTATGTCGCATTCGAGATTAATTTCTCATTTATTGCTAAATGCAGGGGAAATGCTGTCCGCGTGACACGTGTCATACGACACAATGCTTATGTCGTATTATTCTTATACGACACAGTCCTTATGTCGTATGAACCTCATGCGACACAACTGTTGTGTCGCAGAACTTTTGTAAAAATAAAACGCGAATTATTTTTTGGTACTAACGCTAACGCATTTCGAGTTTTGGCTGTATTACTGTTATTTTTGTAGAAATGGCTGAACAACCTGCTCAACCTGCTCAAGCTGCTCCAGCTGCTCCAGCACTCCCCGAGATCGATATCTCTAAATACTTCTGGGAGCCTCGTCACAACATTGTGGCGTTCATGAATACAACGGTCGAGACTTCCCGCCCGTATCGCCCAATGATCGCATTTCTTCAACGCTCGCGTATTTACAAAGCTATCACTGCAGATACTCGGATCCTGACAAATCACATTACCGAGTTTTGGGATAATGCGGTGGTAAACTATGATGAAGCTGATACTAGGATCATTTCTACTGTCCGCGGCCGCCAAGTCATCTTTTCTGAGCAGCTTATTCGAGATTTCTTCGAATTCGGTGATAATTCTGACATGATCACCCAGTTTTCTTCAGCTGCTATTGCTCAGGGCATGCGATCGATTGGTTATCAAGACATTCCAGTTGATCAGTACAAGAAAACCTATATGACAAAGGTTTGGAGGTATCTGGCTCACATCGTCATTGTGTGCTTATCCAGTCGCAAGGCAGGTCTAGAAGGGATGAAATTTGCGACTGCCTCTGCTATTCTTGCCCTGATATACAACAAGCCCTTCAACTTCTCAGGCTATATCTTCAGGGGTTTTGTGAACAACGCTTTGGATAATAAAGACAAATGGGCGTTGTATCCCCGATTCACTCAGCTGTTACTCAACCATTTGCACTCGGATCTTCCAGTGATCAACTCTTTTACCTACGCGCAAACGCCGATGAATACCAGAATTTATACTGCTTGTACAAAGTTTGCGAAGTCAGGCGAAGCACCGGAACGTGAGGTTGCGTTGTTCGGTCACATTGTGGATCCTGATTATGTACCTCCTCCAGGCGAACAATTTAATGATCCACCTGCTCAGCAACCTCAAATCCCGAGGCCCCCAGTACAACAGCCTCCGGTTCAGCAGCCACCCGTTCAACAGCCTCCCGTTCAACAACCTCCAGCTCAACAACCGCCAGTTCAGCCTGTTGTAGCTGATCCAGAGTTGGTATATCTTGATCTTGAGATCGATAATTATCAGCCTTCTTCTCCACCCCCTGAATCTTCCACCCGAGGAAAAAGGCCTCGAGATGTTTCTGACATTGCTGATTTGAATCCTCTGGTCAGACGTTCCCGCACTTCCACTTCCACATCTTCTGAGCCCCCAAGGACTGAAACTCCAATCACTCCTCATCCAGCTGTCATTCAGGAGCTCCTGTCAAAGATTGAAAAGATGCAGCAGACTATGGAAGCTCAAGCATCTGTTTCTGAAGCTCAGGATGCTAGGATCTCTCGCTTGGAGAAAGAGAATGAAGAATTGAAGACAAAGGTTCTGCAGCTGGAAACCCAAGCTATTGCTTCGGGGGAGACAGCCCAACCGGCCTTAGAATCAATTCCTAGGGTTTCCGCCGAAGGCGAAGAAAATGTAAATCCTGAAAATGTAAATGCTTCTGATATTAATGAAACAACTCTTATTCTTGAGTATATTATTGAGCAACCAGGGCAACCAAAACCGTTAGCTGTAGATTACACTTATTGTAATCTGACTTACTTTCAATCTGCGGTTGACGATGACGATCGTGCGCCTGAAGAACATTTTGACTTAAACTCAGCTGATAATGACGATGATGTTGATGTTGAACGAGAAGAGCTTAATCCTGATGAAGAATATTCTGATTGTCCAGCCTATCCTCAAGAGGGTGTTGTATTATCTGATTCTTCAGACGATGAGTCAGGGCCAGCATTCAATTACGTTCCAGGATCTACTTCTCAACCTGGTCCTGCTCAAGAATCTTCTGTACCCTCCAGTTCTTCACAAGCACAACCTGTCCCTGTTCGAGAAACGACAAATTACAATGACATTTTCCCTCTTGACACATCTGAATGTGTATCTTTTGACAAAGAAATGCCCATTAGAGAAAGGGACAACTGGTTTCCAAAAGGAAAAAATCCAGAACCTGCTCCAGTTACATGCAAGAAATATCAGGTTGGCGGTAATTATACAGGCCTGATAAAAAGCTGGAAGGTGAGCAAAGGAAGGTTGATGATTAAAAGGCTTGACGGTATCCAGTACTTTCGTCGATCACTGAGGATATTGAGTACATTGCCAAAGCATGACATCGTTCGTCTTACTCAGCTTCAGTTGATAAATCCTCACGATGATGGAGTTGCAGATGTTATTCAAAAGATCATGCGTGAGGAAATTAAACGAAAGAAATACCATTATGTCAAACCAGTACTGGGTACAAGGTACACGTTCAAGAAGAAGCTCGATCCAAAGACCAAGCAGCCAATTGTAAAAGTTCACTATCCGCCTGCTAAATGTCTGACTGAAATAGCTCTGGAAACAGTTCCATTCAATCTACTGAAACGTTTTCATTACTGGGAACTGGATGCTCACACTGGCGAAGCCGTCCTAGTTTTTGTACCAGATTCAGAGCCTCAGACAGGATCTTTGTGGGGTCTACGAAAAGCTAACTTCAGAATATTTGACCCAATGAGCTTGATTAATCTGTCAAGAGATGACATGAAGAAGCTATTCGACAATCGGATTCGCTACAATCCAGGAAACGAGTTCAACTCCGTTTTAGCGAAACGATTTCAGAAAATTGTTGATATATGCTTCACCTACGGCATACACGCTGGTGGAAACTTTCCACCTGGTTGGGTTTGAAGACTGAAGAAAATTGAAGATTTTTCGAAGACCAAGCTGAAGACACGGGGGAGTTTGTTGGTACATCAATGTGTGTCTGTCAGTTGGTCTCAGTCTGTAATCGTGTCGAAATTGTAATTACGTTTTGAATTGTTTAAGTTCTAGTTTATTTACAGTTTCTGTCATCATGCGACACAAGCACTGTGTCGCAGAAGCATTCTATGCGACACAAGGCTTGTGTCGCAGAATCATCTCATGCGACACAATGCTTATGTCGCATAAGCCTTCATGCGACACAAAGCTTGTGTCGCATACAGTTTGGTCCAGGCTATAAATAGAAACTCGCCAGTTTCTGTTTATCAAGCCAAAAACACAAAACACACACATAACACCTCCAAACTCAGAGAGAAAAATACTAGTTTGTGTTATTTTGATTATTGTGTGTTTGTCAAAGTGTATGTATTGTTACCATCTCGTTATATACAAAGTTATACACTTGTGTTTTGGTCATTTACTTGTGAACTTCTAGCATATCTTGTGTGTTTAATTTCCGCTTTTATAGACAAGTTTAAGCTACTCGATTTGGTCCGTATACGGAACCTACAGAGGGGTTGGTTGGGGTTGGCTGATCCAAAGGGGGAGGGAGGGGAAAACGCTCCCTAAAACTCAGTGTTTACACCGTGTCCTAATCGTTTAATCCTTTGTTTTTAGTATTTTAACCAAACCGTTATATTTTAAAATGTAACTGGAATATTTAAATAAAAATACTTTGAAATTAATAATAAAACATTTGTCGAAGTATTTAAATTATTAATTCGCGTTTAATACGTTTTGTTGCATTATTTAAAATGTCGTCGCGATAATATATAAATAGTGTTCGTTCATTTGCGTATTTAATATAACAAAATACGTTCTCATTATTTAAGTAAATTTCTGTCACCAACGTCCAAATAAACTGTGTCGGACTCTGTCCGGTTAATTCGTACGATTCATCCAAATCGCGTAAGTACACACATATATATATAAATCACCTTATATATATACAAATAGAGCCTGTGATTAGTCCTATTACATACTAATTACAACTAGTTATAAATAATTAGGCATAACTAAGTATCCTAATTATGCGGGTGTTACATTCTCCCCTTGTTAAAGAAATTTCGTCCCGAAATTAGCTTGAGTGTACGGACGGTGCGTTGTCTGGGAAGAGATGTGGGTATTTCTGTCGCATTTGATCTTCCCGTTCCCAGGTGAACTCAGGGCCACGCCTAGAATTCCACCTGACCTTTACGATGGGAATACGACTCTGTTTCAATCGCTTGACCTCGTGGTCCATGATTTCCATAGGTTCCTCGAGAAAATGAAGTTTATCATCGATTTGAATTTCGTCTAGTGGTATAATCAGTGTCTCGTCAGACAGACATTTCTTCAAGTTAGAAATGTGGAATGTGCTGTGTACGCTGCTAATTTCAGCAGGAAGTTGCAGGCGGTATGCCACTGGACCAATCCTTTCAAGGATTTCGAACGGTCCGATGTATCTAGGATTTAGTTTTCATCGCTTTCCGAATCGGATGACACCCTTCCACGGCGCCACCTTGAGAAGTACCTTGTCCCCTACCTGGAACTCAAGGTGTTTGCGTCTCACGTCAGCATAGCTTTTCTGACGATCACGTGCGGCTTTCAGCCGGTTTTGAATACCGATGATTTTCTCGGTAGTTTCATGAATGATATCTGGACCCGTGAGTTGGGAATCTCCTAACTCAGTCCAACAGATAGGTGATCGGCACTTACGCCCGTAAAGTGCCTCGAAGGGTGCAGCCTTTATGCTGGTATGGTAACTGTTGTTGTACGAGAACTCGCACAACGGTAAGTGATTTTCCCAAGAAGTACCGAAGTCAACTACGCAGGCTCGTAGCATATCCTCCAGTGTTTGAATAGTTCGCTCGCTTTGGCCATCGGTTTGCGGGTGATAAGCAGTACTCATATCCAGACGAGTACCAAGAGATTTCTGTAGCGATTGCCAAAAGTTAGAAGTAAAACGGCTGTCCCTATCCGAGATGATCGAGATAGGTACACCGTGTCGCGAGACGATTTCTTTGACGTAGATGCGAGTCAGACGCTCCATCTTGTCGGTTTCCTAGATGGCCAGAAAATGAGCAGATTTCGTGAGACGGTCCACGATCACCCAAATGGTATCGCAACCACTCGAAGTTTTTGGTAGTTTGGTAATGAAGTCCATGGTAATCTGTTCCCATTTCCATTGAGGAATTTCAGGTTGTTGGAGCAACCCCGAGGGTCTTTGGTGTTCGGCCTTGACTTTGGAACAGGTTAGGCATTTACTGACGTACAAGGCAATGTCAGCTTTCATGTTAGGCCACCAATACAACCCTTTGACGTCGTGATACATCTTGTCAGAACCGGGATGTATAGAGTATCGAGATTTGTGAGCTTCAGCCATCACCAAATCTCGCAAGTTTCTGAATTTGGGTAACCACACCCGGTTAGAGAAGTATCGAGTTCCATCAGGTTTGATTTCGAATCGTTTATCCAAGCCTCGCAAGGCTTCATTTTTCAAGTTTTCATCGCTGAGTGCTTCAAGTTGAGCGGTAAGGATTTGAGCAGGAAGCTCGTTATGAATTGTCATAGAAAGTGCTCGGACTCGAAGGGGTTTCACTCGTTCTTTTCGGCTTAAGGCATCGGCAACTACGTTAGCCTTGCCCGAATGGTATTTGATCTCGCAGTCGTACTCACTAAGTAACTCAACCCAGCGACGTTGCCTCATGTTTAGATCCTTCTGATCGAATATGTGTTGGAGACTTTTGTGATCAGTGAAGATAGTGCTTTTCGTACCGTAGAGATAATGTCTCCAGATTTTCAATGCGAAGACCACAGCACCTAACTCGAGGTCGTGGGTCGTATAGTTTTTCTCGTGGATTTTTAGTTGTCGTAAGGCATAGGCAATGACTTTTTCCCGTTGCATCAACACACAACCAAGTCCTTGGTGTGAGGCGTCGCAGTAAACTACGAAATCGTCGGTGCCCTCGGGTAAGGACAAGATCGGTGCACTGCAAAGTTTGTTTTTCAATAGTTGGAAAGCTGACTCTTGTTTATCAGTCCAATCGAACTTCTTATCTTTCTGAGTCAGTGTGGTTAGGGGAACAGCTATTCTTGAAAAGTTTTCGATGAATCGGCGGTAATAACCAGCAAGACCTAAGAATTGTCTCACTTCGGTTGGAGTGGTCGGTGACTCCCAGCCCTTGATTGCTTCAATCTTGGCGGGATCAACATGAATTCCTTGGCTGTCAATCACGTGCCCGAGGAATTGAACGGTTCGAATCCAGAACTCACACTTAGAGAATTTGGCATATAACTCTTCGTGTTTAAGAAGTCCTAGAATGGTTTTCAGATGTTGAGCATGTTCCTGCTCGTTGCGAGAGTAAATCAGGATATCATCGATGAACACAATGACGAATTTGTCAAGATATGGTTTGCACACCCGATTCATAAGGTCCATGAATACGGCCGGTGCGTTGGTCAACCCGAATGGCATCACTTGGAATTCGTAATGCCCATAATGAGTTCGGAAAGCTGTCTTTGGGATATCATTGTCACGGACTCGGAGTTGATGATAACCCGACCGTAGATCAATCTTTGAGTAAACACTCGATCCCTGGAGTTGGTCAAATAGGTCATCGATTCTAGGAAGTGGGTACCGATTCTTTATGGTTAGCTTATTCAGCTCTCGGTAGTCGATACACATGCGGAAAGATCCATCTTTCTTTTTCACGAATAAGACCGGAGCTCCCCAAGGCGAGGAACTTGGTCGAATGAATCCTCTGTCCAGGAGTTCCTGTAGTTGGTTAGACAACTCCTGCATTTCGGATGGTGCTAAACGGTAAGGGGCTCGTGCCACGGGTGCAGCTCCGGGCACAAGTTCGATTTGAAATTCAACTTGTCTAGGTGGCGGAAGTCCGGGCAAGTCTTCAGGAAAGACTTCCGGGAAATCCCGCACGATCGGAACATCCTCAAGTCGCTTCTCCTCCGACTTCTTCTCCGTTACATGTGCAAGGATGGCTTGATACCCTTTTCGTAGGTATTTTCTAGTTTTCAGACTGGAGACAATATTCAGATTTCGTCTGCCGGTCTCCCCTTGTAGGACTAAGGTTCCACCGGAGACAAGAGGTATGCGAACGAGTTTATCATGGTAGATGATTTCAGCTCGGTGCTTGGATAACCAATCCATACCGACAATAATGTCGAAGCTGCCGATCTCGACATGGATTAAATCAATGGGAAACGTTTCGTTCGTGAGGTTAAGTGTACAGTTGGGTATGATGCTATCAGTCTCAATCAGTTTGCCGTTAGCTAATTCTACAATGTATTTAGCATCTAAGGCAGTGGGAGTTATATCAAGTAAAGGGCTAAATTTCTCAGAAATGAAGCTTCTATCGGCACCGGTATCAAATAATACAGAAGCAGTAAGGTCGTTGAGAAGGAACGTACCCGTCACGACATTCGGGTCTTGTCTGGCTTCCCCAGCCTTGATAACGAATGCTCTACCGCGAGCAGGGTTGTTGTTATTTTTCAGCTTTGGGCAATCTTTCTTGAAGTGCCCTGAATTTCTGCACCCAAAGCAGGCCTTTGGTGCGTTGGTGTTGGGGGTAGAAATGTTGGTTCGGCAATCCTTGGCTAGGTGCCCGAACCGTTTGCACTTGGAGCAAGGGCAAGAACCGTCATGATGGCGGTTGCATTTGGGACAGTAGGGTCTGCTCCCGCTGTACCCTTTCTTCTCCGAAGTTCCAGATGAATAAGCCTTAACGAACTCAGGCTTTTTGTTGGAGGTTTGGTTGGATGAGTTGGGGTTTACTTCCCACTTGCGTTTATTGTTTGCAGATGGGGTTGAAGTTATGCCACGGCGAACAGAATTTGCCGTTAATTCATGGGCCATACGGATGGCGCTCTGAATAGTACCCGGTTTGGATGAAGTCACCAGGTCTTGTAGTCTCTCGGGAAGTCCATCGACGAATTTCTCGATCCTCTTGTACTCAGGATCGACCATTGTTGGGCACAGAAGTGCCAGTTGGTGGAAACGGTTGGTATAACCGGTGATGTCATCACCCTGCATCTTGTGGTTCCAGAATTCCATTTCCAGCTGTTTCAATTCATCCCTGGGGCAGTACTCGCCCCTCAACATCTCCTTCAACTCCTCCCACGGGAGTTTGTAAGCATTAGCAACACCCACAGTCTGGGCATAGGTGTTCCACCAGGTGAGTGCGGTTTCAGTAAAAGTACTAACGGAGAACTTAACTTTGTCTCCTTCCGCACAGTTGCAGATCAGAAATACGGATTCGACTTTCTCGATCCAGCGTACTAGACCGATAGCTCCCTCGGTACCTGCAAAGTTTAGAGGTTTGCAGTTCTGGAAGTCCTTGTAAGAACAAGGTTTAGCAGCAGGGGTTTCAGCGGCATCGCTGTTCCTCGTGGAACTTGGTGGAGTATTCCGAGCCAAGGCTTCAGTAACAGCCTGGGTTATAAGGGAGGTAATCTGGGCATCTGTGTATGGTCTTGTCTTTGGCGGCATGACTCTTCAATAAACGAAATGAAGATACATGAGATTTTGTAGGAACTTGTAATTGTCACAGATGTACATGTATAAAAGCAGTAATACATAACATCAACATGGAAAATGACAATTAATGTGAGTTGAAATAACAAGGAAAGTTTGATAGATAATGTGAGTTCAAAGGTTACATCCTACAGAGATATTACAAAAGGTGTCGGGAATTGTTACATCCGACTAGTTTATAGAGTAGCGCTAGATAGTCATTAGATTACGAGATAGATTACAAGACAAAGACTACACTAGTCTTCCTGTAGATTAATTTGTTCCATCAGCGCGACAAGGCGGTCCACGGTTTCTGCTAGTCTGTTTGTTTGCCTGGCGTTGTCTTCCACCAAGGCCAGTCGTTGTGTTAGTGCTCGAGAGTGATCCTCAGTCTCCTGTGAACGCTGTTCACATTCCTCTAGTCGGTTTCTTACAAGTTCATCCGCACCTAATTCAGCGGTCATTGAGTCCTGAATTATGCTTACAGAGAGGTTGGTATCCTCTTGTTCTCGCTGGAGTTGGGATATGTGATCAAGTGCCTGGCGAAGCAGGTAGATCATTCGGAGTTGTTCCCGTTCGAGATGTTCGAGCCTTTGCTCCTGACGGTGAAGTTGGGTAGCCAACACTGGCATCGTGAGGTGTGCCGAGTTCTGAGAGTTATGAACAGGATATGGGCTGGTTCGAGGTGACCTTGTGTTCCTCCTGGCTACTCGTGGGTTCCGTGACCTATGTGTGCGAGAGTGTGACAGATTAGGTGGTGTGTTTGCCATTCCTGTGGCAGAGTGTAAGTAAGACGAGGCTAATATATATAAGTATATAATATCCAGCCTAGTGTCTAGCACGTATCAAGTAATGGTCCGGTTCTCTCGTGGTCAGAGTCAACTAACGCATTCCTGTTCAACATAACCATTTCAGACCTCGCATCATCTTTCCTTAATTGTACATAGTTGATCAGGCTATGTTAAATTAAAGTCATATGATGTAATTCCTGAACCAATCATGCCTAGTAAGGAAATACTGCCTAACGGTCATAGTCTAGGCCACTAAATGCAACCTAGTTCACTATAACCTTAGGCTCTGATACCAATCTGTAACACCCCCGAAATTCACTGTTTTGCGGAAGCATAATTTGGGGTGTTACTAATCAAATATCACAGCACAAAGATAAAGTAAACGACATCTATATGCAACGTTTGTAAATTAGTTACATTCCATAGATATATTGTTTGAAAACTTAGTGTTTTCGTATATAAAAATGTAGTTTCCCTAGAGTCCGCGCGTGTAGCGGGAGATTCTATTACATAATCAAAATATACAAAAGATAATGCTAAGAATCTCCGTTAATGCAGTTGTGTTGAAATCATGCGACTCTAGCTAAAAATCCTGGAGTAATCCTACTCCATCCGAGTACCTGAGAAAACATGCTAAAAAGTGTCAACCAAAAGGTTGGTGAATCTCACAGGTTTGTAAGTAATATCAGCTTTGAACACGAGATTTCATCAGTAATGCCCGCAGGCGTAAAATCAGCAATTTCAATCCAGAAATCGTAAACCAGTATTTGCAATCCCGCAAATGTAAGTAAGTAAGTTTATACCGTTGCCATGAGGCTCATAATCGAAGCTTAACCCGTAAGTAATAAGTTTGCTCCCGTGACATGCTCGTAGTTGAGCAAGCATCAGTAACGAATAAGTAGTCACCCGTTTCTACGTGTAAATCAGTACGTGGCAGCGCTACTGCCCCGGGTGGGGAGGGTCATTTCCCTAATGGATCCATTAACTAGTGTTCGCGCTTAAGTCCATAACTAACGATATATGATGGAGAGACTTCTGTTTGTAAGTAAACTCATGCAATTTCGTTTGGTATAGTAAACAGTTCTAGTACTTGTGTTCAAAGAAAAGTAGTTGCATGTTTCTCCCCCAATAAGATAAAACAGTAAAAGTGGGGCCGTAAGACTCACCTGAGTCTTGTAGTAATCAGTTGCAATTAGCAAGTAGTAAGTAAAGCAAGTAGGTTCTCTGAACCCGTAACCTTCAAATGCCTAATCATATGAAGTTATGTAAGTATGCGTCTCACGAGACGTTTCGTTTAGTTGTACACAACTAGTATAGCCAATGTTTGTCCGTATGTTTGTAATTGTTCGTTTGTTGAAAAACATGTTTGGGCCCGTTGGTGACGGTTTGTAGCAAAATTTCTAAAATGTTGACTTTGCTACAGTAAATGTGCTACAGTGAATTGCTACAGTAAAATTTGACTTTTTGCTACAGTAACTTTGACTTTTCTATAGTGAAAATCCTTTAAAATTTCCAAGTTTTCTGTTTTCTGCGACATAAGCTGCGACACAAGGATTTGTATGCGACACAAGGGTTGTGTCGCATGAAGGATGCGACACAAGAGCTCTGCGACACAGTGGTTGTGTCGCAAAAAGCTTGCGATGCTAATTCAATAGCGACAGAAAGGTTGTGTCGTATAAAATACGACATAGTATGCGACATAGAGTGCGACACAATATTGTGTCGCAAAGGTTACGTCACTAAAGGATTGGTACGACACAAGGTGCGACACAAACGGGTTTATGCGACACAGCATGCGACACAAGGCTTGTGTCGCATGTATGAACACCAGCCCAGAAACTTTCGGGTTTCAAGAATTTCCGACCAAAAACGCAAATCTAACCCATTTTTGAGCTATAAAATCGTGTATTCTTCATGTATTAGGTTATAACTATGTTGTGTACACATCAAAACATCAAAACATTACACCAAATTGAATAGATCTAAGATTTTTGAAATTTCTTACTTTTGCAAATCGAGCTAAATGGAGGATGAGATGATGAAAACGATCTTGATATTCTTGTTCCACTCGTGATGGTGATTCCGAATATGTAATTTTCGTGGGTCGGTTTGTATTCCGAAAATTTGGTGTGGATTTGGTTGAGAGTGTTTGGAAGATGTGTGTGTGTTTGAAATGGTGAAAATGAAAGAATGGGAGGAGGGGTTGGTTGGGGTTGGCTGATCCAAAGGGGGAGGGAGGGGAAAACGCTCCCTAAAACTCAGTGTTTACACCGTGTCCTAATCGTTTAATCCTTTGTTTTTAGTATTTTAACTAAACCGTTATATTTTAAAATGTAACTGGAATATTTAAATAAAAATACTTTGAAATTAATAATAAAACATTTGTCGAAGTATTTAAATTATTAATTCGCATTTAATACGTTTTGTTGCATTATTTAAAATGTCGTCGCGATAATATATAAATAGTGTTCGTTCAATTGCGTATTTAATATAACAAAATACGTTCTCATTATTTAAGTAAATTTCTGTCACCAACGTCCAAATAAACTGTGTCGGACTCTGTCCGGTTAATTCGTACGATTCATCCAAATCGCGTAAGTACACACATATATATATAAATCACCTTATATATATATACAAATAGAGCCTGTAATTAGTCCTATTACATACTAATTACAACTAGTTATAAATAATTAGGCATAACTAAGTATCCTAATTATGCGGGTGTTACATTCTCCCCTTGTTAAAGAAATTTCGTCCCGAAATTAGCTTGAGTGTACGGACGGTGCGTTGTCTGGGAAGAGATGTGGGTATTTCTGTCGCATTTGATCTTCCCGTTCCCAGGTGAACTCAGGGCCACGCCTAGAATTCCACCTGACCTTTACGATGGGAATACGACTCTGTTTCAATCGCTTGACCTCGCGGTCCATGATTTCCATAGGTTCCTCGAGAAAATGAAGTTTATCATCGATTTGAATTTTGTCGAGTGGTATAATCAGTGTCTCGTCAGACAGACATTTCTTCAAGTTAGAAATGTGGAATGTGTTGTGTACGCTGCTAATTTCAGCAGGAAGTTGCAGGCGGTATGCCACTGGACCAATCCTTTCAAGGATTTCGAACGGTCCGATGTATCTAGGATTTAGTTTGCCTCGCTTTCCGAATCGGATGACACCCTTCCACGGCGCCACCTTGATATGGTACGATCTATGATGAATCTTACAACTTTACCATTATCTTTTTGGGATTATGCATTAGAGACTGCTATACGCATTCTCAACATGGTTCCCACTAAGAAGGTTGATAAGACACCATATGAAATATGGCATGGGAAAGCCCCTAATCTGTCTTACTTAAAGGTCTGGGGATGTGAGGCACTCGTTAAACATGATGCGCCTGACAAACTCAAACAAAGATCTGTTAAGTGTATTTTCGTAGGATACCCAACGGAAACGATGGGTTACTACTTCTATAATCCTTCTGAAAATACTGTGAAAATTGCTCGGTATGCTGAGTTTTTCGAAACCAAGCTTATCGGTGATGGAAACACTGGGAGGGTTGTGGAACTTGACGAGGTTCAAGAGGAAGATACATCATCTTCTACTCATACTGGCAATCAACAATTTGGGGGGGATAAAATTGAGCCTAAAATCATGCCTAAATCTGATCCTCAAGTTGTGATTGAGCCTCATGATATGCCTCAGTCTCAAGCTCAAATTGCTGATGTTCCAATTCGTAGGTCCGAAAGGACGGTACGTGCACCTAATAGATTGAACTTAAACGTTAATCTAGAGGAGGATGGCGTATCCGGGATTCTTGATGAACCTCGAACCTTGAAAGCTGCATTATCAGGTCCTAATGCTGAAAAATGGCTTCAAGCTGCGAATATGGAGATGCAATCCATGAAAGACAACGAAGTTTGGGATTTGGTGGATAAACCACAAAATGCTAAAACTGTTGATTGCAAATGGCTCTTTAAAATAAAGACCGACATGGATGGCAACATACACATCTATAAAGCTCGTCTCGTGGCAAAAGGATTTACTCAAGTTTATGGTATAGACTATGAAGAAACCTTTTCCCCAGTGGCAGACATTAGGGCTATTATAATTCTCTTAGCCATAGCGGCGTTCTATGACTATGAGATATGGCAAATGGATGTCAAGACAGCCTTCCTGAATGGTTATCTAGACGAAGACGTCTATATGAATCAGCCAGAAGGTTTTATTGATCCATTACATCCCAACAAAGTGTGCAAGCTTAAAAAATCCATTTATGGACTTAAGCAAGCATCACGGAGTTGGAATAAAAGATTTGATGAAGAAATCAAAAAGTTTGGTTTCGTTCAGAATCTTGATGAGCCATGTGTATATCAAAAAGCCAGTGGGAGTAATGTTACTTTTCTAGTCTTATATGTAGATGACATATTGCTAATGGGAAACAACATTCCAATGCTTGAAGATGTAAAATCTTATCTTGGAAAATGTTTTGCCATGAAAGACTTAGGAGAGGCAACATTTATTTTGGGAATCAATGTAACACCCCCGAAATTCACTGTTTTGCGGAAGCATAGTTTGGGGTGTTACTAATTAAATATCACAGCACAAAGATAAAGCAAACGACCTCTAAATGAGACGTTTTGTAAATTAGTACATTCCATAGATATAATGTTTGAAAACTTAGTGTTTTCGTATACAAAATGTAGTTTCCCCTAGAGTCCACGCGTATAGCGGGAGATTCTATTACATAATCGTAATCTACAAAAGATAATGCTAAGAATCTCCGTTAATGCAGTTGTGTTGAAATCATGCGACTCTAGCAAAAATCCTGGAGTAATCCTACTCCATCCGGGTACCTGAGAAAACATGCTAAAAAGTGTCAACCAAAAGGTTGGTGAATCTCACAGGTTTGTAAATAATATCGGCTTTGAACACGAGATTTCATTAGTAGTGCCCGTAGGCGTAAAATCAGCCATTGCAATCCAGCAATCGTAAAATCAGTATTTGCAATCCAGCAAATGTAAATAAATAAGTTTATACCGTTGCCATGAGGCTCATAATCGAAGCTTAACCCGTAATAATATGTTTGCTCCCGTGACATGCTCGTAAGTGAGCAAGCATCAGTAACGAATAAGTTGTCACCCGTTTATACGTGTAAATCGGTACGTGGCAGCGCTACTGCCCCGGGTGGGGAGGGTCATTTCCCTAATGGATCCATTAACTACTGTTCGCGCTTAAGTCCATAACTAACGATATATGATGGAGAGACTTCTGTAAATAGTAACAACTCATGCAATTCCGTTTGGTATAGTAAACAGTTTAGTACTTGTGTTCAAGAAAATAAGTAGCATGTATCTCCCCCAATAAGATAAAACAGTAAAAGTGGGGCCGTAAGACTCACCTGAGTCCTTGCAAGTACGTTTATATCAATAAACGAGTAAATAATATCAACCGTAGGTTCTCCGAACCCGTAACCTTCAAATGCCTAAACATATAAGGTTAAGTAAGTAGATGTCTCGCAAGACCACCTAGGCTAGTTGTTTACACAACTCATTATGTCCAAGTGTTTGTTTAGTAATCCGTTTGTAGTTTGAAAACAAATATGGCCCGTTGGTGACGGTTTGTAATAATGATTCAAAGCGTTATCATTTATAACGCAATTTAGTGTATTTGTAATAGAAAGTATGTTCTATGACGTTTGTTCAGTCGTATGACATAAGTATTGAAGTTGTGTAAGTTCGACACTTAGTAAAATCTGACTTTTCAAGGTTCTGGTTTGTGCGACGTAGCATGCGACGTAGCATGCGACGTAGGGTGCGACGCAGGGAGGTACGTCGCATGATGCGACCTTCGCAAATCAATGCGACGTAGGTTCGGTTTGCGACGTAAAAGTCTACGTCGCTATGTGCGACGTCCGCAAGTTAATGCGACGTAATAGGCTGCGTCGCTAGTGCGACGTTGGGATTTTTGTGCGACGTAGGCCGCGACGTCGCTAAATGCGACGTTGGCCACAAAATGCGACGTTTTGAGCTACGTCGCAGATAGTCCAGCGTCTCTGCGACGTAGCGGTCTGATCGGAATTTGGTGGCCGGAAAATCGGTCGAAAAGCTTCCGTTCGGTCCAAATCTTTTACCCAACCCATTTTTGGACATTTTAAGCATATATAAACTATAAAAACGTAAAAATGAGTAAAAACGGAGAGTTTCGGGTTTTGTCGGAAACTTACGAAATGCCGAAATGAAAATCCGGAAAGATAGGAATGTAGATCGTGTGATGGTGAACGTTTTCTTCCAAAGAGAGGCTATGATCCGAGTGCGTTTAATATGTTTATTTATTGATTTTGATGGTGGTGGTGTGTTGGTGAAATAGAGAGAAAAGAAAGAAAGAGAGAGAAAGGGAAATGAAGAATGAAAGTGAAAAAGAAAGAAGGAGGTGATTTAGGTGGGAGATCCCCACCGTTTTCAGTGCACGCCCCGCGCTCCGTGCGGTGTTCGTTTTCTCCGTCATTTAGGCGTTATATCAAGCAGTTATATTTTTAAAAGGTGACGGGAATGTTTTAATGAAATACCTTGAAATTAATTATAAAACATTTGTCGAAGTATTAAAATCCTTAACTCGCGCTTAATACGTATTCGCTAAATTATTTAAAATGTCGTCGCGATATTATAAATAATGTTTGTTCGCTGTGTATTTTATATAATAAAATACGTTCTCATTATTTAGGTAAGTTTCTGTCACCAACGTCAAAATAATTGTGTCGGACTCCGTCCGGTTAGTTCGTACGATTTATCCAAATCGCGTAAATACACACATATATATATAAATCAACTTATATACATACAAATAGAGTCTGTAATTAGTCCTATTACATACTAATTACAACTAGTTACAAACAATTAGGCATAATTAATTATCCTAATTATGCGGGTGTTACATTCTCCCCTTGTTAAAGAAATTTCGTCCCGAAATTAGCTTGAGTGCACGGACGGTGCGTTGTCTGGGAAGAGATGTGGGTATTTCTGTCGCATTTGGTCTTCCCGTTCCCAGGTGAACTCAGGGCCGCGCCTAGAATTCCACCTGACTTTTACTATGGGAATACGACTCTGTTTCAATTGCTTGACCTCACGGTCCATGATTTCCATAGGTTTCTCGACAAAATGAAGTTTATCATCGATTTGAATTTCGTCGAGCGGTATAATCAGCGTCTCGTCAGACAGACATTTCTTCAAGTTAGAAATGTGGAATGTGTTGTGTACGCTGCTAAGTTCAGCAGGAAGTTGCAGGCGATATGCCACTGGACCAATCCTTTCAAGGATTTCAAATGGTCCGATGTATCTAGGATTTAGTTTGCCTCGTTTCCCGAATCGAATAACACCTTTCCACGGTGCCACTTTGAGAAGTACCTTGTCTCCTACCTGGAACTCAAGGTGTTTGCGCCTCACGTCAGCATAGCTTTTCTGACGATCACGTGCGGTTTTCAGCCGGTTTTGAATACCAACGATTTTCTCAGTAGTTTCTTGAATGATTTCTGGACCCGTGAGTTGGGATTCTCCTAACTCAGTCCAACAGACAGGTGATCGGCACTTACGTCCGTAAAGTGCCTCGAAGGGTGCAGCCTTTATGCTGGTATGGTAACTGTTGTTGTACGAAAACTCACACAACGGTAAGTGATTTTCCCAAGAAGTACCGAAGTCGACTACGCAGGCTCGTAGCATATCCTCCAGTGTTTGAATAGTTCGCTCGCTTTGGCCATCGGTTTGCGGGTGATAAGCAGTACTCATATCCAGACGAGTACCAAGAGATTTCTGTAGCGATTGCCAAAAGTTAGAAGTAAAACGGCTGTCCCTATCCGAGATGATCGAGGTAGGTACACCGTGTCGCGAGATGATTTCTTTGACATAGATGCGAGTCAGACGCTCCATCTTGTCGGTTTCCTTGATGGCCAGAAAATGAGCAGATTTCGTGAGACGGTCCACGATCACCCAAATGGTATCGCAACCACTCGAAGTTTTCGGTAGTTTGGTAATGAAGTCCATGGAAATCTGTTCCCATTTCCATTGAGGAATTTCAGGTTGTTGAAGCAACCCAGAGGGTCTTTGGTGTTCGGTCTTAACTTTGGAACAGGTTAGGCATTTACTGACGTACAAGGCGATGTCAGCTTTCATGTTAGGCCACCAATACAACCCTTTGACGTCATGATACATCTTGTCAGATCCAGGATGTATAGAGTATCGAGATTTGTGAGCTTCAGCCATCACCAAATCTCGCAAGTTTCCGAATTTGGGTAACCACACCCGGTTAGAGAAGTATCGAGTTCCATCGGGTTTGATTTCGAATTGTTTATCCAAGCCTCGCAAGGCTTCATTTTTCAAGTTTTCATCGTTGAGGGCTTCAAGTTGAGCGGTAAGGATTTGAGCAGGAAGCTCGTTATGAATTGTCATAGAAAGTGCTCGAACTCGAAGGGGTTTCACTCGTTCTTTTCGGCTTAAGGCATCGGCAACTACGTTAGCCTTGCCCGGATGGTATTTGATCTCGCAGTCGTAGTCACTAAGTAACTCAACCCAGCGACGTTGTCTCATGTTTAGATCTTTCTGATCGAATATGTGTTGGAGACTTTTGTGATCGGTAAAGATAGTGCTTTTCGTACCGTAGAGATAATGTCTCCAGATTTTCAATGCGAAGACCACAGCACCTAACTCGAGGTCATGGGTCGTATAGTTTTTCTCGTGAATTTTTAGTTGTCGTGAGGCATAGGCAATGACTTTTTCCCGTTGCATCAACACACAACCAAGTCCTTGGTGTGAGGCGTCGCAGTAAACTACGAAATCGTCGGTGCCTTCGGGTAAGGACAAGATTGGTGCACTGCAAAGTTTGTTTTTCAATAGCTGGAAAGCTGACTCTTGTTTATCAGTCCAATCAAACTTTTTATCTTTCTGAGTCAGTGTGGTTAGTGGAACAGCTATTCTTGAAAAGTTTTCGATGAATCGGCGGTAATAACCAGCAAGACCTAAGAATTGTCTCACTTCGGTTGGAGTGGTCGGTGACTCCCAGCCCTTGATTGCTTCAATCTTGGCGGGATCAACATGAATTCCTTGGCTGTCAATCACGTGTCCGAGGAATTGAACGGTTCGAATCCAGAATTCACACTTAGAGAATTTTGCATATAACTCTTCGTGTTTCAGAAGTCCTAGAATGGTTTTCAGATGTTGAGCATGTTCCTGCTCGTTGCGAGAGTAAATCAGGATATCATCGATGAACACAATGACGAATTTGTCAAGATATGGTTTGCACACCCGATTCATAAGGTCCATGAATACGGCCGGTGCATTAGTCAACCCGAATGGCATCACTTGGAATTCGTAATGCCCATAACGAGTTCGGAAAGCTGTCTTTGGGATATCATTGTCACGGACTCGGAGTTGATGATAACCCGACCGTAGATCAATCTTTGAGTAAACACTCGATCCCTGGAGTTGGTCAAACAGATCATCAATTCTAGGAAGTGGGTACCGATTCTTTATGGTTAGCTTATTCAGCTCTCGGTAGTCAATACACATGCGGAAAGATCCATCTTTCTTTTTCACGAATAAGACCGGAGCTCCCCAAGGCGAGGAACTTGGTCGAATGAATCCTCTGTCCAGGAGTTCCTGTAGTTGGTTAGACAACTCCTGCATTTCGGATGGTGCTAAACGGTAAGGGGCTCGTGCCACGGGTGCAGCTCCGGGCACAAGTTCGATTTGAAATTCAACTTGTCTAGGTGGCGGAAGTCCGGGCAAGTCTTCAGGAAAGACTTCCGGGAAATCCCGCACGATCGGAACATCCTCAAGTCGCTTCTCCTCCGACTTCTTCTCCGTTACATGTGCGAGGATGGCTTGATACCCTTTTAGATATTTTCTCGTTTTCAGACAGGAGACAATATTCAGATTCCATCTGCCGGTCTCCCCTTGTAGGACTAAGGTTCCACCGGAGACAAGAGGTATGCGAACGAGTTTGTCATGACAGATGATTTCAGCTCGGTGCTTGGATAACCAATCCATACCGACAATAATATCGAAGCTGCCGATCTCGACAGGGATTAAATCAATGGGAAACGTTTCGTTCGTGAGGTTAAGTGTACAGTTGTGTATGATGCTATCAGTCTCAATCAGGTTGCCATTAGCTAATTCTACAATGTATTTAGCATCTAAGGCAGTGGGAGTAATATCAAGTAAAGGGCTAAATTTCTCAGATATGAAGCTTCTATCGGCACCGGTATCAAATAACACAGAAGCAGTAAGGTCGTTGAGAAGGAACGTACCCGTCACGACGTTCGGGTCTTGTCTGGCTTCCCCAGCCTTGATAACGAATGATCTGCCGCGAGCAGGGTTGTTGTTGTTTTTCAGTTTTGGGCAATCTTTCTTGAAATGCCCTGTATTTCCGCACCCAAAGCAGGCCTTTGGTGCATTAGTGTTGGGGGTGGGAATGTTGGTTCGACAATCCTTGGCTAGATGCCCGAACCGTTTGCAGTTGGAGCAAGGGCAAGAACCGTCGTGGTGGCGGTTGCATTTGGGACAGTAAGGTCTGCTCCCGCTGTACCCTTTCTTCTCCGAAGTTCCAGATGTATAAGCCTTAATGTACTCAGGCTTTTGTTGGAGGTTTGGTTGGATGAGTTGGGGTTACCTTCCCACTTGCGTTTGTTGTTTGCAGATGGGGTTGAAGTTGTACCACGG
This sequence comes from Helichrysum umbraculigerum, assembly GCA_949592205.1. Lineage (NCBI taxonomy): Eukaryota > Viridiplantae > Streptophyta > Magnoliopsida > Asterales > Asteraceae > Helichrysum > Helichrysum umbraculigerum. Next base: position 153,156,058 of record CATIUR010000005.1, read on the forward strand.
CGGACAGAATTTGCCGTTAGTTCATGGGCCATACGGATGGCGCTCTGAATAGTACCCGGTTTGGAAGAAGTTACCAGGTCTTGGAGTCTCTCAGGAAGACCATCAACGAATTTCTCGATCCTCTTGTACTCAGGATCGACCATGGTTGGGCACAGAAGTGCCAGTTGGTGGAAACGGTTGGTGTAGCCGGTGATATCATTACCTTGCATCTTATGGTTCCAAAATTCCACTTCTAGTTGTTTCAATTCATCCCTGGGGCAATACTCGCCCCTCAACATCTTCTTCAACTCCTCCCACGGGAGTTGGTAAGCAGTAGCAACACTCACAGTCTGGGCATAAGTGTTCCACCAGGTGAGTGCGGTGTCAGTAAAAGTACTAACGGAGAACTTAACCTTATCTCCCTCCGCGCAGTTGCAGATAAGAAATACAGACTCAACTTTCTCGATCCAGCGTACTAGACCGATAGCTCCCTCGGTACCTGCAAAGTTTAGAGGTTTGCAGTTCTGGAAGTCCTTGTAAGAACAAGGTTTAGCAGTAGTGGTTTCAGCGGCATCGCTGTTTCTCGAGGAATTTGGTGGAGTATTCCGAGCCAAGGCTTCAGTAACAGCCTGGGTTATAAGGGAGGTAATCTGGGCGTCGGTGTATGGTCGTGTCTTTGGCGGCATGATTCTTCAATAAAAGAAATGAAGATACATGAGATTTTGTATGAGCTGGTAATTGTCACAGATGTACATGTATAAAAGCAGTAATACATAACATCAATATGGAAAATGACAATTAAGGTGAGTTGAGATAACAAAGGATATCTGATAGATAAAGTGAGTTCAAAAGTTACATCTTACAGAGATATTACAAAAGGTGTCGGGAATGGTTACATCCGTCTAGTTTATAGAGTAGTGCTAGATAGTCCCTAGATTACGAGATAGATTACAGACAAAAACTACACTAATCTTAATGTAGATTAATTGGTTCCATTAGCGTGACAAGGCGGTCCACAGTTTGCTAGTCGATTGATTCCTTCTTAGTTAGGGTTCCTGGCCTTCGGATTCGTCTTCCGATTCCAGGTTCAGGTCGTGTGGGTGGTAGCGTGCCTCGAGCATGTCCCTGTATCTTTGAGTCGTGGAGCGGTACCTAGTCTCCTCCGTTGATTTCTTGCCCAAACGTTTGATCCATATTTTGGTCCTACGGGTTAGGTTGGTGGCTACTTTCTTCCAGTAACGGATCTTATCTTTGATTCGTGTAGGGACAGATCGGTTTGAGATTCTCAATCTTTGTTCATAGTCTATGCACTTACGCTTAAGTGCCCAATTTCGGCCGTCTAGTCCCACAGCCTGATCTCGCACTCTCTCATATTCTTCAATATCGATGCCAGTCATTCCGAAATCCTGATTTTCGTTTCCCTCCAGCATGATTTCTTCTTCTGGTACGATGTCCTCATCGAGATACGTGTACTGGATTTGTTCCCCGTGGACTTGGTCACTATCAGACATGTAGTCGTCCATTTGGGAATTCGTGTCTTTGAGTTCTATAGAAATGACAGAGAGAGGATTTTAGTCCTTGGAAGTACGTTGTTTCAGGGTGTTAGATGTGATTTTCGTAAAATCATTAGAGTGCGCCACAAGGTGGTGTGACGGTAATCAAGTCTGTCATGGTCGGTGCAAACCGCTGAGAGAAATTCGTAAGTGTCACCAGGGAAACGTCGACTATCTCTATAGCGAGTGTATTTACGTGCGAGGCCTATTCACATATATAATAGCCTAGTAGTATAGTCAGCGAGTGAGGCCTATGTATGTATATACTCGTATATCACATAATAGCCTAGCGTATGTCTAGCACATAACAAGTAAGAGTCTCGGTTCTCTCGTGGTCAGAGTCTACTAACGTATTCCTGTTTGACATAACCATTTCAGACCTCACATCATCTTTCCTTAATTGTACATAGTTGATCAGGCTATGTTAAATTAAAGTCGTATGATGTAATTCCTGAACCAATCATGCCTAATAAGGAAATACTGCCTAATGGTCATAGTCTAGGCCCACTAAATGCAACCTAGTTCACTATAACCTTAGGCTCTGATACCAATCTGTAACACCCCCGAAATTCACTGTTTTGCGGAAGCATAGTTTGGGGTGTTACTAATTAAATATCACAGCACAAAGATAAAGCAAACGACCTCTAAATGAGACGTTTTGTAAATTAGTACATTCCATAGATATAATGTTTGAAAACTTAGTGTTTTCGTATACAAAATGTAGTTTCCCCTAGAGTCCACGCGTATAGCGGGAGATTCTATTACATAATCGTAATCTACAAAAGATAATGCTAAGAATCTCCGTTAATGCAGTTGTGTTGAAATCATGCGACTCTAGCAAAAATCCTGGAGTAATCCTACTCCATCCGGGTACCTGAGAAAACATGCTAAAAAGTGTCAACCAAAAGGTTGGTGAATCTCACAGGTTTGTAAATAATATCGGCTTTGAACACGAGATTTCATTAGTAGTGCCCGTAGGCGTAAAATCAGCCATTGCAATCCAGCAATCGTAAAATCAGTATTTGCAATCCAGCAAATGTAAATAAATAAGTTTATACCGTTGCCATGAGGCTCATAATCGAAGCTTAACCCGTAATAATATGTTTGCTCCCGTGACATGCTCGTAAGTGAGCAAGCATCAGTAACGAATAAGTTGTCACCCGTTTATACGTGTAAATCGGTACGTGGCAGCGCTACTGCCCCGGGTGGGGAGGGTCATTTCCCTAATGGATCCATTAACTACTGTTCGCGCTTAAGTCCATAACTAACGATATATGATGGAGAGACTTCTGTAAATAGTAACAACTCATGCAATTCCGTTTGGTATAGTAAACAGTTTAGTACTTGTGTTCAAGAAAATAAGTAGCATGTATCTCCCCCAATAAGATAAAACAGTAAAAGTGGGGCCGTAAGACTCACCTGAGTCCTTGCAAGTACGTTTATATCAATAAACGAGTAAATAATATCAACCGTAGGTTCTCCGAACCCGTAACCTTCAAATGCCTAAACATATAAGGTTAAGTAAGTAGATGTCTCGCAAGACCACCTAGGCTAGTTGTTTACACAACTCATTATGTCCAAGTGTTTGTTTAGTAATCCGTTTGTAGTTTGAAAACAAATATGGCCCGTTGGTGACGGTTTGTAATAATGATTCAAAGCGTTATCATTTATAACGCAATTTAGTGTATTTGTAATAGAAAGTATGTTCTATGACGTTTGTTCAGTCGTATGACATAAGTATTGAAGTTGTGTAAGTTCGACACTTAGTAAAATCTGACTTTTCAAGGTTCTGGTTTGTGCGACGTAGCATGCGACGTAGCATGCGACGTAGGGTGCGACGCAGGGAGGTACGTCGCATGATGCGACCTTCGCAAATCAATGCGACGTAGGTTCGGTTTGCGACGTAAAAGTCTACGTCGCTATGTGCGACGTCCGCAAGTTAATGCGACGTAATAGGCTGCGTCGCTAGTGCGACGTTGGGATTTTTGTGCGACGTAGGCCGCGACGTCGCTAAATGCGACGTTGGCCACAAAATGCGACGTTTTGAGCTACGTCGCAGATAGTCCAGCGTCTCTGCGACGTAGCGGTCTGATCGGAATTTGGTGGCCGGAAAATCGGTCGAAAAGCTTCCGTTCGGTCCAAATCTTTTACCCAACCCATTTTTGGACATTTTAAGCATATATAAACTATAAAAACGTAAAAATGAGTAAAAACGGAGAGTTTCGGGTTTTGTCGGAAACTTACGAAATGCCGAAATGAAAATCCGGAAAGATAGGAATGTAGATCGTGTGATGGTGAACGTTTTCTTCCAAAGAGAGGCTATGATCCGAGTGCGTTTAATATGTTTATTTATTGATTTTGATGGTGGTGGTGTGTTGGTGAAATAGAGAGAAAAGAAAGAAAGAGAGAGAAAGGGAAATGAAGAATGAAAGTGAAAAAGAAAGAAGGAGGTGATTTAGGTGGGAGATCCCCACCGTTTTCAGTGCACGCCCCGCGCTCCGTGCGGTGTTCGTTTTCTCCGTCATTTAGGCGTTATATCAAGCAGTTATATTTTTAAAAGGTGACGGGAATGTTTTAATGAAATACCTTGAAATTAATTATAAAACATTTGTCGAAGTATTAAAATCCTTAACTCGCGCTTAATACGTATTCGCTAAATTATTTAAAATGTCGTCGCGATATTATAAATAATGTTTGTTCGCTGTGTATTTTATATAATAAAATACGTTCTCATTATTTAGGTAAGTTTCTGTCACCAACGTCAAAATAATTGTGTCGGACTCCGTCCGGTTAGTTCGTACGATTTATCCAAATCGCGTAAATACACACATATATATATAAATCAACTTATATACATACAAATAGAGTCTGTAATTAGTCCTATTACATACTAATTACAACTAGTTACAAACAATTAGGCATAATTAATTATCCTAATTATGCGGGTGTTACAATCAAGATCTCGAGAGATAGATCTAAGCGGTTGATAGAGTTAAGTCAAAATGCTTACATTGATAAAATACTTTTTAGTATGGAAAATTCTAAGCGTGGGTATTTACCAATGCAAGATGGACTTAAACTTAGCATCAAGGATTGTGCTTCTACACCTCAAGAGGTGGAACGTATGCAAAGGATACCTTATGCTTCGGCAATAGGGTCTATTATGTATGCGGTGACCTGATGTTGCTTTTGCTCAAAACGTTGTTAGCAGATTTCAACAGAATCCAGGCGAAAGACACTGGATTGCTATAAAGAACATACTGAAGTACCTTAGGGCTACTAAAGATTTGGTTCTAGTGTATGGTGGAAATCCTGAGGCTGAACTAAAGGTTACTGGTTATTTTGATGCCGGATTTCAAACTGACCATGATGACACAAAATCTCAAACTGGATATGTGTTCACCATGAATGGAGGAGCAGTAGTTTGGAAAAGCAAGAAACAATCCACTACAGCCATGTCTGCAACAGAATCAGAGTACATAGCAGCTGCTGAAGCTGCAATGGAAGCTGTTTGGATCCGGAAATTTATTTCTGGACTTGGTGTTGTTCCCACAGCCAAGTCTCCTATGGATATGTATTGTGACAATACTGGTGCAATTATCATAGCCAACGAACCTGGTGTTCAGAAAGGAGCTAGACACTTTCAGAGGAAATTTCACTATGTTCGTGAGCAAGTCAATCAAGGTGAAATTCAAGTACTCAAAGTTCACACGGATGATAACTTAGCAGATCCCTTTACGAAGGCTTTGCCAAAAACGAAGCTAACTCACTTAATTGAGGGCATAGGACTTCGTTTGTCTAGTAATCACATGTAAATCCGTGGATTTAGTATTTGGATATATGGATGTAATAAACAATTTATTTATTAATGAAATTTTTATTGTGAAATTTTATTTTCATAAATCCTATTTTTCATTTTTTATCCTTGAATAATGTTGTGTAATATTATTCTAAATATCCGTTGTCGGTCAATTATATGGGAATATGATTGAATTAAGACAATATGTGAGTGTTTAGTCAGCTTGGCTCACTAACTCACATAATATTCATTATGATGCATATTGGATAATCCCACATGAATTATTACTTATGGATCTCTGTCATTAAGTATAATTCATAAAGTTTGTTGTCCTTAGACTTGAGATGCAAGTTGCTACTCATGTACGTAGTGCATTATTTGATCATAGTCAATACTACTCCTGGATAAGGGTGGCAAAAAGGCTATTTTTGGTAATGTTGCGAAATACGATGACTACCAGTTGTATTCAATAAAGGATTTGTTCCTTCAGTGAAAAACTGAAGTTAGATACTTACTGGGCCACTCATGAATACTTAAGATGTTTGTCTGGCCAGACTCTAATAAGTCCAGAAGGGTCTCGACTGTATTTGGTAATCTTAAGTGATTCGGGAAATGAGAAACAAAAGTTGAAATGGAATGACTTTGATCCATCTCCAAGTTTTAACTAGAGTATCTGTAACAAAAGGATATAAACTAAACATAGACTCACAGTGACTTTGGTGAAACTTCACTTGTGCATTTATAGGAGCATTGATATGTTGCTAGACATTAATCAATGTTATCATATTTGTTTGAAAATTATTCAAAAGTGGGAGCTGTTGGTATTTGAATGATTTTATCAAATATGTGTCCGTAAATGTGTGAGCCTTTGGGAACGCACACATCGACATTGAGATATTGCTTATTTGCCTAAAGTTATTAATTATTAATGTTAAATGTTAAAATTAATAATTAAGTAACTAGAGGGATGATTGTGTAAATTATAAACTTGGGGACCAAGTTTTACCTATCTATAAATATACCTTTATAGATTAGGGTTAGGGTTAATCCTAATTAATCCCTAATTTAATTTCACAAAAAAAAATCACTTTTGTCTCTTGGTTTGTATTCGACGGCTGAACAAGAAAAAAAACCTTGGGGTTTTTTTTTTGGTTTTGACTTTTTGGTTTACAAACAAAATCAAACAAATCAAACTAGTTGATTAAGATCATATTGTCAAACAATACATGCAGCGGAAAACAGGATCACATAGGAATAATTAAATTGGATAAGTAGTACCTTATAGCCTTGAATTATTAGCAAGAAAACCTTTAGATCTAAGTTCAAGATCTTTCTTTGTCACGTACACGACACCGTCTTTATCGATATGCTTGTATGCTAGTACTTGCCCAACCTAATCAACTAACTTGATTTGCTTCCTCTTCCTTTGAAAACCCAAAGTCAAAAAGAAACCAAAACCCCCTAGTTGTGGGTTCGGCCGAATTCAAGGAGAGGAGAGAGAGAGACTTTATTTTGTGATTAATTTTAGGATTAACCCTAACCCTAATCTATAAATGTGTATTTATAGATAGGTAAAACTTGGTCCCCAAGTTTATTATTCTCACATTAATCCCTCTAGTTATTTAATTATTAAATTTAACTTTTAACTTTAATAAATAATAACTTTAGGCATATTTAGCAATATCTCAATGTCGATGTGTGCGTTCCCAAAGGCTCACACATTTACGGACACATATTTGATAAAATCATTCAAATACCAACAGCTCCCACTTTTGAATAATTTTCAAACAAATATGATAACATCGATTAATGTCTAGCAACATATCAATGCTCCCATAAATGCACGAGTGAAGTTTCACCAAAGTCACTGTAAGTCTATGTTCAGTTTATATCTTTTTGTTACAGATACTCTAGTTAAAACTTGGAGATGGATCAAAGTCATTCCATTTCAACTTCTGTTTCTCATTTCCCAAATCACTTAAGATTACCGAATACAGTCGAGACCCTTCTGGACTTATTAAAGTCTGGCCAGACAAACATCTTAAGTATTCATGAGTGGCCCAGTAAGTATCTAACTTCAGTTTTTCACTGAAGGAACAAATCCTTTATTGAATACAACTGGTAGTCATCGTATTTCGCAACATTACCAAAAATAGCCTTTTTGCCACCCTTATCCAGGAGTAGTATTGACTATGATCAAATAATGCACTACGTACATGAGTAGCAACTTGCATCTCAAGTCTAAGGACAACAAACTTTATGAATTATACTTAATGACAAAGATCCATAAGTAATAATTCATGTGGGATTATCCAATATGCATCATAATGAATATTATGTGAGTTAGTGAGCCAAGCTGACTAAACACTCACATATTGTCTTAATTCAATCATATTCCCATATAATTGACCGACAACGGATATTTAGAATAATATTACACAACATTATTCAAGGATAAAACATGAAAAATAGGATTTATGAAAATAAAATTTCACAATAAAAATTTCATTAATAAATAAATTGTTTATTACATCCATATATCCAAATACTAAATCCACGGATTTACATGTGATTACTAGACAAACGAAGTCCTATGCCCTCAATTAAGTGAGTTAGTTTCGTCTTTGGCAAAGCCTTCGTAAAGGGATCTGCTAAGTTATCATCCGTGTGAACTTTGAGTACTTGAATTTCACCTTGATTGACTTGCTCACGAACATAGTGAAATTTCCTCTGAAAGTGTCTAGCTCCTTTCTGAACACCAGGTTCGTTGGCTATGATAATTGCACCAGTGTTGTCACAATACATATCCATAGGAGACTTGGCTCTGGGAACAACACCAAGTCCAGAAATAAATTTCCGGATCCAAACAGCTTCCATTGCAGCTTCAGCAGCTGCTATGTACTCTGATTCTGTTGCAGACATGGCTGTAGTGGATTGTTTCTTGCTTTTCCAAACTACTGCTCCTCTATTCATGGTGAACACATATCCAGTTTGAGATTTTGTGTCATCATGGTCAGTTTGAAATCCGGCATCACAATAACCAGTAACCTTTAGTTCAGCCTCAGGATTTCCACCATACACTAGAACCATATCTTTAGTAGCCCTAAGGTACTTCAGTATGTTCTTTACAGCAATCCAGTGTCTTTCGCCTGGATTCTGTTGAAATCTGCTAACAACGTTTTGAGCAAAAGCAACATCAGGTCTTGTGCATCTAACCGCATACATAATGGACCCTATTGCCGAAGCATAAGGTATCCTTTGCATACGTTCCATCTCTTGAGGTGTAGAAGCACAATCCTTGATGCTAAGTTTAAGTCCATCTTGCTTTGGTAAATACCCACGCTTAGAATTTTCCATACTAAAACGCTTCAGTATTTTATCAATGTAAGCATTTTGACTTAACTCTATCAACCGCTTAGATCTATCTCTCGAGATCTTGATTCCCAAAATAAATGTTGCCTCTCCTAAGTCTTTCATGGCAAAAGATTTTCCAAGATAAGATTTTACATCTTCAAGCATTGGAATGTTGTTTCCCATTAGCAATATGTCATCTACATATAAGACTAGGAAAATAACATTACTCCCACTGGCTTTTTGATATACACATGGCTCATCAAGATTCTGAACGAAACCAAACTTTTTGATTTCTTCATCAAATCTTTTATTCCAACTCCGTGATGCTTGCTTAAGTCCATAAATGGATTTTTTAAGCTTGCACACTTTGTTGGGATGTAATGGATCAATAAAACCTTCTGGCTGATTCATATAGACGTCTTCGTCTAGATAACCATTCAGGAAGGCTGTCTTGACATCCATTTGCCATATCTCATAGTCATAGAACGCCGCTATGGCTAAGAGAATTCTAATAGCCCTAATGTCTGCCACTGGGGAAAAGGTTTCTTCATAGTCTATACCATAAACTTGAGTAAATCCTTTTGCCACGAGACGAGCTTTATAGATGTGTATGTTGCCATCCATGTCGGTCTTTATTTTAAAGAGCCATTTGCAATCAACAGTTTTAGCATTTTGTGGTTTATCCACCAAATCCCAAACTTCGTTGTCTTTCATGGATTGCATCTCCATATTCGCAGCTTGAAGCCATTTTTCAGCATTAGGACCTGATAATGCAGCTTTCAAGGTTCGAGGTTCATCAAGAATCCCGGATACGCCATCCTCCTCTAGATTAACGTTTAAGTTCAATCTATTAGGTGCACGTACCGTCCTTTCGGACCTACGAATTGGAACATCAGCAATTTGAGCTTGAGACTGAGGCATATCATGAGGCTCAATCACAACTTGAGGATCAGATTTAGGCATGATTTTAGGCTCAATTTTATCCCCCCCAAATTGTTGATTGCCAGTATGAGTAGAAGATGATGTATCTTCCTCTTGAACCTCGTCAAGTTCCACAACTCTCCCAGTGTTTCCATCACCGATAAGCTTGGTTTCGAAAAACTCAGCATACCGAGCAATTTTCACAGTATTTTCAGAAGGATTATAGAAGTAGTAACCCATCGTTTCCATTGGGTATCCTACGAAAATACACTTAACAAATCTTTGTTCGAGTTTGTCAGGCGCATCACGTTTAACGAGTGCCTCACATCCCCAGACCTTTAAGTAATAATTAAATATAATTACAACTATGTTTACTTAAATATAAACAACTATAACTATGTTATGCCAGACATCATATTTACAAATATGTGATCCACTATAGGTTAATTTTTATCAATATGCTAATCTGTCTTACTTAAAGGTCTGGGGATGTGAAATTTTGAATAATCAAACAAATCAAACTAGTTGATTAAGGTCTGGGGATTAATTTTTGGTTTGCAAATATTAATCAATGTTATCATATTTGTTTGAACGATTTTGTGATACCTATAGTGGTATCAGCCAAAACATAGGTTAATTTTTATTTTGGATTCAAAACATCAAAAATTGTGGGGGGATTAAGGGTTGGTTTAATAATTTTGGTTTTATGTGTTTCGTTTGATTGACGAACAAAGAAAGAAAAAAAAAAGGTTTGTTTCACTGTGTTGGTTTTGGTTGAATGGGTCAAACGATAAACCATATGTTTTTTTTATTTGTTCTTGCTGAATCCCAAGTCAACAAAAGGTACCAAAGAAAGTTTTTATTTTTTCCTTTGATTGGGATCAAGCTGTCAAAAGGGAACAATAAAGGAAGTTTTGTTTTGGTTATGTGGTGACATGCGATGAAGACAAAAAATAAAGGGAACAATTTTTTTTATTTGTTGTGGGGATCCAGCGAATAAACAGAAACAGAAGTAAAGGTTTAGTTAAAAGTTAAATAGGTAATTAGTTTAAACCTTTATGTTTATAAAATTAAGGAGTTAATTTGAAACCAATCTACCTTGCAATATTTGATGTTTATAGATGTTATCTTTTTGCCATGTTTAATTTTTATGCAAATTATGTTTATAATTAAAGTTACATGCATAACCTTATGGACATAATTAGATATATTGATATTGTTATAAAAATTAAAAAATGAATTATTAACATGATATTAATTGTTAATTGATTATGTGTGACACCTAAAGATTTTGGATTAATAAAAAGTTATGTGTGGTTTATTTGATATATGAATTGGTCACATATTGATAGCTTACGCAATCCAAACTTGCTTAATTGAACGGATGCATGTGGTCCGTTTCCTCTGAAACGGGAGTTAATCAATATGTGAACAATGACCATAGAGACTTTTTGTTTTAGGGCTCACCCAATTTATTGCGTAGATTAATTCTTTATTTCATGTTATTATTTTTGTCAAAAGGTTTTTGAAAGAAATAAATTTTAATGTGACTAAAGAATTATGTAACGGTTTTTAATAAAACGTGTGATTGGTAATTCATAATTAAATGCACATCCTCAGTGTATAATTCCCAACTAGGCTCACCTACATAAAGGACGATGTCTAGGAAAGTTATGTGGATGTATTCTACTCCAAAATGAGGTCAGGTTTTAAGTGATGCTTTGACGTCCCCTACCCTCACATACTTTCCTGGTCGTACCTTTTGTAGAGCTACCGAAAGGGTTTTATGATGACGATGGTACATTTGATTATTATATACACTTGGTGTATAGGAATTAGGCAATCATAGAAACACGTTTAAAAAACAAGTAATAAAAACATTTTGTTTTTAAAACATCAAAATTATGTAATGAAGTTGTATGCAAGCCTCTTCGTACATTAATATTTTGTCACCCATGGAATTAAGTCATATTGCTATCCATATTGCTTAGACAACTTGTACTTACTCGTCATTCTGCGTGAGACGTGGGTGAAGGGTATCCAATGTGGATTACCACTCATCGTGAGACGGTGGTGGATTATCTGCAGTCTTCAGTTGGACGACTTAAATCGGGTTATGCAGTGAGACTGTAAACGCCGATGGCAATAAGATGCGACGAAACATGATTAATGTCACGATCACCATTTTTGATGCTTGATCGAGCCATGACATTAAGTCCCATAATCTAGGAATTGCATCGGTAAATGCAATTATTGAACGTCACTTACCTTTTGAGTATCATTTAGTTCCTAGCAGATCAACTGATGGAACGGTGATATGTCATTTGGATCCTAGACTTAATGGAAAGTAAACCATGGGTTTTACATTTCTGTTAAGAAATTATATGTCGAAAGTACTAATAAGAACTTTCTTTCTGTTTTGTAGAAATGACACAAAAATCTACTACCGATGAGATTTTAAATGAAACCAAAACAGCGTTAAGAAGCAATAAGCTTTCTGGACCAAACTTTAACGATTGGTATCGATCACTGAGGATTGTCCTAAGAGTGATGGAAAGACTTGATATCGTTACTACACCTATGATCGCTGAGCCAAATGCCACTGCTTCTCAAGCAGAGCGTGATCATTATAAGGCAACTTATAAGATTCACAATGAAGTTGCTTGTCTCATGCTCAGCAGTATGACTCCTGAGTTATGTAAGCAATTCGAGAATAAATGGCCCGATCAGATGATCACTGAGCTGAGTGCATTGTATGAGAAACAAGCTGGCCTTGAGCTAAATGACTTGATTCGAGATGTACATGCATGTAAACATATATCTGGAACACTAGTGGGGACTCATGTTCTAGTCATGAAAAGCTTGTTTGATCGCTTGGATAGAATGCAATATTCTTATCATGACCCTGTGGCTGTAAGCATTGTCCTCAATTCTCTTTCACCGGAGTTTGATGAGTTTACATGCAGCTATAACATGCAGGGTATGAAAAAGTCTATTAACGAACTCCATGCTATGCTAGTGGAATTCGAAAAGAGCATTTCCAAGAATAAGGTGAAAGACAACCAAATCCTTGCGATTGGTGGTGGTCAGGCCCAGAAAAAGAAGAAAAAACAACCGCTACAAGCTAAGGGCAAGATTGCAAAGACTAGTAATAATAAGCAAGCTGTTGTTTATTCTTCCAAGCCTACGCAAACCCCTCCAGCTAAAAAGGTGCAAGTCTCTAAAGATGATGGGTGTCACCATTGTGGTCAGATTGGACACTGGAAGAGGAATTGTCCTAAGTATTTATCCGAGGTGCAAGAAAAGAAGAGAGTCGGCAATGCCGGATCTTCAGGTATCTTGACTATCGAATTATTTTCTTTCTCTAAAACAAATACTTGGGTATATGACACTGGCTGTGGTACTCATATTTGTAATACCTTGCAGGGGTTTAGAGCAAAGAAGAAGCTGAAAGATGGATCCTTGTATGTGTACATCGGCAACGGCATACGTGTAGCAGTGGAAGCCATTGGAAGTTATGACTTACATTTACCCTCGGGCATAATTCTTATATTAGACAATTGTCATTATGTTCCTTCTATTGTTAGGGGAATTGTTTCAGTTTCAGTATTGAAAGATTGTGGTTTTAATAATACATTTACAGATTTTGGTATTTCAGTTTCAAAGAATGATGTTCATTATTTTAATAGTATTGCTATTAATGGAATATTTGAAATTGATTTGCATGATCGTCTTTCACATACTAATAATTCAATATTAAATGTAAGCACTAAACGAGCCAAGTCAAACTTGGACTCATCCTACCTATGGCATTGTCGTCTTGCACACATAGGCAAACACCGTATCGAAAGGCTTCAACGTGAAGGGCTTTTAAAATCAAGTGATGATTCATTTGATAAGTGTGAGTCTTGTGTATCGGGAAAAATGGCAAGGAAACCCTTCTCTCATGAGAATCAAAGGGCGACCGACCTACTAGGAATCATACATAGTGATGTATGTGGTCCTTTTAGGCATATGTCTAGGAAAGGAGCTTACTACTTCGTAACATTTACGGATGATTTCAGCCGTTATGGTTATGTTTATTTACTTAAACATAAACATGAGGTGTTTGAAACATTTAAAGTGTTTCAAAACGAGGTAGAAAATCAACTCGGAAAAACCATCAAGATTATGCGATCGGATCGAGGTGGTGAATACTTAAGCCTAGAATTTAAGGATCATCTAAAAGCGCGTGGAATTGTCCAACAGCTTACTCCTCCTTATACACCACAACATAATGGTGTATCAGAAAGGAGAAATCGAACCTTGCTTGATATGGTACGATCTATGATGAACCTTACAACTTTACCATTATCTTTTTGGGATTATGCATTAGAGACTGCTGTACGCATTCTCAACATGGTTCCCACTAAGAAGGTTGATAAGACACCATATGAAATATGGCATGGGAAAGCCCCTAATCTGTCTTACTTAAAGGTCTGGGGATGTGAGGCACTCGTTAAACGCGATGCGGCTGACAAACTCGAACAAAGATCTATTAAGTGTATTTTCGTAGGATACCCAACGGAAACGATGGGTTACTACTTCTATAATCCTTCTGAAAATACTGTGAAAATTGCTCGGTATGCTAAGTTTTTCGAAACCAAGCTTATCGGTGATGGAAACAGTGGGAGGGTTGTGGAACTTGACGAGGTTCAAGAGAAAGATACATCACCTTCTACTCATACTGGTGATCAACAATTTGGGGGGGATAGAATTGAGCCTCATGATATGCCTCAGTCTCAAACTCAAATTGTTGATGCTCCAATTTGTAGGTCCGAAAGGACGGTACGTGCACCTAATAGATTGAACTTAAACGTTAATCTAGAGGAGGATGGCGTATCCGGGATTCTTGATGAACCTCGAACCTTGAAAGCTGCATTATCAGGTCCTAATGCTGAAAAATGGCTTCAAGCTGCGAATATGGAGATGCAATCCATGAAAGACAACGAAGTTTGGGATTTGGTGGATAAACCCCAAAATGCTAAAACTGTCGATTGTAAATGGCTCTTTAAAATAAAGACCGACATGGATGGCAACATACACATCTATAAAGCTCGTCTCGTGGCAAAAGGATTTACTCAAGTTTATGGTATAGACTATGAGGAAACTTTTTCCCCAGTGGCAGACATTAGGGCTATTAGAATTCTCTTAGCCATAGCGGCGTTCTATGACTATGAGATATGGCAAATGGATGTCAAGACAGCCTTCCTGAATGGTTATCTAGACGAAGACGTCTATATGAATCAGCCAGAAGGTTTTATTGATCCATTACATCCCAACAAAGTATGCAAACTTAAAAAATCCATTTATGGACTTAAGCAAGCATCGCAGAGTTGGAATAAAAGATTTGATGAAGAAATCAAAAAGTTTGGTTTTGTTCAGAATCTTGATGAGCCATGTGTATATCAAAAAGCCAGTGGGAGTAATGTTACTTTCCTAGTCTTATATGTAGATGACATATTGCTAATGGGAAACAACATTCCAATGCTTGAAGATGTAAAATCTTATCTTGGAAAATGTTTTGCCATGAAAGACTTAGGAGAGGCAACATTTATTTTGGGAATCAAGATCTCGAGAGATAGATCTAAGCGGTTGATAGAGTTAAGTCAAAATGCTTACATTGATAAAATACTGAAGCGTTTTAGTATGGAAAATTCTAAGCGTGGGTATTTACCAATGCAAGATGGACTTAAAACTTAGCATCAAGGATTGTGCTTCCACACCTCAAGAGGTGGAACGTATGCAAAGGATACCTTATGCTTCGGCAATAGGATCTATTATGTATGCGGTAAGATGCACAAGACCTGATGTTGCTTTTGCGCAAAACGTTGTTAGCAGGTTTCAACAGAATCCAGGCGAAAGACACTGGATTGCTGTAAAGAACATACTGAAGTACCTTAGGGCTACTAAAGATATGGTTCTAGTGTATGGTGGAAATCCTGAGGCTGAACTAAAGGTTACTGGTTATTGTGATGCCGGATTTCAAACTGACCATGATGACACTAAATCTCAAACTGGATATGTGTTCACCATGAATGGAGGAGCTGTTGTTTGGAAAAGCAAGAAGCAATCCACTACATCCATGTCTGCAACAGAATCAGAGTACATAGCAGCTGCTGAAGCTGCAATGGAAGCTGTTTGGATTCGGAAATTTATTTCTGGACTTGGTGTTGTTCCCACAGCCAAGTCTCCTATGGATATGTATTGTGACAATACTGGTGCAATTATCATAGCCAACGAACCTGGTGTTCAGAAAGGAGCCAGACACTTTCAGAGGAAATTTCACTATGTTCGTGAGCAAGTCAATCAAGGTGAAATTCAAGTACTCAAAGTTCACACGGATAATAACTTAGCAGATCCCTTTA
The DNA here is from genome assembly GCA_949592205.1 of Helichrysum umbraculigerum. NCBI lineage: Eukaryota > Viridiplantae > Streptophyta > Magnoliopsida > Asterales > Asteraceae > Helichrysum > Helichrysum umbraculigerum. The sequence continues at coordinate 153,172,071 of CATIUR010000005.1, forward strand.
CGAAGGCTTTGCCAAAAACGAAGCTAACTCACTTAATTGAGGGCATAGGACTTCGTTTGTCTAGTAATCACATGTAAATCCGTGGATTTAGTATTTGGATATATGGATGTAATAAACAATTTATTTATTAATGAAATTTTTATTGTGAAATTTTATTTTCATAAATCCTATTTTTCATGTTTTATCCTTGAATAATGTTGTGTAATATTATTCTAAATATCCGTTGTCAGTTGATCATATGGGAATATGATTGAATTAAGACAATATCTGAGTGTTTAGTCAGCTTGGCTCACTAACTCACATAATATTCATTCTGATGCATATTGGATTATCCCACATGAATTATTACTTATGGATCCTTGTCATTAAGTATAATTCATAAAGTTTGTTGTCCTTAGACTTGAGATGCAAGTTGCTACTCATGTATGTAGTGCATTATTTGATCATAGTCAATACTACTCCTGGATAAGGGTAGCAAAAGGCTATTTTTGGTAATGTTGCGAAATACGATGACTACCAGTTGTATTCAATAAAGGATTTGTTCCTTCAGTGATAAACTGAAGTTAGATACTTATTGGACCACTCATGAATACTTAAGATGTTTGTCTGGCCAGACCCTAATAAGTCTAGAACTGTCTCGACTATATTCGGTAATCTTAAGTGATTCGCGAAATGAGAAACAGAAGTTAAAATGGAATGACTTTGATCCATCTCCAAGTTTTAACTAGAGTATCTGTAACAAAAGGATATAAACTGAACATAGACTCACAGTGACTTTGGTGAAACTTCACTCGTGCATTTATGGGAGCATTGATATGTTGCTAGACATTAATCAATGTTATCATATTTGTTTGAAAATTATTCAAAAGTGGGAGCTGTTGGTATTTGAATGATTTTATCAAATATGTGTCCGTAAATGTGTGAGCCTTTGGGAACGCACACATTGACATTGAGATATTGCTTATTTGGCTAAAGTTATTAATTATTAAAGTTAAAAGTTAAAATTAATAATTAAGTAACTAGAGGGATTATTGTGTAAATAATAAACTTGGGGACCAAGTTTTACCTATCTATAAATATACCTTTATAGATTAGGGTTAGGGTTAATCCTAATTATTAATCACAAAATCGTCTCTTTCTCCTCTCTTTGAATTCGTACGAACCACAAACATAGGGGTTTTGGTTTTGACTTTTTGATTTACGTAAAAACAAAAGACCAAAATAAAGTTAAGGTGGGTTTTGTTTTATACGGCATTAGAGGAGGAAATACAAAGGTTGTGTGATATTGTGAAACGGGCAAGTACTAGCATACAAGCATATTGATAAAGACGGTGTCGTGTACGTGACCAAAGAAAGATCTTACTCTTAGATCTTAAGGTTTTCTTACAAATAATTCAAGGCAATAAGGTATAACTTAATCCGATTTAATTATTCCTATGTGATCCTATTTTCCGCTGCCATAGTTGTAATTATATTTAATTAAATCAATATAGGTTAACTTACTTAAATATTTAATTATTTAATTAAAACATAAACAACTTATAGTTAATATATTTAATTAAATAACATAGTTGTAATTATATTTAATTAAAACGCTTTAATTATAGTTGTTTATGGCATGGGAAAGCCCCTAATCTGTCTTACTTAAAGGTCTGGGGATGTGAGGCACTCGTTAAAAGTGATGCGCCTGACAAACTCGAACAAAGATCTGTTAAGTGTATTTTCGTAGGATACCCAACGGAAACGATGGGTTACTACTTCTATAATCCTTCTGAAAATACTGTGAAAATTGCTCGGTATGCTGAGTTTTTCGAAACCAAGCTTATCGGTGATGGAAACACTTGGAGGGTTATGGAACTTGACGAGGTTCAAGAGGAAGATACATCATCTTCTACTCATACTGGCAATCAACAATTTGGGGGGGATAGAATTGAGCCTCAAGTCATGCCTAAATCTGATCCTCAAGTTGCGATTGAGCCTCATGATATGCCTCAGTCTCAAGCTCAAATTGCTGATGTTCCAATTCGTAGGTCCGAAAGGACGGTACGTGCACCTAATAGATTGAACTTAAACGTTAATCTAGAGGAGGATGGCGTATCCGGGATTCTTGATGAACCTCGAACCTTGAAAGCTGCATTATCAGGTCCTAATGCTGAAAAATGGCTTCAAGCTGCGAATATGGAGATGCAATCCATGAAAGACAACGAAGTTTGGGATTTGGTGGATAAACCACAAAATGCTAAAACTGTTGATTGCAAATGGCTCTTTAAAATAAAGACCGACATGGATGGCAACATACACATCTGTAAAGCTCGTCTCGTGGCAAAAGGATTTACTCAAGTTTATGGTATAGACTATGAAGAAACCTTTTCCCCAGTTGCAGACATTAGGGCTATTAGAATTCTCTTAGCCATAGCGGCGTTCTATGACTATGAGATATGGCAAACGGATGTCAAGACAGCCTTCCTGAATGGTTATCTAGACGAAGACGTCTATATGAATCAGCCAGAAGGTTTTATTGATCCATTACATCCCAACAAAGTGTGCAAGCTTAAAAAATCCATTTATGGACTTAAGCAAGCATCACGGAGTTGGAATAAAAGATTTGTTGAAGAAATCAAAAAGTTTGGTTTCGTTCAGAATCTTGATGAGCCATGTGTATATCAAAAAGCCAGTGGGAGTAATGTTATTTTCCTAGTCTTATATGTAGATGACATATTGCTAATGGGAAACAACATTCCAATGCTTGAAGATGTAAAATCTTATCTTGGAAAATGTTTTGCCATGAAAGACTTAGGAGAGGCAACATTTATTTTGGGAATCAAGATCTCGAGAGATAGATCTAAGCGGTTGATAGAGTTAAGTCAAAATGCTTACATTGATAAAATACTTAAGCGTTTTAGTATGGAAAATTCTAAGCGTGGGTATTTACCAATGCAAGATGGACTTAAACTTAGCATCAAGGATTGTGCTTCTACACCTCAAGAGGTGGAACGTATGCAAAGGATACCTTATGCTTCGGCAATAGGGTCTATTATGTATGCGGTAAGATGCACAAGACCTGATGTTGCTTTTGCTCAAAACGTTGTTAGCAGATTTCAACAGAATCCCGGCGAAAGACACTGGATTGCTGTAAAGAACATACTGAAGTACCTTAGGGCTACTAAAGATATGGTTCTAGTGTATGGTGGAAATCCGGAGGCTGAACTAAAGGTTACTGGTTATTGTGATGCCGGATTTCAAACTGACCATGATGACACAAAATCTCAAACTGGATATGTGTTCACCATGAATGGAGGAGCAGTAGTTTGGAAAAGCAAGAAACAATCCACTACAGCCATGTCTGCAACAGAATCAGAGTACATAGCAGCTGCTGAAGCTGCAATGGAAGCTGTTTGGATTCGGAAATTTATTTCTGGACTTGGTGTTGTTCCCACAGCCAAGTCTCCTATGGATATGTATTGTGACAATACTGGTGCAATTATCATAGCCAACGAACCTGGTGTTCAGAAAGGAGCTAGACACTTTCAGAGGAAATTTCACTATGTTCGTGAGCAAGTCAATCAAGGTGAAATTCAAGTACTCAAAGTTCACACGGATAATAACTTAGCAGATCCCTTTACGAAGGCTTTGCCAAAAACGAAGCTAACTCACTTAATTGAGGGCATAGGACTTCGTTTGTCTAGTAATCACATGTAAATCCGTGGATTTAGTATTTGGATATATGGATGTAATAAACAATTTATTTATTAATGAAATTTTTATTGTGAAATTTTATTTTCATAAATCCTATTTTTCATGTTTTATCCTTGAATAATGTTGTGTAATATTATTCTAAATATCCGTTGTCGGTCAATTATATGGGAATATGATTGAATTAAGACAATATGTGAGTGTTTAGTCAGCTTTGCTCACTAACTCACATAATATTCATTATGATGCATATTGGATAATCCCACATGAATTATTACTTATGGATCTTTGTCATTAAGTATAATTCATAAAGTTTGTTGTCCTTAGACTTGAGATGTAAGTTGCTACTCATGTACGTAGTGCATTATTTGATCATAGTCAATACTACTCCTGGATAAGGGTGGCAAAAACGCTATTTTTGGTAATGTTGCGAAATACGATGACTACCAGTTGTATTCAATAAAGGATTTGTTCCTTCAGTGAAAAACTGAAGTTAGATACTTACTGGGCCACTCATGAATACTTAAGATGTTTGTCTGGCCAGACTCTAATAAGTCCATAAGGGTCTCGACTGTATTCGGTAATCTTAAGTGATTCGGGAAATGAGAAACAGAAGTTGAAATGGAATGACTTTGATCCATCTCCAAGTTTTAACTAGAGTATCTGTAACAAAAGGATATAAACTAAACATAGACTCACAGTGACTTTGGTGAAACTTCACTCGTGCATTTATGGGAGCATTGATATGTTGCTAGACATTAATCAATGTTATCATATTTGTTTGAAAATTATTCAAAAGTGGGAGCTGTTGGTATTTGAATGATTTTATCAAATATGTGTCCGTAAATGTGTGAGCCTTTGGGAACGCACACATCGACATTGAGATATTGCTTATTTGCCTAAAGTTATTAATTATTAAAGTTAAATGTTAAAATTAATAATTAAGTAACTAGAGGGATGATTGTGTAAATTATAAACTTGGGGACCAAGTTTTACCTATCTATAAATATACCTTTATAGATTAGGGTTAGGGTTAATCCTAATTAATCCCTAATTTAATTTCACAAAAAAAAAAAAAATCACTTTTGTCTCTTGGTTTGTATTCGACGGCTGAACAAGAAAAAAAACCTTGGGGTTTTTTTTTTGGTTTTGACTTTTTGGTTTACAAACAAAATCAAACAAAATCAAACAAATCAAACTAGTTGATTAAGATCGGGCAAGTACTAGCATACAAGCATATTGATAAAGACGGTGTCGTGTACGTGAACAAAGGAAGATCTTACTCTTAGATCTTAAGGTTTTCTTGCAAATAATTCAAGGCAATAAGGTACTACTTATCCGATTTAATTATTCCTATGTGATCCTGTTTTCCGCTGCATGTGTTGTTTGACAATCTGATTAGAGTTGTTTACCTATAGATTAACCTGGCTCTGATACCACTATAGGTAAACAACTATAATTAATGTGACATATATTAATGTGAAATCAATATGCTTAACAATAGAAACCTCATAATTTTTATTTTGTTATTAGGTGATCTTTATATAGAGGTCTCAAAGAAACCAAAACCCCCTAGTTGTGGGTTCGGCTGAATTCAAGGAGAGGAGAGAGAGACTTTATTTGTGATTAATTTTAGGATTAACGCTAACCCTAATCTATAAATGTGTATTTATAGATAGGTAAAACTTGGTCCCCAAGTTTATTATTTTCACATTAATCCCTCTAGTTATTTAATTATTAAATTTAACTTTTAACTTTAATAAATAATAACTTTAGGCATATTTAGCAATATCTCAATGTCGATGTGTGCGTTCCCAAAGGCTCACACATTTACGGACACATATTTGATAAAATCATTCAAATACCAACAGCTCCCACTTTTGAATAATTTTCAAACAAATATGATAACATCGATTAATGTCTAGCAACATATCAATGCTCCCATAAATGCACGAGTGAAGTATCACCAAAGTCACTGTGAGTCTATGTTCAGTTTATATCTTTTTGTTACAGATACTCTAGTTAAAACTTGGAGATGGATCAAAGTCATTCCATTTTAACTTATGTTTCTCATTTCGCGAATCACTTAAGATTACCAAATACAGTCGAGACAATTCTAGACTTATTAGGGTCTGGCCAGACAAATATCTTAAGTATTCATGAGTGGCCCAGTAAGTATCTAACTTCAGTTTTTCACTGAAGGAACAAATCTTTTATTGAATACAACTGGTAGTCATCGTATTTCGCAACATTACCAAAAATAGCCTTTTTGCCACCCTTATCCAGGAGTAGTATTGACTATGATCAAATAATGCACTACGTACATGAGTAACAACTTGCATCTCAAGTCTAAGGACAACAAACTTTATGAATTATACTTAATGACACAGATCCATAAGTAATAATTCATGTGGGATAATCCAATATGCATCAGAATGAATATCATGTGAGTTAGTGAGCCAAGCTGACTAAACACTCAGATATTGTCTTAACTCAATCATATTCCCACATAATTAACTGACAACGGATATTTTGAATAATATTACACAACATTATTCAAGGATAAAACATGAAAAATAGGATTTATGAAAATAAAATTTCAATAAAAATTTCATTAATAAATAAAATTATTTATTACATCCATATATCCAAATACTAAATCCATGGATTTACATGTGATTACTAGACAAACGAAGTCCTATGCCCTCAATTAAGTGAGTTAGTTTCGTCTTTGGCAAAGCCTTCGTAAAGGGATCTGCTAAGTTATCATCCGTGTGAACTTTGAGTACTTGAATTTCACCTTGATTGACTTGCTCACGAACATAGTGAAATTTCCTCTGAAAGTGTCTAGCTCCTTTCTGAGCACCAGGTTCGTTGGCTATGATAATTGCACCAGTGTTGTCACAATACATATCCATAAGAGACTTGGCTGTGGGAACAACACCAAGTCCAGAAATAAATTTCCGGATCCAAACAGCTTCCATTGCAGCTTCAGCAGCTGCTATGTACTCTGATTCTGTTGCAGACATGGCTGTAGTGGATTGCTTCTTGCTTTTCCAAACAACAGCTCCTCCATTCATGGTGAACACATATCCAGTTTGAGATTTGGTGTCATCATGGTCAGTTTGAAATCCGGCATCACAATAACCAGTAACTTTTAGTTCAGCCTTAGGATTTCCACCATACACTAGAACCATATCTTTAGTAGCCCTAAGGTACTTCAGTATGTTCTTTACAACAATCCAGTGTCTTTCGCCTGGATTCTGTTGAAACCTGCTAACAACGTTTTGAGCAAAAGCAACAACAGGTCTTGTGCATCTAACCGCATACATAATGGACCCTATTGCCGAAGCATAAGGTATCCTTTGCATACGTTCCACCTCTTGAGGTGTAGCAGCACAATCATTGATGCTAAGTTTAAGTCCATCTTGCATTGGTAAATACCCACGCTTAGAATTTTCCATACTAAAACGCTTCAGTATTTTATCAATGTAAGCATTCTGACTTAACTCTATTAACCGCTTAGATCTATCTCTCGAGATCTTGATTCCCAAAATAAATGTTGCCTCTCCTAAGTCTTTCATGGCAAAAGATTTTCCAAGATAAGATTTTACATCTTCAAGCATTGGAATGTTGTTTCCCATTAGCAATATGTCATCTACATATAAGACTAGAAAAGTAACATTACTCCCACTGGCTTTTTGATATACACATGGCTCATCAAGATTCTGAATGAAACCAAACTTTTTGATTTCTTCATCAAATCTTTTATTCCAACTCCGTGATGCTTGCTTAAGTCCATAAATGGATTTTTTTAAGCTTGCACACTTTGTTGGGATGTAATGGATCAATAAAACCTTCTGGCTGATTCATATAGACGTCTTCGTCTAGATAACCATTCAGGAAGGCTGTCTTGACATCCATTTGCCATATATCATAGTCATAGAACGCCGCTATGGCTAAGAGAATTCAAACCTATATCTGAAATCAATATGCTTAACAATAGAAACCTCATAATTTTGAGTACTTTGAGTACCTAATAATAAAATTAAAATTATGAGGTTTCTATCCAAGCGATCAAACAAGCTTTTCATGATTAGAACATGAGTTCCCACTGGTGTTCCAGATACATGTTTACATGCATGTACATCTCGAATCAAGTCATTTAGCTCAAGGCCGGCTTGTTTCTCACACAATGCACTCAGCTCAGTGATCATCTGATCGGGCCATTTATTCTCGAATTGCTTACATAACTCAGGAGTCATACTGCTGAGCATGAGACAAGCAACTTCATTGTGAACCTTATAGGTTGCCCTATACTGATCACGCTCTGCTTGAGAAGTAGTGGCATTTGGCTCAGCGATCATAGGTGTAGTAACGATATCAAGTCTCTCCATCACTCTTAGGACAATCCTCAGTGATCGATACCAATCGTTAAAGTTTGGTCCAGAAAGCTTATTGCTTCTTAACGCTGTTTTGGTTTCATTTAAAATCTCATCAGTAGTGGATTTTTTGTGCCATTTCTACAAAACAGAAAGAAAGTTCTCATTAGTACTTTCGACATAAAATTTCTTAACAAAAATGTAAAACCCATGGTTTACTTTCCGTTAAGTCTAGGATCCAAATGACATATCACCGTTCCATCAGTTGATCTGCTCGGAACTAAATGATACTCAAAAGGTAAGTGACGTTCAGTAATTGCATTTACCAATGCAATTCCTAGATTATGGGACTTAATGTCATGGCTCAATCATGCATCAAAAAATGGCGATCGTGACATTAATCATGTTTCGTCGCATCTTATTGCCATCGGCGTTTACAGTCTCACTGCATAACCCGATTTAAGTCGTCCAACTGAAGACTGCAGATAGTCTACCACCGTCTCACGATGAGTGGTAATCCACCTTGGATACCCTTCACCCACGTCTCACGCAGAATGACGAGCAAGTACAAGTTATCTAAGCAATATGGATAGCAATATGACTTAATTCCATGGGTGACAAAATATTTTATGTACGAAGAGGCATGCATACAACTTCGTTACATAATTTTGATGTTTTAAAAACAAAATGTTTTTATTACTTGTGATTAAATTTTTATAGTGGTATCAGCCAAAACATAGGTTAATTTTTATTTTGGATTCAAAACATCAAAAATTGTGGGGGATTAAGGGTTGGTTTGTTTGACGTAACACAAAGATTTTTTTTTGAGTTTCGGTTGTGGGGGTTTCGCATCGTACGAACGCAATCAAAAGAAAAGGAAAATTGTCTAGTTCTGTGGGTTTAGCGTGGGACAAACAAAGACAAGAAATAAAAAGAATTTTTTATTATTATTACTATATATTTCGTAATATCGTGGTCTCAATTGTACGGAGGAACGAGGTATTTTTTTTAGTCAACAAAAAAAAAAAATCATTGTTTAGTTTGGTTCTGTGTCATGTGTATGATGGCAAGAAAAATTAACATTAATATATTTTTTTTTGAATATAAATAAATAAAATAAAGGTTTAGTTAATATTGTTAAAAAACTAATTGGTTAAAAGTTAAAAGATAATTAGTTTAAACCTTTATGTTTATAAAATTAAGGGGTTAATTTGAAACCAATCTACCTTGCAATATTTGATGTTTATAATTGTTACCTTTTTGCTATGTTTTAATTTTTATGCAAATTATGTTTGTAAAGTTACATGTATAACTTTATGGACATAATTAGATATATTGATATGTTAAGAAAATTAAAATTGAATTATTGACATAATATTAATTGTTAATTGATTATGTGTGACACCTAAAGATTTTGGATTAATAAAAGGTTATGTGTGGTTTATTTGATATATGAATTGTTCACATATTGATAGCTTACGCAATCCAAACTTGTTTAATTGAACGGATGTATGTGGTCCGTTTCCTAAGAAACGGGAGTTGATTAATATATGAACAATGACCATAGAGACTTTTTAACTTAGGGCTCACCCAATTTGTTGCTAGTTTAATTCTTTATTTCATGTTATTATTTTTGTCAAATGGTTTTGAAAGAAATAATCTTTAATGTGACTAAAGAATTATATAAAGGATTTTATAAAACGTGTGATTGGAAATTCATAATTAAATGCACATCCTCAGTGTATAATTCCCAACTAGGCTCACCTACATAAAGGACGATGTCTAGGAAAGTTATGTGGATGTATTCTACTCCAAATGAGGTCAGGTTTTAAGTGATGCTTTGACGTCCCCTACCCTCACATGCTTTCCTGGTCGTACCTTTTGTAGAGCTACCGAAAGGGTTTTATGATGACGATGGTACATTTGATTATTATATACACTTGGTGTATAGGAATTAGGTAATCATAGAAACACGTTTAAAAACAAGTAATAAAAACATTTTGTTTTTAAAACATCAAAATTATGTAACGAAGTTGTATGCATGCCTCTTCGTACATAAAATATTTTGTCACCCATGGAATTAAGTCATATTGCTATCCATATTGCTTAGATAACTTGTACTTGCTCGTCATTCTGCGTGAGACGTGGGTGAAGGGTATCCAAGGTGGATTACCACTCATCGTGAGACGGTGGTGGACTATCTGCAGTCTTCAGTTGGACGACTTAAATCGGGTTATGCACTGAGACTGTAAACGCCGATGGCAATAAGATGCGACGAAACATAATTAATGTCACGATCACCATTTTTTGATGCATGATTGAGCCATGACATTAAGTCCCATAATCTAGGAATTGCATTGGTAAATGCAATTACTGAACGTCACTTACCTTTTGAGTATCATTTAGTTCCTAACAGATCAACTGATGGAACGGTGATATGTCATTTGGATCCTAGACTTAACGGAAAGTAAACCATGGGTTTTACATTTTTGTTAAGAAATTTTATGTCGAAAGTACTAATGAGAACTTTCTTTCTGTTTTGTAGAAATGGCACAAAAAATCCACTACTGATGAGATTTTAAATGAAACCAAAACAGCGTTAAGAAGCAATAAGCTTTCTGGACCAAACTTTAACGATTGGTATCGATCACTGAGGATTGTCCTAAGAGTGATGGAGAGACTTGATATCGTTACTACACCTATGATCGCTGAGCCAAATGCCACTACTTCTCAAGCAGAGCGTGATCAGTATAGGGCAACCTATAAGGTTCACAATGAAGTTGCTTGTCTCATGCTCAGCAGTATGACTCCTGAGTTATGTAAGCAATTCGAGAATAAATGGCCCGATCAGATGATCACTGAGCTGAGTGCATTGTGTGAGAAACAAGCCGGCCTTGAGCTAAATGACTTGATTCGAGATGTACATGCATGTAAACATGTATCTGGAACACCAGTGGGAACTCATGTTCTAATCATGAAAAGCTTGTTTGATCGCTTTGATAGAATGCAATACTCATATCCTGACCCTGTGGCTGTAAGCATTGTCCTCAATTCTCTTTCACCGGAGTTTGATGAGTTTACACGCAGCTATAACATGCAGGGTATGAAAAAGTCAATTAACGAACTCCATGCTATGCTAGTGGAATTCGAAAAGAGCATTTCCAAGAATAAGGTGAAAGACAACCAAATCCTTGCGATTGGTGGTGGTCAGGCCCAGAAAAAGAAGAAAAAGCAACCGCTACAAGCTAAGGGCAAAGTTGCAAAGCCTGGTAAAAATAAGCAAGCTATTGTTTATTCTTCCAAGCCTAAGCAAAACCCTCCAGCTAAAAAGGTGCAGGTCGCTAAAGATGATGGGTGTCACCATTGTGGTCAGATTGGACACTGGAAGAGGAATTGTCTTAAGTATTTATCCGAGGTGCAAGAAAAGAAGAGAGTCGGCAATGCCGGATCTTCAGGTATCTTGACTATCGAATTATTTTCTTTCTCTAAAACAAATACTTGGGTATATGACACTGGTTGTGGTACTCATATTTGTAATACCTTGCAGGGGTTTAGGGCAAAGAAGAAGCTGAAAGATGGATCCTTGTATGTGTACGTCGGCAACGGCATATGTGTAGCAGTGGAAGCCATTGGAAGTTATGACTTACATTTACCCTCGGGCATAATTCTTGTATTAGACAATTGTCATTATGTTCCATCTATTGTTAGCGGAATTGTTTCAGTTTCAGTATTGAAAGATTGTGGTTTTAAGAATACATTTACAGATTTTGGTATTTCAGTTTCAAAGAATGATGTTCATTATTTTAATAGTATTGCTATTAATGGAATATTTGAAATTGATTTGCATGATCGTCTTTCACATACTAATAATTCAATATTAAATATAAGCACTAAACGAGCCAAGTCAAACTTGGACTCATCCTACCTATGGCATTGTCGTCTTGCACACATAGGCAAACACCGTATCGAAAGGCTTCAACGTGAAGGGCTTTTGAAATCAAGTGATGATTCATTTGATAAGTGTGAGTCTTGTGTATCGGGCAAAATGGCAAGGAAACCCTTCTCTCATGAAAATCAAAGGGCGACCGACCTACTAGGAATCATACATAGTGATGTATGTGGTCCCTTTAGGCATATGTCTAGGAAAGGAGCTTACTACTTCGTAACATTTACGAATGATTTCAGCCATTATGGTTATGTTTATTTACTTAAACATAAACATGAGGTGTTTGAAACATTTAAGGTGTTTCAAAACGAGGTAGAAAATCAACTCGGAAAAACCATCAAGATTCTCTGATCGGATCGAGGTGGTGAATACTTAAGCCTAGAGTTTAAGGATCATCTAAAAGCGCGTGGAATTGTCCAACAGCTTACTCCTCCTTATATACCACAACATAATGGTGTATCAGAAAGGAGAAATCGAACCTTGCTTGATATGGTACGATCTATGATGAACCTTACAACTTTACCATTATCTTTTTGGGATTATGCATTAGAGACTGCTGTACGCATTCTCAACATGGTTCCCACTAAGAAGGTTGATAAGACACCATATGAAATATGGCATGGGAAAGCCCCTAATCTGTCTTACTTAAAGGTCTGGGGATGTGAGGCACTCGTCAAACGCGATGCTGCTGACAAACTCGAACAAAGATCTATTAAGTGTATTTTCGTAGGATACCCAACGGAAACGATGGGTTACTACTTCTATAATCCTTCTGAAAATACTGTGAAAATTGCTCGGTATGCTGAGTTTTTTGAAACCAAGCTTATCGGTGATGGAAACAGTGGGAGGGTTGTGGAACTTGACGAGGTTCAAGAGAAAGATACATCACCTTCTACTCATACTGGTGATCAACAATTTGGGGGGGATAGAATTGAGCCTCATGATATGCCTCAGTCTCAAACTCAAATTGTTGATGCTCCAATTCGTAGGTCCGAAAGGACGTACGTGCACCTAATAGATTGAACTTAAACGTTAATCTAGAGGAGGATGGCGTATCCGGGATTCTTGATGAACCTCGAACCTTGAAAGCTGCATTATCAGGTCCTAATGCTGAAAAATGGCTTCAAGCTGCGAATATGGAGATGCAATCCATGAAAGACAACGAAGATTGGGATTTGGTGGATAAACCCCAAAATGCTAAAACTGTCGATTGTAAATGGCTCTTTAAAATAAAGACCGACATGGATGGCAACATACACATCTATAAAGCTCGTCTCGTGGCAAAAGGATTTACTCAAGTTTATGGTATAGACTATGAGGAAACTTTTTCCCCAGTGGCAGACATTAGGGCTATTAGAATTCTCTTTGCCATAGCGGCGTTCTATGACTATGAGATATGGCAAATGGATGTCAAGACAGCCTTCCTGAATGGTTATCTAGACGAAGACGTCTATATGAATCGGCCAGAAGGTTTTATTGATCCATTACATCCCAACAAAGTATGCAAACTTAAAAAATTCATTTATGGACTTAAGCAAGCATCGCAGAGTTGGAATAAAAGATTTGATGAAGAAATCAAAAAGTTTGGTTTTGTTCAGAATCTTGATGAGCCATGTGTATATCAAAAAGCCAGTGGGAGTAATGTTACTTTCCTAGTCTTATATGTAGATGACATATTGCTAATGGGAAACAACATTCCAATGCTTGAAGATGTAAAATATTATCTTGGAAAATGTTTTGCCATGAAAGACTTAGGAGAGGCAACATTTATTTTGGGAATCAAGATCACGAGAGATAGATCTAAGCGGTTGATAGAGTTAAGTCAAAATGCTTACATTGATAAAATACTGAAGCGTTTTAGTATGGAAAATTCTAAGCGTGGGTATTTACCAATGCAAGATGGACTTAAACTTAGCATCAAGGATTGTGCTTCCACACCTCAAGAGGTGGAACGTATACAAAGGATACCTTATGCTTCGGCAATTGGATCTATTATGTATGCGGTAAGATGCACAAGACCTGATGTTGCTTTTGCTCAAAACGTTGTTAGCAGGTTTCAACAGAATTCAGGCGAAAGACACTGGATTGCTGTAAAGAACATACTGAAGTACCTTAGGGCTACTAAAGATATGGTTCTAGTGTATGGTAGAAATCCTGAGGCTGAACTAAAGGTTACTGGTTATTGTGATGCCAGATTTCAAACTGACCATGATGACACTAAATCTCAAACTGGATATATGTTCACCATGAATGGAGGAGCTGTTGTTTGGAAAAGCAAGAAGCAATCCACTACAGCCATGTCTGCAACAGAATCAGAGTACATAGCAGCTGCTGAAGCTGCAATGGAAGCTGTTTGGATCCGGAAATTTATTTCTGGACTTGGTGTTGTTCCCACAGCCAAGTTTCCTATGGATATGTATTGTGACAATACTGGTGCAATTATTATAGCCAATGAACCTGGTGTTCAGAAAGGAGCTAGACACTTTCAGAGGAAATTTCACTATGTTCGTGAGCAAGTCAATCAAGGTGAAATTCAAGTACTCAAAGTTCACACGGATGATAACTTAGCAGATCCCTTTACGAAGGCTTTGCCAAAAACGAAGCTAACTCACTTAATTGAGGGCATAGGACTTCGTTTGTCTAGTAATCACATGTAAATCCGTGAATTTAGTATTTGGATATATGGATGAAATAAACAATTTTATTTATTAATGAAATTTTTATTGTGAAATTTTATTTTCATAAATCCTATTTTTCATGTTTTATCCTTGAATAATGTTGTGTAATATTAGTCTAAATATCCATTGTCAGTTGATCATATGGGAATATGATTGAATTAAGATAATATCTGAGTGTTTAGTCAGCTTGGCTCACTAACTCACATAATATTCATTCTGATGCATATTGGATTATCCCACATGAATTATTACTTATGGATCCTTGTCATTAAGTATAATTCATAAAGTTTGTTGTCCTTAGACTTGAGATGCAAGTTGCTACTCATGTATGTAGTGCATTATTTGATCATAGTCAATACTACTCCTGGATAAGGGTAGCAAAAGGCTATTTTTGGTAATGTTGCGAAATACGATGACTACCAGTTGTATTCAATAAAGGATTTGTTCCTTCAGTGATAAACTGAAGTTAGATACTTATTGGGCCACTCATGAATACTTAAGATGTTTGTCTGGCCAGACCCTAATAAGTCTAGAACTGTCTCGACTGTATTCGGTAATCTTAAGTGATTCGCGAAATGAGAAACAGAAGTTAAAATGGAATGACTTTGATCCATCTCCAAGTTTTAACTAGAGTATCTGTAACAAAAGGATATAAACTAAACATAGACTCACAGTGACTTTGGTGACACTTCACTCGTGCATTTATGGGAGCATTGATATGTTGCTAGACATTAATCAATGTTATCATATTTGTTTGAAAATTATTCAAAAGTGGGAGCTGTTGGTATTTGAATGATTTTATCAAATATGTGTCCGTAAATGTGTGAGCCTTTGGGAACGCACACATTGACATTGAGATATTGCTTATTTGCCTAAAGTTATTAATTATTAAAGTTAAAAGTTAAAATTAATAATTAAGTAACTAGAGGGATTATTGTGTAAATAATAAACTTGGGGACCAAGTTTTACCTATCTATAAATATACCTTTATAGATTAAGGTTAGGGTTAATCCTAATTATTAATCACAAAATCGTCTCTTTCTCCTCTCTTTGAATTCGTACGAACCACAAACATAGGGGTTTTGGTTTTGACTTTTTGATTTACGTAAAAACAAAAGACCAAAATAAAGTTAAGGTGGGTTTTGTTTTATACGGCAATAGAGGAGGAAATACAAAGGTTGTGTGATATTGTGAAATGGGCAAGTATGTAACACCCCCGAAATTCACTGTTTTGCGGAAGCATAGTTTGGGGTGTTACTAATCAAATCTCACAGCACAAAGATAAAGTAAACGACATCTATATGCAACGTTTGTAAATTAGTTACATTCCATAGATATATTGTTTGAAAACTTAGTGTTTTCGTATACAAAAATGTAGTTTCCCTAGAGTCCGCGCGTGTAGCGGGAGATTCTATTACATAATCAAAATATACAAAAGATAATGCTAAGAATCTCCGTTAATGCAGTTATGTTGAAATCATGCGACTCTAGCTAAAAATCCTGGAGTAATCCTACTCCATCCGAGTACCTGAGAAAACATGCTAAAAAGTGTCAACCAAAAGGTTGGTGAATCTCACAGGTTTGTAAGTAATATCAGCTTTGAACACGAGATTTCATCAGTAATGCCCGCAGGCGTAAAATCAGCAATTTCAATCTAGAAATCGTAAACCAGTATTTGCAATCCCGCAAATGTAAGTAAGTAAGTTTATACCGTTGCCATGAGGCTCATAATCGAAGCTTAACCCGTAAGTAATAAGTTTGCTCCCTTGACATGCTCGTAAATGAGCAAGCATCAGTAACGAATAATTAGTCACCCGTTTCTACGTGTAAATCAGTACGTGGCAGCGCTACTGCCCCGGGTGGGGAGGGTCATTTCCCTAATGGATCCATTAACTAGTGTTCGCGCTTAAGTCCATAACTAACGATATATGATGGAGAGACTTCTGTTTGTAAGTAAACTCATGCAATTTCGTTTGGTATAGTAAACAGTTTAGTACTTGTGTTCAAGAAAATCAGTAGCATGTATCTCCCCCAATAAGATAAAACAGTAAAAGTGGGGCCGTAAGACTCACCTGAGTCTTGTAGTAATCAGTTGCAATTAGCAAGTAGTAAGTAAAGCAAGTAGGTTCTCTGAACCCGTAACCTTCAAATGCCTAATCATATGAAGTTATGTAAGTATGCGTCTCACGAGACGTTTCGTTTAGTTGTACACAACTAGTATATCCAGTGTTTGTCCGTATGTTTGTAATTGTTTGTTTGTTGGAAAACATGTTTGGCCCGTTGGTGACGGTTTGTAGCAAAAATTCTAAAATGTTGACTTTGCTACAGTAAATGTGCTACAGTGAATTGCTACAGTAAAATTTGACTTTTTGCTACAGTAGCTTTGACTTTTCTATAGTGAAAATCCTTTAAAATTTCCAAGTTTTCTGTTTTCTGCGACATAAGCTGCGACACAAGGATTTGTACGCGACACAAGGGTTGTGTCGCATGAAGGATGCTTCACAATAGCTCTGCGACACAGTGGTTGTGTCGCAAAAAGCTTGCGATGCTAATTCAATAGCGACAGAACGGTTGTGTCGTATTAAATACGACATAGTATGCGACATAGAGTGCGACACAATATTGTGTCGCAAAGGTTACGACACTAAAGGATTGGTATGTAACAACCCCAAAATTTGGATCAATTTAAAATTTTCCTAATTACGTGTTTATTACTTGTATATAATATGAAATAGGATTATATACGTTATTTACTATATGTATATATGGATGGAATATATATATATACGCGTATACGATTCGTACATATCGTATAAAACAACAATCGTACAAACTTGCGAACATTGTAAAACGATTATTAAATAATGTGAAATTATTTAATTACTTTGATGACTACATTATATTATGTTTATAATATAACCAAAACGTACGTTTTAATTAAAACGTCACCGAACTCTCCGAAAACTCGACCAACCGACAAAACAAACTAAGTTATGATTTATAACTTAAAAACAAAGTATTTTATTAAAATGCTTCAACTAAATTATCGGATATTATTTCGTATTTAAAACGTATATTTAATCGCGTATAAAATGATTTTTACGTTTAAACGACCGGGGAAACGAACACCGCACGGAACGCGTACGCGAGGGAACAAAAATTGGTGAGATCCACACTTGGTGGACCCCACCAAAAACCGGCCAAGACATGGGGCACCACCCCCATGCCCCTTTGATCACAAACATAACCAAACACAACTCACACTCAACCTCTCTCTCTCTCTCTCTACGGTTTCTCTCTCTCTCTCTAAAACCCACACTAAAACACCCTAAAAACACCATTAAAACACCTCGGAGGCTAGGCCCGGTTTGGAGAAAAGTGATCACGAGAACGAGGGCTATAACTTCATCTTTTTGGATTTTCGTTTCGACAACTTTGTAAGTTTTCCGGCGACCCGAAACTTTTCCGATTACATTTATTTTGCTAGATTATTGTTTCCCTAACTTAGTAATGTCCGAAAATATAATCTAAACTCGTTTTTGAACACTTTTACGAAAATGTCGGTTTTGGTCATTTTAAAGAAAACGACACCACAAACATTAAAAACGACTAACAATAGTTATTATGGACTTATTACAACATATTAAAACTAGTATAAAAGTTCTAGACCCAACGGAAACCGGAAAATACGTTTTCGGAAACTAAATTTCCGAATAGACCTCTGGTGTCGCATCGGACCGAAATTTCATGCGACACAACACTATGTCGCATGCTATGTCGCACGTTATGTCGCAATGTATGCGACACAACGCTTATGTCGCATTATATGTCGTACCATCTACGACACAAAGTTTACCCATCGCTTGATTGCGACACAACGACTATGTCGTATCGTTGTGTCGTACCCTTGTCTGCGACACAATCATTGTGTCGCATAAACACTAAATCAAAAACAAATCCATACGACACAGACCATATGTCGCATACGGTCTGCGACACAAGCCTTGTGTCGCAGAAAGCCCAGATCAGAAAACAAAATATACTCTAAGTGTTTGAATCACTTTTCAACTACTAAATCAAATACGATGCTACTTATACCTGAAAATACTATACTTTTGAAAGTATACAACAACACTTGAATACATACAAGACTATGCTGAACTAACGTGAGATTTCACTCACACACGCGTACGGGATTACACTTGGAAATACTTAGGAGATTACACTCCAACGAACATACACTTGTACATTACACGGGATTACATCCGATACAAACTTACAAGTTCACTCACTAGTTACGTGCTGGATTACACGTTAACTGATACGAACATACATACGAATACTTACGAGGTTTCACTCGTACCCTTTGGGGTCTAAGCCCATTGGAACGTACACAAACGATACAGGTTGTAATACAAACAAACGATCATACGAGTATACTTTACAACTGTACCACTACTATGAATACATAATAATAATGGATGGAATTATTATTATACATCGATAACAAACGGACAGTACAACTTTTATACAAACTATGATTTACAAACGAATACAAACGTACAAACAAACTAATGGACATTAACTAGTTTGGGAACAACTAGCGTGGATACTTTACAAGTATTCCATTTACTTACTAAACCTTATGCGTATTAGGACGCTAAGGGTTGCTAGTTCGGGATACTACTTGCTTACTTACTGCATTGTCTGCCAGACTCAGGTGAGTCTTACAGCCCCTACTTTACTGTTTTGTACTCAGGGGTGAGATGCATTACTGTTTTACATGAACACACAAAACTTACTTGCTGCCATGAATTACTTACTGTATGAGATTACGAATACGCCAACTGCATGAGTTTACGACTAATCCAATGAAATCCTCCTGAACCATAGTTGTTAGTTATGTGATAAGCGCGAGTTTTAGTATATGGATCCATATGGGACTGACAATCCCCGCCCGGGGTAGCAAGCACTACCACGAACCGTTCCTGTAGAAACGGGCGTTTCTTACTCGTTCCGTATGAATGTTTTGGATTACATTCATGAGGGGGTACCTATATTTACTGTACGTTAAGCTTCAACTATGGTGGCTCATGGCAATTGTATCAAACGGTTAGCATAACCTGCAACCACCACTTATTAAAACTTAAGTTAACGATGAGCATAACCTGTGATCGTTACTTACTGGCTGGCTACGATTTACAAATACTACTTGTGTGTTCAAACTGTTTACTTACTTACAAACCTGTGAGATTCACCAACCTTTTTGGTTGACCGTTTTAGTAATGCTTCTCAGGTACACAGCATCAGTAGGGATGCCCAGCAGGATAAGCTTACTTAGCTCGAGTCGCATGCATTTACAAGCTTGGAGATTTTATTACATTACTTTTGTACTAGTTGTTATGTATTAGAATCTCTAGGAATTTACTTGAACTCGAGCTTGTATTTTGAAACTACTTATGTATTAATGTAATAACTTTTCGAACGTCTCATTTAGAGTCGTTCACTGTATCCTTTGTGCTTGTGATTATTGATTAGTAACACCCAAAACGTCGCTTCCGCAAACTGTTAAATTTGGGGGTGTTACAGATTGGTATCAGAGCCTAAGGTTATAGTGAACTAGGTTGCATTTAGTGGGCCTAGACTATGACCGTTAGGCAGTATTCCTCATTAGGTATAACTGGTTCAGGAATTACAGCATACGAGTTTAATTTAACATAGCCTGATCAACTATGTATAATTAAATAAAGATGATGTGAGTTCTGAAAGGGGTTATGTTGAACCGGAATGCATTAGCTGACTCTGACCTCGAGAGAACCGGGACTTTTACGTGATTGTGCTAGGCACGAACTAGGCGGTTATGTGATATATATATATATATACATAGGCCTCTTTCCCCGATACGATACTCTCTCGACTACTACGAAAATTAATATTCCTTAACATTTCATCGAACAAACGACAACTCGATTCTCGTCATTCTGTCCTTATTTAACTTCGATATGAATTCACGACTACCGACTTACGTCCGAAGACTTCCACGCCGTTATAACTGACAACCATAGCTACTGCAACATCCTTCGATATGAAGATCGAGACCTCGTTTTCATTTGCCATTCCTATCAAATTCTACGTTTATAACATTCTATAACGTACATTACTGCACTGTTAGATGTATTCTAGGAAAAACATCTTCAACAAATTTTAACCTGCTTTTACACAGGAACTTTCATAACTTCTGTTTTAAACAGTTATTGTTATACAAAAATTTCAAAACCTTGTCACCGACCATGATCTCAACCGAACCATTTTCAACTCAAGTTTTCATCAAAAATTTTATAACAAATATATTTCTATCAAACATATTACAAAATTTCTTACAAAATGTTTTATAAAATTCTCAAAAATTTCGAAACTGTATAAACTTATTTATAACCCACAAACTTTGAACCAATTTCAACCGTTGACAAAATTTCTTTAAACGTACTAAATCATCACCGCCATAATTCTTATTCAAATCCTCACATGTTCTTTATTATTGTTTCAAGGAACATGCCTCCTCGACGTCAAATCATGCTTACTGAAGTCGAAGTAGCGGGTATAATTGCCCGTAGTGTGGCTCAAGCCCTAGCTACCCGAACATCAACCCCTGGTAGTGAAGATACAGCTACTAATGGACCACAACCCAAAACCTGCACCTACAAGGATTTCCATAACTGCAAGCCGCTGAACTTTGCAGGAACTGAAGGAGCAATCGGTCTGATTCGATGGACCGAGAAAATCGAATCAGTGTTCCTCATCTGCAACTGCAAGGAAGAGGATAAAGTTAAATTCGCCGCCAGCACCTTCTCTGACACCGCCCTTACTTGGTGGAACACTTATGCGCAAACGGTGAGCATTGCCGATGCTTACAAACTACAGTGGGATGAACTAAAGAATATGCTGAGGGGCGAGTACTGCCCAAGAGATGAGCTGAAGCAACTAGAGTTAGAATTCTAGAATCACAAGATGCAGGGTGACGACATCACCGGATACACCAACCGCTTTCACCAGCTGGCACTTTTGTGCCCATCCATGGTTGATCCTGAATACAAAAGGATCGAAAAGTACGTTGATGGACTTCCCGAGCGACTACAAGATTTAGTGACTTCATCTAAACCGGGAACTATTCAGAGCGCCATTCGTATGGCTCATGAGTTAACGGCTAATTCTGTCCGCCGTGGCTCGACTTCAACCCCGTCTGCGAATAACAAACGTAAATGGGAAGTGAGTCCCCACTCATCCAACCCGACTCCTGACAAAAAGCTTGCAATTGTCAATACCAATGACTCAAAGGCTTACAAGGGAAGCAAGCCTTACTGCTCCAAATGTAGCCGCCATCATAACGGCTCCTGTCCCTGCACTAAGTGCAAGAAATTCGGGCACCTGGCCCAAGACTGCCGAACCAACCCCACTGGTACTGATACTTCTGCACCCAAAACCTGCTATGAGTGCAACGGTACCGGGCACTTCAGGAAGGATTGCCCAAAGCTGCAAACCCGAACCAACTACACGAAGAGTAGAGCTTATGTGATTAACGCTAGGGAGGATGACCCGAATCCGAGACTCTGTGATTTACTCAACCCGGGTACGCTCATTCTTTGACTACCCGAATCTAATTTCTCATAAATCTCTCGCTTAATGACTTATGTATAACTGTATTTTATTCTGTGTGTTTCCTTTGATCCTAAGTACACAATAGGATTAGGAAACGACCGACTACTTAAATCCCGACAACACAATTTGCCTTACACTTTAGATACAGTAACCCAAACTCCCTTCCCAATTATCTCACACTGGTTGAGACCGGGAACTCGTATACTATTCGTTACTTTGAACAGATAAATTAATATAACTTCACTTACTTGAGGCAAATTCTTAAATAGAACATGTATTTCGTAGGAAATGACAACTCACTCTGTCAACAACCCTACACTGCAAAATGAACTGCTCAGTGAGGAACCGAAGATGTTTCCTTACCTCCTCGAACTCGAGTGTGATACAGAACACTCCGCTGAATCAGCAGCAGCACCTGCTTCTCCTGTTGCTCTAACTGCTGCAAAAGCATCAGTTGATGAAAACTTGACTACTGAATCAGTCAACCACCTTAACCAAACTATTAAATCGCTGCAAAAACAACTTACTGAAGCACGGGAAGACATTGATGACTTGCGACGAATTGCTTTCCAAAATGACCTGCGTATGCGTGAGTACGAGCTACATTTGATAGCTTTAGAAAACCCTACTTCACCACTAACTTCACAAAGTACTCCTACTGAAGAGGATACCGACACTGACTGCACGTCACCTCCAGCAAAAAGGGTGAAGATTACTCCCTCCAACTCTTCAAGAAATTACTTGGGAAAGAAACCTTTCTGTTCCCGATGCACACGGCATCATGAAGGACCGTGTACCATACCCACCGGTCGATGCAAATCCTACCCTAAAAGTACGAATCCTCCTAAGGTGAAACTCTGCTTCAACTGTGGGAGTGCTGGCCATCTCAAGGCCCAATGCCCACTACCATCAGGCAACAAAATTTAGGGTACGTTACCGCTTAACGATTACTTGATTTCGAACACTGTAGGACCTACCCTACAACCGTAGGCTACTAGTACACATTGTAGCTACCTGAGTAGTATAGAACTACCGACTACTACTTCGAACAAATTTCGGGACGAAATTTTATTAACAAGGGGAGAATGTAACAACCCCAAAATTTGGATCAATTTAAAATTTTCCTAATTACGTGTTTATTACTTGTATATAATATGAAATAGGATTATATACGTTATTTACTATATGTATATATGGATGGAATATATATATATACGCGTATACGATTCGTACATATCGTATAAAACAACAATCGTACAAACTTGCGAACATTGTAAAACGATTATTAAATAATGTGAAATTATTTAATTACTTTGATGACTACATTATATTATGTTTATAATATAACCAAAACGTACGTTTTAATTAAAACGTCACCGAACTCTCCGAAAACTCGACCAACCGACAAAACAAACTAAGTTATGATTTATAACTTAAAAACAAAGTATTTTATTAAAATGCTTCAACTAAATTATCGGATATTATTTCGTATTTAAAACGTATATTTAATCGCGTATAAAATGATTTTTACGTTTAAACGACCGGGAAAACGAACACCGCACGGAACGCGTACGCGAGGGAACAAAAATTGGTGAGATCCACACTTGGTGGACCCCACCAAAAACCGGCTAAGACATGGGGCACCACCCCCGTGCCCCTTTGATCACAAACATAACCAAACACAACTCACACTCAACCTCTCTCTCTCTCTCTCTCTACGGTTTCTCTCTCTCTCTCTCTAAAACCCACACTAAAACACCCTAAAAACACCATTAAAACACCTCGGAGGCTAGGCCCGGTTTGGAGAAAAGTGATCACGAGAACGAGGGCTATAACTTCATCTTTTCGGATTTTCGTTTCGACAACTTTGTAAGTTTTCCGGCGACCCGAAACTTTTCCGATTACATTTATTTTGCTAGATTATTGTTTCCCTAACTTAGTAATGTCCGAAAATATAATCTAAACTCGTTTTTGAACACTTTTACGAAAATGTCGGTTTTGGTCATTTTAAAGAAAACGACACCACAAACATTAAAAACGACTAACAATAGTTATTATGGACTTATTACAACATATTAAAACTAGTATCAAAGTTCTAGACCCAACGGAAACCGGAAAATACGTTTTCGGAAACTAAATTTCCGAACAGACCTCTTGTGTCGCATCGGACCGAAATTTCATGCGACACAACACTATGTCGCATGTTATGTCGCACGTTATGTCGCAATGTATGCGACACAACGCTTATGTCGCATTATATGTCGTACCATCTACGACACAAAGTTTACCCATCGCTTGATTGCGACACAACGACTATGTCGTATCGTTGTGTCGTACCCTTGTCTGCGACACAATCATTGTGTCGCATAAACACTAAATCAGAAACAAATCCATACGACACAGACCATATGTCGCATACGGTCTGCGACACAAGCCTTGTGTCGCAGAAAGCCCAGATCAGAAAACAAAATATACTCTAAGTGTTTGAATCACTTTTCAACTACTAAATCAAATACGATGCTACTTATACCTGAAAATACTATACTTTTGAAAGTATACAACAACACTTGAATACGTACAAGACTATGCTGAACTAACGTGAGATTTCACTCACACACGCGTACGAGATTACACTTGAAAATACTTAGGAGATTACACTCCAACGAACATACACTTGTACATTACACGGGATTACATCCGATACAAACTTACAAGTTCACTCACTAGTTACGTGCTGGATTACACGTTAACTGATACGAACATACATACGAATACTTACGAGGTTTCACTCGTACCCTTTGGGGTCTAAGCCCATTGGAACGTACACAAACGATACAGGTTGTAATACAAACAAACGATCATACGAGTATACTTTACAACTGTACCACTACTATGAATACATAATAATAATGGATGGAATTATTATTATACATCGATAACAAACGGACAGTACAACTTTTATACAAACTACGATTTACAAACGAATACAAACGTACAAACAAACTAATGGACATTAACTAGTTTGGGAACAACTAGCGTGGATACTTTACAAGTATTCCATTTACTTACTAAACCTTATGCGTATTAGGACGCTAAGGGTTGCTAGTTCGGGATACTACTTGCTTACTTACTGCATTGTCTGCCAGACTCAGGTGAGTCTTACAGCCCCTACTTTACTGTTTTGTACTCAGGGGTGAGATGCATTACTGTTTTACATGAACACACAAAACTTATTTGCTGCCATGAATTACTTACTGTATGAGATTACGAATACGCCAACTGCATGAGTTTACGACTAATCCAATGAAATCCTCATGAACCATAGTTGTTAGTTATGTGATAAGCGCGAGTTTTAGTATATGGATCCATATGGGACTGACAATCCCCGCCCGGGGTAGCAAGCACTACCACGAACCGTTCCTGTAGAAACGGGCGTTTCTTACTCGTTCCGTATGAATGTTTTGGATTACATTCATGAGGGGGTACCTATATTTACTGTACGTTAAGCTTCAACTATGGTGGCTCATGGCAATTGTATCAAACGGTTAGCATAACCTGCAACCACCACTTATTAAAACTTAAGTTAACGATGAGCATAACCTGTGATCGTTACTTACTGGCTGGCTACGATTTACAAATACTACTTGTGTGTTCAAACTGTTTACTTACTTACAAACCTGTGAGATTCACCAACCTTTTTGGTTGACCGTTTTAGTAATGCTTCTCAGGTACACAGCATCAGTAGGGATGCCCAGCAGGATAAGCTTACTTAGCTCGAGTCGCATGCATTTACAAGCTTGGAGATTTTATTACATTACTTTTGTACTAGTTGTTATGTATTAGAATCTCTAGGAATTTACTTGAACTCGAGCTTGTATTTTGAAACTACTTATGTATTAATGTAATAACTTTTCGAACGTCTCATTTAGAGTCGTTCACTGTATCCTTTGTGCTTGTGATTATTGATTAGTAACACCCAAAACGTCGCTTCCGCAAACTGTTAAATTAGGGGGTGTTACATGGTACGACACAAACGGGTTTATGCGACACAAGGCTTGTGTCGCATGTATGAACACCAGCCCAGAAACTTTCGGGTTTCAAGAATTTCCGACCAAAAACGCAAATCTAACCCATTTTCGAGCTATAAAATCGTGTATTCTTCATGTATTAGGATGTATCTAAGTTGTATACACATCAAAACATCAAAACATTACACCAAATTGAATAGATCTAAGATTTTAGAAATTTCTTACTTTTGCAAATCGAGCTAAATGGAGGATGAATTGATGAAAACGGTCTTGATATTCTTGCTCCACTCGTGATGGTGATTCCGAATATGTAATTTTCGTGGTCGAGATTTGATGTCGAAAATTTGGTGTGAATTGAGTTGAGAGAGTTTTTGGTTTGTGTGTGTGTTTAGTGATAATGAAAATGAAAGAAAAGAAGTGGGTATGGGGGGTGGGGTTGGCTGATTCATCAAGGAAGGAGGGGGAAAATACTCCCCAAAACACAGTGTTGACTCCGTGTCCTAATTGTTTAATTACTCGTTTTTAATATTTAACCAAACGTTTACATTTTTAAAATGTAACTAGAGTATTTAAATAAAAATACCTTGAAATTAATAATGGAAACATTTGTCGCAGTATCTAAATTACTAACTCGCGTTTATTACGTTTTGTTGCATTATTTAAATGTCGTCGCAATAATATGTAAATAATGTTCGTTCAGTTGCGTATTTTATATAACAAAATACGTTCTTATTATTTAAGTAAATTTCTGTCACCAGCGTTCAAATAAACTGTGTCGGACTCCGTCCTGTTAATTCGTACGATTTATCCAAATCGCGTAAGTACACACATATATATATAATCACCTTATATATATATACAAATAGAGCCTGAAATTAGTCCTATTACATACTAATTACAACTAGTTACAAACAATTAGGCATAATTAATTATCCTAATTATGCAGGTGTTACATTCTCCCCTTGTTAAAGAAATTTCGTCCCGAAATTAGCTTGGGTGCACGGACGGTGCGTTATCTGGGAAGAGATGTGGGTATTTCTGTCGTATTTGGTCTTCCCGTTCCCAGGTGAACTCAGGGCCGCGCCTAGAATTCCACCTGACCTTTACGATGGGAATACGACTCTGTTTCAATCGTTTGACCTCACGGTCCATGATTTCCATAGGTTCCTCGACAAAATGAAGTTTATCATCGATTTGAATTTCGTCGAGCGGTATAATCAGTGTCTCGTCAGACAGACATTTCTTCAAGTTAGAAATGTGGAATGTGTTGTGTACGCTGCTAAGTTCAGCAGGAAGTTGCAGGCGGTATGCCACTGGACCAATCCTTTCCAGGATTTCGAATGGTCCGATGTATCTAGGATTTAGTTTGCCTCGCTTTCCGAATCGAATGACACCCTTCCACGGTGCCACTTTGAGAAGTACCTTGTCCCCTACCTGGAACTCAAGGTGTTTGCGTCTCACGTCAGCATAGCTTTTCTGACGATCACGTGCGGCTTTCAACCGGTTTTGAATACCAACGATTTTCTCAGTAGTTTCTTGAATGATATCTGGACCCGTGAGTTGGGAATCTCCTAACTCAGTCCAACAGATAGGTGATCGGCATTTACGCCCGTAAAGTGCCTCGAAGGGTGCAGCCTTTATGCTGGTATGGTAACTGTTGTTGTACGAAAACTCGCACAACGGTAAGTGATTTTCCCAAGAAGTACCGAAGTCAACTACGCAG
This sequence comes from Helichrysum umbraculigerum, assembly GCA_949592205.1. Classification (NCBI taxonomy): domain Eukaryota; kingdom Viridiplantae; phylum Streptophyta; class Magnoliopsida; order Asterales; family Asteraceae; genus Helichrysum; species Helichrysum umbraculigerum. Next base: position 153,200,177 of record CATIUR010000005.1, read on the forward strand.
GCTCGTAGCATATCCTCCAGTGTTTGAATAGTTCGCTCGCTTTGGCCATCGGTTTGCGGGTGATAAGCAGTACTCATATCCAGACGAGTACCAAGAGATTTTTGTAGCGATTGCCAAAAGTTAGAAGTAAAACGGCTATCCCTATCCGAGATGATCGAGATAGGTACACCGTGTCGCGAGATGATTTCTTTGACATAGATGCGAGTCAGAAACTCCATCTTGTCGGTTTCCTTGATGGCCAGAAAATGAGCAGATTTCGTGAGACAGTCCACGATCACCCAAATGGTATCGCAACTACTCGAAGTTTTCGGTAGTTTGGTGATGAAGTCCATGGAAATGTGTTCCCATTTCCATTGAGGAATTTCAGGTTGTTGGAGCAACCCCGAGGGTCTTTGGTGTTCGGCCTTGACTTTGGAACAGGTTAGGCATTTACTGACGTACAAGGCAATGTCAGCTTTCATGTTAGGCCACCAATACAACCCTTTGACGTCGTGATACATCTTGTCAGAACCAGGATGTATAGAGTATCGAGATTTGTGAGCTTCAGCCATCACCAAATCTCGCAAGTTTCCGAATTTGGGTAACCACACCCGGTTAGAGAAGTATCGAGTTCCATCGGGTTTGATTTCGAATTGTTTATCCAAGCCTCGCAAGGCTTCATTTTTCAAGTTTTCATCGTTGAGTGCTTCAAGTTGAGCGGTAAGGATTTGAGCAGGAAGCTCGTTATGAATTGTCATAGAAAGTGCTCGGACTCGAAGGGGTTTCACTCGTTCTTTTCGGCTTAAGGCATCGGCAACTACGTTAGCCTTGCCCGGATGGTATTTGATCTCGCAGTCGTAGTCACTAAGTAACTCAACCCAGCGACGTTGCCTCATGTTTAGATCCTTCTGATCGAATATGTGTTGGAGACTTTTGTGATCAGTGAAGATAGTGCTTTTCGTACCGTAGAGATAATGTCTCCAGATTTTCAATGCGAAGACCACAGCACCTAACTCGAGGTCGTGGGTCGTATAGTTTTTCTCGTGGATTTTAAAATTGAATTATTGACATAATATTAATTGTTAATTGATTATGTGCGACACCTAAAGATTTTGGATTAATAAAAGGTTATGTGTGGTTTATTTGATATATGAATTGTTCACATATTGATAGCTTACGCAATCCAAACTTGTTTAATTGAACGGATGTATGTGGTCCGTTTCCTTAGAAACGGGAGTTGATTAATATATGAACAATGACCATAGAGACTTTTTAACTTAGGGCTCACCCAATTTGTTGCTAGTTTAATTCTTTATTTCATGTTATTATTTTTGTCAAATGGTTTTGAAAGAAATAATCTTTAATGTGACTAAAGAATTATATAAAGGATTTTATAAAACGTGTGATTGGTAATTCATAATTAAATGCACATCCTCAGTGTATAATTCCCAACTAGGCTCACCTACATAAAGGACGATGTCTAGGAAAGTTATGTGGATGTATTCTACTCCAAATGAGGTCAGGTTTTAAGTGATGCTTTGACGTCCCCTACCCTCACATGCTTTCCTGGTCGTACCTTTTGTAGAGCTACCGAAAGGGTTTTATGATGACGATGTGTAACACCCCCGAAATTCACTGTTTTGCGGAAGCATAGTTTGGGGTGTTACTAATCAAATATCACAGCACAAAGATAAAGTAAACGACATCTATATGCAACGTTTGTAAATTAGTTACATTCCATAGATATATTGTTTGAAAACTTAGTGTTTTCGTATACAAAAATGTAGTTTCCCTAGAGTCCGCGCGTGTGGCGGGAGATTCTATTACATAATCAAAATATACAAAAGATAATGCTAAGAATCTCCGTTAATGCAGTTGTGTTGAAATCATGCGACTCTAGCTAAAATCCTGGAGTAATCCTACTCCATCCGGGTACCTGAGAAAACATGCTAAAAAGTGTCAACCAAAAGGTTGGTGAATCTCACAGGTTTGTAAGTAATATCAGCTTTGAACACGAGATTTCATCAGTAATGCCCGCAGGCGTAAAATCAGCAATTTCAATCTAGAAATCGTAAACCAGTATTTGCAATCCCGCAAATGTAAGAAGTAAGTTTATACCGTTGCCATGAGGCTCATAATCGAAGCTTAACCCGTAAGTAATAAGGTTGCTCCCGTGACATGCTCGTAAATGAGCAAGCATCAGTAACGAATAATTAGTCACCCGTTTATACGTGTAAATCAGTACGTGGCAGCGCTACTGCCCCGGGCGGGGAGGGTCATTTCCCTAATGGATCCATTAACTAGTGTTCGCGCTTAAGTCCATAACTAACGATATATGATGGAGAGACTTCTGTAAATAGTAAACAACTCATGCAATTCCGTTTGGTATAGTAAACAGTTTTAGTACTTGTGTTCAAGAAAAATCAGTAGCATGTATCTCCCCCAATAAGATAAAACAGTAAAAGTGGGGCCGTAAGACTCACCTGAGTCTTGTAGTAATCAGTTGCAATTAGCAAGTAGTAAGTAAAGCAAGTAGGTTCTCTGAACCCGTAACCTTCAAATGCCTATTCATATGAAGTTATGTAAGTATGCGTCTCACGAGACGTTTCGTTTAGTTGTACACAACTAGTATAGCCAATGTTTGTCCGTATGTTTGTAATTGTTCGTTTGTTGAAAAACATGTTTGGGCCCGTTGGTGACGGTTTGTAGCAAAATTTCTAAAATGTTGACTTTGCTACAGTAAATTGCTACAGTACTGCTACAGTAAAATTTGACTTTTTGGTACAGTAACTTTGACTTTAAAATTTTGGTTTTCTGTGTTTTTGCGACACAATCTGCGACACTAAAGTTTGGTATGCGACACAGTGGTTGTGTCGCATAGGAATGCGACACAAGAGCCCTGCGACACAGTGATTGTGTCGCAAAAGCTTGCGATGCTAAATCAATAGCGACATAAGGGTTGTGTCGTATAATGTTTACGACACAAAGGTACGACACAGAGTACGACATAAAATACGACACAACATGGTTTATGCAACATAGTATGCGACACAAGGCTTGTGTCGCATTGATGAACACCAGCCCAGAAAGTTGCGGCTGTCGCGATTTTTCCGATCAAAACTCAAATCTAACGCATTTTTAAGCCGTGAAATCATGTTTCCTTTGTTGTTTAGGTTATATCTATATTGTGTACACCTTATAACACCAAAATAATACACCAAAATAAATAGATCTAAGTTTTTAGAAATTTCTTACTTTTGCAAATCGAGCTAGCTCGAGGACGAGATGATGAAAACGGTTTTGATATTCTTGCTCCACTCGTGATGGTGATTCCGAATATGTATTTTGTTTGTCGATTCGGTGTGGTTCGATTTTGAGAGAATTTGGGTTTGAGAGAGTTTTGTGGGTGTTTTTGTTTAGTGAAAATGAAAGAGAATGGGTGGTGGTGGTGATGTTGGCTGGTTCCAAAGGAAAAAGAGGGAAAACACTTCCCAAAATACAGTATTTACTCCGTGTCCTAATTGACTACCTCGCTCATTTTAGTAATCGTGTAAAATATTATTTAGATAATCTTCTAAAATGTGAATTCTTACTGAAAATCATTCGCTAATATTTATTTAAAATATTAGTTTGTTAGTTTAATTTGTGTCGTCGCGATAATATATAAATAATGTTCGTTCGTTTGCGTATTTTTATATAACAAAATACGTTCTCATTATTTAAGTAAATTTCTGTCACCAACGTCCAAGTAAACTGTGTCGGACTCCGTCCGGTTAATTCGTACGATTCATCCAAATCGCGTAAGTACACACATATATATATAAATCACCTTATATATATACAAATAGAGCCTGTAATTAGTCCTATTACATACTAATTACAACTAGTTACAAACAATTTGGCATAATTAATTATCCTAATTATGCAGGTGTTACATTCTCCCCTTGTTAAAGAAATTTCGTCCCGAAATTAGCTTGAGTGCACGGACGGTGCGTTATCTGGGAAGAGATGTGGGTATTTCTGTCGCATTTGATCTTCCCGTTCCCAGGTGAACTCAGGGCCGCGCCTAGAATTCCACCTGACCTTTACGATGGGAATACGACTCTGTTTCAATCGTTTGACTTCACGGTCCATGATTTCCATAGGTTCCTCGACAAAATGAAGTTTATCATCGATTTGAATTTCGTCGAGCGGTATAATCAGTGTCTCGTCAGACAGTCATTTCTTCAAGTTAGAAATGTGGAATGTGTTGTGTACGCTGCTAAATTCAGCAGGAAGTTGCAGGCGGTATGCCACTGGACCAATCTTTTCCAGTATTTCGAATGGTCCGATGTATCTAGGATTTAGTTTGCCTCGCTTTCCGAATCGAATGACACCCTTCCACGGTGCCACTTTGAGAAGTACCTTGTCCCCTACCTGGAACTCAAGGTGTTTGCGTCTCACGTCAGCATAGCTTTTCTGACGATCACGTGCGGCTTTCAACCGGTTTTGAATACCAACGATTTTCTCAGTAGTTTCTTGAATGATATCTGGACCCGTGAGTTGGGAATCTCCTAACTCAGTCCAACAGATCGGTGATCGGCATTTACGCCCGTAAAGTGCCTCGAAGGGTGCAGCCTTTATGCTGGTATGGTAACTGTTGTTGTACGAAAACTCGCACAACGGTAAGTGATTTTCCCAAGAAGTACCGAAGTCAACTACGCAGGCTCGTAGCATATCCTCCAGTGTTTGAATAGTTCGCTCGCTTTGGCCATCGGTTTGCGGGTGATAAGCAGTACTCATATCCAGACGAGTACCAAGAGATTTCTGTAATGATTGCCAAAAGTTAGAAGTAAAACGGCTGTCCCTTTCCGAGATGATCGAGATAGGTACACCGTGTCGCGAGATGATTTCTTTGATGTAGATGCGAGTCAGACGCTCCATCTTGTCGGTTTCCTTGATGGCCAGAAAATGAGCAGATTTCGTGAGACGGTCCACGATCACCCAAATGGTATCGCAACCATTCGAAGTTTTTGGTAGTTTGGTAATAAAGTCCATGGAAATCTGTTCCCATTTCCATTGCGGAATTTCAGGTTGTTGGAGCAACCCCGAGGGTCTTTGGTGTTCGGCCTTGACTTTGGAACAGGTTAGGCATTTACTGACGTACAAGGCAATGTCAGCTTTCATGTTAGGCCACCAATACAACCCTTTGACGTCATGATACATCTTGTCAGAACCAGGATGTATAGAGTATCGAGATTTGTGAGCTTCAGTCATCACCAAATCTCGCAAGTTTCCGAATTTGGGTAACCACACCCGGTTAGAGAAGTATCGAGTTCCATCGGGTTTGATTTCGAATTGTTTATCCAAGCCTCGCAAGGCTTCATTTTTCAAGTTTTCATCGTTGAGTGCTTCAAGTTGAGCGGTAAGGATTTGAGCAGGAAGCTCGTTATGAATTGTCATAGAAAGTGCTCGAACTCGAAGGGGTTTCACTCGTTCTTTTCGGCTTAAGGCATCGGCAACTACGTTAGCCTTGCCCGGATGGTATTTGATCTCGCAGTCATAGTCACTAAGTAACTCAACCCAGCGACGTTGTCTCATGTTTAGATCTTTCTGATCGAATATGTGTTGGAGACTTTTGTGATCGGTAAAGATAGTGCTTTTCGTACCGTAGAGATAATGTCTCCAGATTTTCAATGCGAAGACCACAGCACCTAACTCGAGGTCGTGGGTCGTATAGTTTTTCTCGTGAATTTTTAGTTGTCGTGAGGCATAGGCAATGACTTTTTCCCGTTGCATCAACACACAACCAAGTCCTTGGTGTGAGGCGTCGCAGTAAACTACGAAATCGTCGGTGCCCTCGGGTAAGGACAAGATTGGTGCACTGCAAAGTTTGCTTTTCAATAGCTGGAAAGCTGACTCTTGTTTATCAGTCCAATCGAACTTCTTATCTTTCTGAGTCAGTGTGGTTAGGGGAACAACTATTCTTGAAAAGTTTTCGATGAATCGGCGGTAGTAACCAGCAAGACCTAAGAATTGTCTCACTTCGGTTGGAGTGGTCGGTGACTCCCAGCCCTTGATTGCTTCAATCTTGGCGGGATCAACATGAATTCCTTGGCTGTCAATCACGTGCCCGAGGAATTGAACGGTTCGAATCCAGAACTCACACTTAGAGAATTTGGCATATAACTCTTCGTGTTTCAGGAGTCCCAGAACGGTTTTCAGATGTTGAGCATGTTCCTGCTCGTTGCGAGAGTAAATCAGAATATCATCGATGAACACAATGACGAATTTGTCAAGATATGGTTTGCACACCCGATTCATAAGGTCCATGAATACGGCCGGTGCGTTGGTCAACCCGAATGGCATCACTTGGAATTCGTAATGCCCATAACGAGTTCGGAAAGCTGTCTTTGGGATATCATTGTCACGGACTCGGAGTTGATGATAACCTGACCGTAGATCAATCTTTGAGTAAACACTCGATCCCTGGAGTTGGTCAAATAGGTCATCGATTCTGGGAAGTGGATACCGATTCTTTATGGTTAGCTTATTCAGCTCTCGGTAATCGATACACATGCGGAAAGATCCATCTTTCTTTTTCACGAATAAGACCGGAGCTCCCCAAGGCGAGGAACTTGGTCGAATGAATCCTCTGTCCAGGAGTTCCTGTAGTTGGTTAGACAACTCCTGCATTTCGGATGGTGCTAAACGGTAAGGGGCTCGTGCCACGGGTGCAGCTCCTGGCACAAGTTCGATTTGAAATTCAACTTGTCTAGGTGGCGGAAGTCCGGGCAAGTCTTCAGGAAAGACTTCCGGGAAATCCCGCACGATCGGAACATCCTCAAGTCGCTTCTCCTCCGACTTCTTCTCCGTTACATGTGCGAGGATGGCTTGATACCCTTTTCGTAGATATTTTCTAGTTTTCAGACAGGAGACAATATTCAGATTCCGTCTGCCGGTCTCCCCTTGTAGGACTAAGGTTCCACCGGAGACAAGAGGTATGCGAACGAGTTTGTCATGACAGATGATTTCAGCTCGGTGCTTGGATAACCAATCCATACCGACAATAATATCGAAGCTGCCGATCTCGACAGGTATTAAATCAATGGAAAACGTTTCGTTCGTGAGGTTAAGTGTACAGTTGTGTATGATGCTATCAGTCTCAATCAGTTTGCCGTTAGCTAATTCTACAATGTATTTAGCATCTAAGGCAGTGGGAGTAATATCAAGTAAAGGGCTAAATTTCTCAGAAATGAAGCTTCTATCGGCACCAGTATCAAATAACACAGAAGCAGTAAGGTCGTTGAGAAGGAACGTACCCGTCATGACATTCGGGTCTTGTCTGGCTTCCCCAGCCTTGATAACGAATGCTCTACCGCGAGCAGGGTTGTTGTTATTTTTCAGCTTTGGGCAATCTTTCTTGAAGTGCCCTGAATTTCCGCACCCAAAGCAGGCCTTTGGTGCGTTGGTGTTGGGGGTAGAAATGTTGGTTCGGCAATCTTTGGCTAGATGCCCGAACCGTTTGCAGTTGGAGCAAGGGCAAGAACCGTCATGATGGCGGCTGCATTTGGAACAGTAAGGCTTGTTCCCGTTGTACCCTTTCTTTTCCGAAGTCCCCGATGAATAAGCCTTAATGTACTCAGGCTTTTTGTTGGAGGTTTGGTTGGATGAGTTGGGGTTACCTTCCCACTTGCGTTTGTTGTTTGCAGATGGGGTTGAAGTTGTGCCACGGCGGACAGAATTTGCCGTTAGTTCATGGGCCATACGGATGGCGCTCTGAATAGTACCCGGTTTGGATGAAGTCACCAGGTCTTGTAGTCTCTCGGGAAGTCCATCGACGAATTTCTCGATCCTCTTGTACTCAGGATCGACCATGGTTGGGCACAGGAGTGCCAGTTGGTGGAAACGGTTAGTGTATCCGGTGATATCATCACCCTGCATCTTGTGGTTCCAGAATTCCATTTCCAGTTGTTTCAATTCATCCCTGGGGCAGTACTCGCCCCTCAACATTTCTTTCAACTCCTCCCACGGGAGTTGGTAAGCAGTAGCAACACTCACAGTCTGGGCATAAGTGTTCCACCAGGTGAGTGCGGTGTCAGTAAAAGTACTAATGGAGAACTTAACCTTATCTCCCTCCGCACAGTTGCAGATAAGAAATACAGACTCAACTTTCTCGATCCAGCGTACTAGACCGATAGCTCCCTCGGTACCTGCAAAGTTTAGAGGTTTGCAGTTCTGGAAGTCCTTGTAAGAACAAGGTTTAGCAGCAGAGGTTTCAGCGGCATCGTTGTTCCTCCTGGAATTTGGTGGAGTATTCCGAGCCAAGGCTTCAGTAACAGCCTGGGTTATAAGGGAGGTAATCTGGGCATCTGTGTATGGTCTTGTCTTTGGCGGCATGATTCTTCAATAAAAGAAATGAAGATACATGAGATTTTGTAGGAACTTGTAATTGTCACAGATGTACATGTATAAAAGCAGTAATACATAACATCAACATGGAAAAATGACAATTATTATGAGTTGAAATATCAAGGAATATTTGATGGATAATGCGAGTTCAAAGGTTACATCCTACAGAGATATTACAAAAGGTGTCGGGAATTGTTACATCCGACTAGTTTATAGAGTAGCGCTAGATAGTCATTAGATTACGAGATAGATTACAAGACAAAGACTACACTAGTCTTCCTGTAGATTAATTTGTTCCATCAGCGCGACAAGGCGGTCCATGGTTTCTACTAGTCTGTTGGTTTGCCTGGCGTTGTCTTCCACCAAGGCCAGTCGTTGTGCTAGTGTTCGAGAGTGATCCTCAGTCTCCTGTGAACGCTGTTCACATTCCTCTAGTCGGTTTCGTACAAGTTCATCCGCACCTAATTCGGCGGTCATTGAATCCTGAATTATGCTTACAGAGAGATTGGTATCAGAGCCTAAGGTTTTAGTGAACTAGGTTGCATTTAGTGGGCCTAGACTATGACCGTTAGGCAGTATTCTCTTATTAGACATGACTGGTTCAGAAATTACAGCATACGACTTTAATTTAACATAGCCTGATCAACTATGTACAATTAAGGAAAGATGATGTAAGGTCTGAAATGATTATGTTGAACGGGGATACGTTAGTTGACTCTGACCACGAGAGAACCGGACCATTACTTGATATGTGCTAGACAATAGGCTGGATATGATATATGTATATATATTAGCCTCGTCTTACTTACATTCTGCCACAGGAATGGCAAACACACCACCTAATCCGTCACACTCTCACTCACATGGGTCACGGAACCCACGAGTAGCCAGGAGGAACACAAGGTCGCCTCGAAACAGCCCTTATCCTGTACATAACTCTCAGAACTCGGCACATCTCACGTTGCCAGTATTGGCTACCCAATTCCGCCGTCAAGAGCAAAGACTCGAAAGTCTTGAACGGGAACAACACCCCATCTGTAACACCCCCGAAATTCACTGTTTTGCGGAAGCATAGTTTGGGGTGTTACTAATCAAATATCACAGCACAAAGATAAAGTAAACGACATCTATATGCAACGTTTGTAAATTAGTTACATTCCATAGATATATTGTTTGAAAACTTAGTGTTTTCGTATACAAAAATGTAGTTTCCCTAGAGTCCGCGCGTGTGGCGGGAGATTCTATTACATAATCAAAATATACAAAAGATAATGCTAAGAATCTCCGTTAATGCAGTTGTGTTGAAATCATGCGACTCTAGCTAAAATCCTGGAGTAATCCTACTCCATCCGGGTACCTGAGAAAACATGCTAAAAAGTGTCAACCAAAAGGTTGGTGAATCTCACAGGTTTGTAAGTAATATCAGCTTTGAACACGAGATTTCATCAGTAATGCCCGCAGGCGTAAAATCAGCAATTTCAATCTAGAAATCGTAAACCAGTATTTGCAATCCCGCAAATGTAAGAAGTAAGTTTATACCGTTGCCATGAGGCTCATAATCGAAGCTTAACCCGTAAGTAATAAGGTTGCTCCCGTGACATGCTCGTAAATGAGCAAGCATCAGTAACGAATAATTAGTCACCCGTTTATACGTGTAAATCAGTACGTGGCAGCGCTACTGCCCCGGGCGGGGAGGGTCATTTCCCTAATGGATCCATTAACTAGTGTTCGCGCTTAAGTCCATAACTAACGATATATGATGGAGAGACTTCTGTAAATAGTAAACAACTCATGCAATTCCGTTTGGTATAGTAAACAGTTTTAGTACTTGTGTTCAAGAAAAATCAGTAGCATGTATCTCCCCCAATAAGATAAAACAGTAAAAGTGGGGCCGTAAGACTCACCTGAGTCTTGTAGTAATCAGTTGCAATTAGCAAGTAGTAAGTAAAGCAAGTAGGTTCTCTGAACCCGTAACCTTCAAATGCCTATTCATATGAAGTTATGTAAGTATGCGTCTCACGAGACGTTTCGTTTAGTTGTACACAACTAGTATAGCCAATGTTTGTCCGTATGTTTGTAATTGTTCGTTTGTTGAAAAACATGTTTGGGCCCGTTGGTGACGGTTTGTAGCAAAATTTCTAAAATGTTGACTTTGCTACAGTAAATTGCTACAGTACTGCTACAGTAAAATTTGACTTTTTGGTACAGTAACTTTGACTTTAAAATTTTGGTTTTCTGTGTTTTTGCGACACAATCTGCGACACTAAAGTTTGGTATGCGACACAGTGGTTGTGTCGCATAGGAATGCGACACAAGAGCCCTGCGACACAGTGATTGTGTCGCAAAAGCTTGCGATGCTAAATCAATAGCGACATAAGGGTTGTGTCGTATAATGTTTACGACACAAAGGTACGACACAGAGTACGACATAAAATACGACACAACATGGTTTATGCGACATAGTATGCGACACAAGGCTTGTGTCGCATTGATGAACACCAGCCCAGAAAGTTGCGGCTGTCGCGATTTTTCCGATCAAAACTCAAATCTAACGCATTTTTAAGCCGTGAAATCATGTTTCCTTTGTTGTTTAGGTTATATCTATGTTGTGTACACCTTATAACACCAAAATAATACACCAAAATAAATAGATCTAAGTTTTTAGAAATTTCTTACTTTTGCAAATCGAGCTAGCTCGAGGACGAGATGATGAAAACGGTTTTGATATTCTTGCTCCACTCGTGATGGTGATTCCGAATATGTATTTTGTTTGTCGATTCGGTGTGGTTCGATTTTGAGAGAATTTGGGTTTGAGAGAGTTTTGTGGGTGTTTTTGTTTAGTGAAAATGAAAGAGAATGGGTGGTGGTGGTGATGTTGGCTGGTTCCAAAGGAAAAAGAGGGAAAACACTTCCCAAAATACAGTATTTACTCCGTGTCCTAATTGACTACCTCGCTCATTTTAGTAATCGTGTAAAATATTATTTAGATAATCTTCTAAAATGTGAATTCTTACTGAAAATCATTCGCTAATATTTATTTAAAATATTAGTTTGTTAGTTTAATTTGTGTCGTCGCGATAATATATAAATAATGCTCGTTCGTTTGCGTATTTTTATATAACAAAATACGTTCTCATTATTTAAGTAAATTTCTGTCACCAACGTCCAAGTAAACTGTGTCGGACTCCGTCCGGTTAATTCGTACGATTCATCCAAATCGCGTAAGTACACACATATATATATAAATCACCTTATATATATATACAAATAGAGCCTGTAATTAGTCCTATTACATACTAATTACAACTAGTTACAAACAATTTGGCATAATTAATTATCCTAATTATGCAGGTGTTACACGATGGTACATTTGATTATTATATACACTTGGTGTATAGGAATTAGGTAATCATAGAAACACGTTTAAAAACAAGTAATAAAAACATTTTGTTTTTAAAACATCAAAATTATGTAACGAAGCTGTATGCATGCCTCTTCGTACATAAATATTTTGTCACCCATGGAATTAAGTCATATTGCTATCCATATTGCTTAGACAACTTGTACTTGCTCGTCATTCTGCGTGAGACGTGGGTGAAGGGTATCCAAGGTGGATTACCATTCATCGTGAGACGGTGGTGGACTATCTACAGTCTTCAGTTGGACGACTTAAATCGGGTTATGCTGTGAGACTGTAAACGCCGATGGCAATAAGATGCGACGAAACATGATTAATGTCACGATCACCATTTTTGATGCTTGATCGAGCCATGACATTGAGTCTCATAATCTAGGAATTGCATCGGTAAATGCAATTACTGAACGTCACTTACCTTTTGAGTATCATTTAGTTCCTAGCAGATCAACTGATGGAACGGTGATATGTCATTTGGGTCCTAGACTTAACGGAAAGTAAACCATGGGTTTTACATTTTTGTTAAGAAATTTTATGTCGAAAGTACTAACAAGAACTTTCTTTCTGTTTTGTAGAAATGGCACAAAAATCTACTACCGATGAGATTTTAAATGAAACCAAAACAGCGTTAAGAAGCAATAAGCTTTATGGACCAAACTTTAACGATTGGTATCGATCACTGAGGATTGTCCTAAGAGTGATGGAGAGACTTGATATCGTTACTACACCTATGATCGCTGAGCCAAATGCCACTACTTCTCAAGCAGAGCGTGATCAGTATAGGGCAACCTATAAGGTTCACAATGAAGTTGCTTGTCTCATGCTCAGCAGTATGACTCCTGAGTTATGTAAGCAATTCGAGAATAAATGGCCCGATCAGATGATCACTGAGCTGAGTGCATTGTATGAGAAACAAGCCGGCCTTGAGCTAAATGACTTGATTCGAGATGTACATGCATGTAAACATGTATCTGGAACACCAGTGGGGACTCATGTTCTAGTCATGAAAAGCTTGTTTGATCGCTTGGATAGAATGCAATACTCATATCATGACCCTGTGGCTGTAAGCATTGTCCTCAATTCTCTTTCACCGGAGTTTGATGAGTTTACACGCAGCTATAATATGCAGGGTATGAAAAAGTCAATTAACGAACTCCATGCTATGCTAGTGGAATTCGAAAAGAGCATTTCCAAGAATAAGGTGAAAGACAACCAAATCCTTGCGATTGATGGTGGTCAGGCCCAGAAAAAGAAGAAAAAGCAACCGCTACAAGCTAAGGGAAAAGTTGCAAAGCCTGGTAAAAATAAGCAAGCTATTGTTTATTCTTCCAAGCCTAAGCAAAACCCTCCAGCTAAAAAGGTGCAGGTCGCTAAAGATGATGGGTGTCACCATTGTGGTCAGATTGGACACTGGAAGAGGAATTGTCCTAAGTATTTATCCGAGGTGCAAGAAAAGAAGAGAGTCGGCAATGCCGGATCTTCAGGTATCTTGACTATCGAATTAATTTCTTTCTCTAAAACAAATACTTGGGTATATGACACTGGCTGTGGTACTCATATTTGTAATACCTTGCAGGGGTTTAGAGCAAAGAAGAAGCTGAAGAATGGATCCTTGTATGTGTACGTCGGCAACGGCATACGTGTAGCAGTGGAAGCCATTGGAAGTTATGACTTACATTTACCCTCGGGCATAATTCTTGTATTAGACAATTGTCATTATGTTCCTTCTATTGTTAGGGGAATTGTTTCAGTTTCAGTATTGAAAGATTGTGGTTTTAAGAATACATTTACAGATTTTGGTATTTCAGTTTCAAAGAATGATGTTCATTATTTTAATAGTATTGCTATTAATGGAATTTTTGAAATTGATTTGCATGATCGTCTTTCATATACTAATAATTCACTATTAAATATAAGCACTAAACGAGCCAAGTCCAACTTGGACTCATCCTACCTATGGCATTGTCGTCTTTCACACATAGGCAAACACCGTATCGAAAGGCTTCAACGTGAAGGGCTTTTTAAATCAAGTGATGATTCATTTGATAAGTGTGAGTCTTGTGTATCGGGCAAAATGGCGAGGAAACCCTTCTCTCATGAGAATCAAAGGGCAACCGACCTACTAGGAATCATACATAGTGATGTATGTGGTCCCTTTAGGCATATGTCTAGAAAAGGAGCTTACTACTTCGTAACATTTACGGATGATTTCAGCCGTTATGGTTATGTTTATTTACTTAAACATAAACATGAGGTGTTTGAAACATTCAAAGTGTTTCAAAATGAGGTAGAAAATCAACTCGGAAAAACCATCAAGATTCTTCGATCGGATCGAGGTGGTGAATACTTAAGCCTAGAGTTTAAGGATCATCTAAAAGCGCGTGGAATTGTCCAACAGCTTACTCCTCCATATACACCACAACATAATGGTGTATCGGAAAGGAGAAATCGAACCTTGCTTGACATGGTACGATCTATGATGAATCTTACAACTTTACCATTATCTTTTTGGGATTATGCATTAGAGACTGCTATACGCATTCTCAACATGGTTCCCACTAAGAAGGTTGATAAGACACCATATGAAATATGGCATGGGAAAGCCCCTAATCTGTCTTACTTAAAGGTCTGGGGATGTGAGGCACTCGTTAAACGTGATGCGCCTGACAAACTCGAACAAAGATCTGTTAAGTGTATTTTCGTAGGATACCCAACGGAAACGATGGGTTACTACTTCTATAATCCTTCTGAAAATACTGTGAAAATTGCTCGGTATGCTGAGTTTTTCGAAACCAAGCTTATCGGTGATGGAAACACTGGGAGGGTTGTGGAACTTGACGAGGTTCAAGAGGAAGATACATCATCTTCTACTCATACTGGCAATCAACAATTTGGGGGGGATAAAATTGAGCCTAAAATCATGCCTAAATCTGATCCTCAAGTTGTGATTGAGCCTCATGATATACCTCAGTCTCAAGCTCAAATTGCTGATGTTCCAATTCGTAGGTCCGAAAGGACGGTACGTGCACCTAATAGATTGAACTTAAACGTTAATCTAGAGGAGGATGGCGTATCCGGGATTCTTGATGAACCTCGAACCTTGAAAGCTGCATTATCAGGTCCTAATGCTGAAAAATGGCTTCAAGCTGCGAATATGGAGATGCAATCCATGAAAGACAACGAAGTTTGGGATTTGGTGGATAAACCACAAAATGCTAAAACTGTTGATTGCAAATGGCTCTTTAAAATAAAGACAGACATGGATGGCAACATACACATCTATAAAGCTCGTCTCGTGGCAAAAGGATTTACTCAAGTTTATGGTATAGACTATGAAGAAACCTTTTCCCCAGTGGCAGACATTAGGGCTATTAGAATTCTCTTAGCCATAGCGGCGTTCTATGACTATGAGATATGGCAAATGGATGTCAAGACAGCCTTCCTGAATGGTTATCTAGACGAAGACGTCTATATGAATCAGCCAGAAGGTTTTATTGATCCATTACATCCCAACAAAGTGTGCAAGCTTAAAAAATCCATTTATGGACTTAAGCAAGCATCACGGAGTTGGAATAAAAGATTTGATGAAGAAATCAAAAAGTTTGGTTTCGTTCAGAATCTTGATGAGCCATGTGTATATCAAAAAGCCAGTGGGAGTAATGTTATTTTCCTAGTCTTATATGTAGATGACATATTGCTAATGGGAAACAACATTCCAATGCTTGAAGATGTAAAATCTTATCTTGGAAAATGTTTTGCCATGAAAGACTTAGGAGAGGCAACATTTATTTTGGGAATCAAGATCTCGAGAGATAGATCTAAGCGGTTGATAGAGTTAAGTCAAAATGCTTACATTGATAAAATACTGAAGCGTTTTAGTATGGAAAATTCTAAGCGTGGGTATTTACCAATGCAAGATGGACTTAAACTTAGCATCAAGGATTGTGCTTCTACACCTCAAGAGGTGGAACGTATGCAAAGGATACCTTATGCTTCGGCAATAGGGTCTATTATGTATGCGGTAAGATGCACAAGACCTGATGTTGCTTTTGCTCAAAACGTTGTTAGCAGATTTCAACAGAATCCAAGCGAAAGACACTGGATTGCTGTAAAGAACATACTGAAGTACCTTAGAGCTACTAAAGATATGGTTCTAGTGTATGGTGGAAATCCTGAGGCTGAACTAAAGGTTACTGGTTATTGTGATGCCGGATTTCAAACTGACCATGATGACACAAAATCTCAAACTGGATATGTGTTCACCATGAATGGAGGAGCAGTAGTTTGGAAAAGCAAGAAACAATCCACTACAGCCATGTCTGCAACAGAATCAGAGTACATAGCAGCTGCTGAAGCTGCAATGGAAGCTGTTTGGATCCGGAAATTTATTTCTGGACTTGGTGTTGTTCCCACAGCCAAGTCTCCTATGGATATGTATTGTGACAATACTGGTGCAATTATCATAGCCAACGAACCTGGTGTTCAGAAAGGAGCTAGACACTTTCAGAGGAAATTTCACTATGTTCGTGAGCAAGTCAATCAAGGTGAAATTCAAGTACTCAAAGTTCACACGGATGATAACTTAGCAGATCCCTTTACGAAGGCTTTGCCAAAAACGAAGCTAACTCACTTAATTGAGGGCATAGGACTTCGTTTGTCTAGTAATCACATGTAAATCCGTGGATTTAGTATTTGGATATATGGATGTAATAAACAATTTATTTATTAATCAAATTTTTATTGTGAAATTTTATTTTCATAAATCCTATTTTTCATGTTTTATCCTTGAATAATGTTGTGTAATATTATTCTAAATATCCGTTGTCGGTCAATTATATGGGAATATGATTGAATTAAGACAATATGTGAGTGTTTAGTCAGCTTGGCTCACTAACTCACATAATATTCATTATGATGCATATTGGATAATCCCACATGAATTATTACTTTTGGATCTTTGTCATTAAGTATAATTCATAAAGTTTGTTGTCCTTAGACTTGAGATGCAAGTTGCTACTCATGTACGTAGTGCATTATTTGATCATAGTCAATACTACTCCTGGATAAGGGTGGCAAAAAGGCTATTTTTGGTAATGTTGCGAAATACGATGACTACGAGTTGTATTCAATAAAGGATTTGTTCCTTCAGTGAAAAACTGAAGTTAGATACTTACTGGGCCACTCATGAATACTTAAGATGTTTGTCTGGCCAGACTCTAATAAGTCCAGAAGGGTCTCGACTGTATTCGGTAATCTTAAGTGATTCGGGAAATGAGAAACAGAAGTTGAAATGGAATGACTTTGATCCATCTCCAAGTTTTAACTAGAGTATCTGTAACAAAAGGATATAAACTAAACATAGACTCACAGTGACTTTGGTGAAACTTCACTCGTGCATTTATGGGAGCATTGATATGTTGCTAGACATTAATCAATGTTATCATATTTGTTTGAAAATTATTCAAAAGTGGGAGCTGTTGGTATTTGAATGATTTTATCAAATATGTGTCCGTAAATGTGTGAGCCTTTGGGAACGCACACATCGACTTTGAGATATTGCTTATTTGCCTAAAGTTATTAATTATTAAAGTTAAATGTTAAAATTAATAATTAAGTAACTAGAGGGATGATTGTGTAAATTATAAACTTGGGGACCAAGTTTTACCTATCTATAAATATACCTTTATAGATTAGGGTTAGGGTTAATCCTAATTAATCCCTAATTTAATTTCACAAAAAAAAAAATCACTTTTGTCTCTTGGTTTGTATTCGACGGCTGAACAAGAAAAAAAACCTTGGGGTTTTTTTTTTTGGTTTTAACTTTTTGGTTTACAAACAAAATCAAACAAATCAAACTAGTTGATTAAGATCGGGCAAGTACTAGCATACAAGCATATTGATAAAGACGGTGTCGTGTACGTGAACAAAGGAAGATCTTACTCTTAGATCTTAAGGTTTTCTTGCAAATAATTCAAGGCAATAAGGTACTACTTATCCGATTTAATTATTCCTATGTGATCCTGTTTTCCGCTGCATGTGTTGTTTGACAATCTGATTAGAGTTGTTTACCTATAGTGGTATCAGAGCCAGGTTGTTTATCCTGTTTTTAGCTGGAGGGTTTTGCTTAGGCTTGGAAGAATAAACAATAGCTTGCTTATTTTTACCAGGCTTTGCAACTTTGCCCTTAGCTTGTAGCGGTTGCTTTTTCTTCTTTTTCTGGGCCTGACCACCACCAATCGCAAGGATTTGGTTGTCTTTCACCTTATTCTTGGAAATGCTCTTTTCGAATTCCACTAGCATAGCATGGAGTTCGTTAATTGACTTTTTCATAACCTATTAGGTGCACGTACCGTCCTTTCGGACCTACGAATTGGAACATCAGCAATTTGAGCTTTAGACTGAGGCATATCATGAACTATAGCATAACCTATGTGTTGTTAGACAACTATAGCATAACCTGGCTCTGATACCACTATAGGTAAACAACTAGAATCATATTGTCAAACAATACATGCAGCGGAAAACAGGATCACATAGGAATAATTAAATTGAATAAGTAGTACCTTATAGCCTTGAATTATTAGCAAGAAAACCTTTAGATCTAAGTTCAAGATCTTTCCTTGTTCACGTACACGACACCGTCTTTATCGATATGCTTGTATGCTAGTACTTGCCCAACCTAATCAACTAACTTGATTTGCTTCTTCTTCCTTTGAAAACCCAAAGTCAAAAAGAAACCAAAACCCTCTAGTTGTGGGTTCGGCCGAATTCAAGGAGAGGAGAGAGAGACTTTATTTTGTGATTAATTTTAGGATTAACCCTAACCCTAATCTATAAATGTGTATTTATAGATAGGTAAAACTTGGTCCCCAAGTTTATTATTTTCACATTAATCCCTCTAGTTATTTAATTATTAAATTTAACTTTTAACTTTAATAAATAATAACTTTAGGCATATTTAGCAATATCTCAATGTCGATGTGTGCGTTCCCAAAGGCTCACACATTTACGGACACATATTTGATAAAATCATTCAAATACCAACAGCTCCCACTTTTGAATAATTTTCAAACAAATATGATAACATCGATTAATGTCTAGCAACATATCAATGCTCCCATAAATGCACGAGTGAAGTATCACCAAAGTCACTGTGAGTCTATGTTCAGTTTATATCTTTTTGTTACAGATACTCTAGTTAAAACTTGGAGATGGATCAAAGTCATTCCATTTTAACTTATGTTTCTCATTTCGCGAATCACTTAAGATTACCAAATACAGTCGAGACAATTCTAGACTTATTAGGGTCTGGCCAGACAAACATCTTAAGTATTCATGAGTGGCCCAGTAAGTATCTAACTTCAGTTTTTCACTGAAGGAACAAATCTTTTATTGAATACAACTGGTAGTCATCGTATTTCGCAACATTACCAAAAATAGCCTTTTTGCCACCCTTATCCAGGAGTAGTATTGATTATGATCAAATAATGCACTACGTACATGAGTAACAACTTGCATCTCAAGTCTAAGGACAACAAACTTTATGAATTATACTTAATGACACATATCCATAAGTAATAATTCATGTGGGATAATCCAATATGCATCAGAATGAATATCATGTGAGTTAGTGAGCCAAGCTGACTAAACACTCAGATATTGTCTTAACTCAATCATATTCACATATAATTAACTGACAACGGATATTTAGAATAATATTACACAACATTATTCAAGGATAAAACATGAAAAATAGGATTTATGAAAATAAAATTTCAATAAAAATTTCATTAATAAATAAAATTATTTATTACATCCATATATCCAAATACTAAATCCATGGATTTACATGTGATTACTAGACAAACGAAGTCCTATGCCCTCAATTAAGTGAGTTAGTTTCGTCTTTGGCAAAGCCTTCGTAAAGGGATCTGCTAAGTTATCATCCGTGTGAACTTTGAGTACTTGAATTTCACCTTGATTGACTTGCTCACGAACATAGTGAAATTTCCTCTGAAAGTGTCTAGCTCCTTTCTGAACACCAGGTTCGTTGGCTATGATAATTGCACCAGTGTTGTCACAATACATATCCATAGGAGACTTGGCTGTGGGAACAACACCAAGTCCAGAAATAAATTTCCGGATCCAAACAGCTTCCATTGCAGCTTCAGCAGCTGCTATGTACTCTGATTCTGTTGCAGACATGGCTGTAGTGGATTGCTTCTTGCTTTTCCAAACAACAGCTCCTCCATTCATGGTGAACACATATCCAGTTTGAGATTTGGTGTCATCATGGTCAGTTTGAAATCCGGCATCACAATAACCAGTAACTTTTAGTTCAGCCTTAGGATTTCCACCATACACTAGAACCATATCTTTAGTAGCCCTAAGGTACTTCAGTATGTTCTTTACAGCAATCCAGTGTCTTTCGCCTGGATTCTGTTGAAACCTGCTAACAACGTTTTGAGCAAAAGCAACATCAGGTCTTGTGCATCTAACCGCATACATAATGGACCCTATTGCCGAAGCATAAGGTATCCTTTGCATACGTTCCACCTCTTGAGGTGTAGCAGCACAATCCTTGATGCTAAGTTTAAGTCCATCTTGCATTGGTAAATACCCACGCTTAGAATTTTCCATACTAAAACGCTTCAGTATTTTATCAATGTAAGCATTCTGACTTAACTCTATTAACCGCTTAGATCTATCTCTCGAGATCTTGATTCCCAAAATAAATGTTGCCTCTCCTAAGTCTTTCATGGCAAAACATTTTCCAAGATAAGATTTTACATCTTCAAGCATTGGAATGTTGTTTCCCATTAGCAATATGTCATCTACATATAAGACTAGAAAAGTAACATTACTCCCACTGGCTTTTTGATATACACATGGCTCATCAAGATTCTGAACGAAACCAAACTTTTTGATTTCTTCATCAAATCTTTTATTCCAACTCCGTGATGCTTGCTTAAGTCCATAAATGGATTTTTTTAAGCTTGCACACTTTGTTGGGATGTAATGGATCAATAAAACCTTCTGGCTGATTCATATAGACGTCTTTGTCTAGATAACCATTCAGGAAGGCTGTCTTGACATCCATTTGCCATATCTCATAGTCATAGAACGCCGCTATGGCTAAGAGAATTCTAATAGCCCTAATGTCTGCCACTGGGGAAAAGGTTTCTTCATAGTCTATACCATAAACTTGAGTAAATCCTTTTGCCACGAGACGAGCTTTATAGATGTGTATGTTGCCATCCATGTCGGTCTTTATTTTAAAGAGCCATTTGTAATCGACAGTTTTAGCATTTTGGGGTTTATCCACCAAATCCCAAACTTCGTTGTCTTTCATGGATTGCATCTCCATATTCGCAGCTTGAAGCCATTTTTCAGCATCAGGACCTGATAATGCAGCTTTCAAGTTTCGAAGTTCATCAAAAATCCCGGATACGCCATCCTCCTCTAGATTAACATTTAAGTTCAATCTATTAGGTGCACGTACCGTCCTTTCGGACCTACGAATTGGAACATCAGCAATTTGAGCTTGAGACTGAGGCATATCATGAGGCTCAATCGCAACTTGAGGATTAGATTTAGGCATGACTTGAGGCTCAATTCTATCCCCCCCAAATTGTTGATTGCCAGTATGAGTAGAAGGTGATGTATCTTCCTCTTGAATCTCGTCAAGTTCCACAACCCTCCCACTGTTTCCATCACTGATAAGCCTGGTTTCGAAAAACTCAGCATACCGAGCAATTTTTACAGTATTTTCAGAAGAATTATAGAAGTAGTAACCCATCGTTTCCGTTGGGTATCCTACGAAAATACACTTAATAGATCTTTGTTCGAGTTTGTCAGGCGCATCGCGTTTGACGAGTGCCTCACATCCCCAGACCTTTAAGTAAGACAGATTAGGGGCTTTCCCATGCCATATTTCATATGGTGTCTTATCAACCTTCTTAGTAGGAACCAGGTTGAGAATGCGTACAGCAGTCTCTAATGCATAATCCCAAAAAGATAATGGTAAAGTTGTAAGATTCATCATAGATCGTACCATGTCAAGCAAGGTTCGATTTCTCCTTTCCGATACACCATTATGTTGTGGTGTATAGGGAGGAGTAAGCTGTTGGACAATTCCACGCGCTTTTAGATGATCCTTAAACTCTAGGCTTAAGTATTCACCACCTCGATCCGATCGCATAATCTTGATGGTTTATCCGAGTTGATTTTCTACCTCGTTTTGAAACACTTTGAATGTTTCAAACACCTCATGTTTATGTTTAAGTAAATAAACATAACCATAACGGCTGAAATCATCCGTAAATGTTACGAAGTAGTAAGCTCCTTTCCTAGACATATGCCTAAAAGGACCACATACATCACTATGTATGATTCCTAGTAGGTCGGTCGCCCTTTGATTCTCATGAGAGAAGGGTTTCCTTGCCATTTTGCCCGATACACAAGACTCACACTTATCAAATGAATCATCACTTGATTTTAAAAGCCCTTCACGTTGAAGCCTTTCGATACGGTGTTTGCCTATGTGTGCAAGACGACAATGCCATAGGTAGGATGAGTCCAAGTTTGACTTGGCACGTTTAGTGCTTATATTTAATATTGAATTATTAGTATGTGAAAGACGATCATGCAAATCAATTTCAAATATTCCATTAATAGCAATACTATTAAAATAATGAACATCATTCTTTGAAACTGAAATACCAAAATCTGTAAATGTATTATTAAAACCACAATCTTTCAATACTGAAACTGAAACAATTCCCCTAACAATAGAAGGAACATAATGACAATTGTCTAATACAAGAATTATGCCCGAGGGTAAATGTAAGTCATAACTTCCAATGGCTTCCACTGCTACACGTATGCCGTTGCCGACGTACACATACAAGGATCCATCTTTCAGCTTCTTCTTTGCTCTAAACCCCTGCAAGGTATTACAAATATCAGTACCACAGCCAGTGTCATATACCCAAGTATTTGTTTTAGAGAAAGAAAATAATTCGATAGTCAAGATACCTGAAGATCCGGCATTGCCGACTCTCTTCTTTTCTTGCACCTCGGATAAATACTTAGGACAATTCCTCTTCCAGTGTCCAATCTGACCACAATGGTGACACCCATCATCTTTAGAGACTTGCACCTTTTTAGCTGGAGGGGTTTGCTTAGGCTTGGAAGAATAAACAACAGCTTGCTTATTATTACTAGTCTTTGCAATCTTGCCCTTAGCTTGTAGCGGTTGTTTTTTCTTCTTTTTCTGGGCCTGACCACCACCAATCGCAAGGATTTGGTTGTCTTTCACCTTATTCTTGGAAATGCTCTTTTCGAATTCCACTAGCATAGCATGGAGTTCGTTAATAGACTTTTTCATACCCTGCATGTTATAGCTGCGTGTAAACTCATCAAACTCCGGTGAAAGAGAATTGAGGACAATGCTTACAGCCACAGGGTCATGATAAGAATATTGCATTCTATCCAAGCGATCAAACAAGCTTTTCATGACTAGAACATGAGTCCCCACTGGTGTTCCAGATATATGTTTACATGCATGTACATCTGGAATCAAGTCATTTAGCTCAAGGCCAGCTTGTTTCTCATACAATGCACTCAGCTCAGTGATCATCTGATCGGGCCATTTATTCTCGAATTGCTTACATAACTCAGGAGTCATACTGCTGAGACAAGCAACTTCATTGTGAATCTTATAAGTTGCCTTATAATGATCACGCTCTGCTTGAGAAGCAGTGGCATTTGGCTCAGCGATCATAGGTGTAGTAACGATATCAAGTCTTTCCATCACTCTTAGGACAATCCTCAGTGATCGATACCAATCGTTAAAGTTTGGTCCAGAAAGCTTATTGCTTCTTAACGCTGTTTTGGTTTCATTTAAAATCTCATCGGTAGTAGATTTTTGTCATTTCTACAAAACAGAAAGAAAGTTCTTATTAGTACTTTCGACATATAATTTCTTAACAGAAATGTAAAACCCATGGTTTACTTTCCATTAAGTCTAGGATCCAAATGACATATCACCGTTCCATCAGTTGATCTGCTAGGAACTAAATGATACTCAAAAGGTAAGTGACGTTCAATAATTGCATTTACCGATGCAATTCCTAGATTATGGGACTTAATGTCATGGCTCGATCAAGCATCAAAAATGGTGATCGTGACATTAATCATGTTTCGTCGCATCTTATTGCCATCGGCGTTTACAGTCTCACTGCATAACCCGATTTAAGTCGTCCAACTGAAGACTGCAGATAATCCACCACCGTCTCACGATGAGTGGTAATCCACCTTGGATACCCTTCACCCACGTCTCACGCAGAATGACGAGTAAGTACAAGTTGTCTAAGCAATATGGATAGCAATATGACTTAATTCCATGGGTGACAAAATATTTATGTACGAAGAGGCATGCATACAACTTCATTACATAATTTTGATGTTTTAAAAACAAAATGTTTTTATTACTTGTTTTTTAAACGTGTTTCTATGATTGCCTAATTCCTATACACCAAGTGTATATAATAATCAAATGTACCATCGTCATCATAAAACCCTTTCGGTAGCTCTACAAAAGGTACGACCAGGAAAGTATGTGAGGGTAGGGGACGTCAAAGCATCACTTAAAACCTGACCTCATTTTGGAGTAGAATACATCCACATAACTTTCCTAGACATCGTCTTTTATGTAGGTGAGCCTAGTTGGGAATTATACACTGAGGATGTGCATTTAATTATGAATTACCAATCACACGTTTTATTAAAAACCGTTACATAATTCTTTAGTCACATTAAAATTTATTTCTTTCAAAAACCTTTTGACAAAAATAATAACATGAAATAAAGAATTAATCTACGCAACAAATTGGGTGAGCCCTAAAACAAAAAGTCTCTATGGTCATTGTTCACATATTGATTAACTCCCGTTTCAAAGGAAACGGACCACATGCATCCGTTCAATTAAGCAAGTTTGGATTGCGTAAGCTATCAATATGTGACCAATTCATATATCAAATAAACCACACATAACTTTTTATTAATCCAAAATCTTTAGGTGTCACACATAATCAATTAACAATTAATATCATGTCAATAATTCATTTTTTAATTTTCATAACAATATCAATATATCTAATTATGTCCATAAGGTTATGCATGTAACTTTATAAACATAATTTGCATAAAAATTTAACATGGCAAAAAGATAACATCTATAAACATCAAATATTGCAAGGTAGATTGGTTTCAAATTAACTCCTTAATTTTATAAACATAAAGGTTTAAACTAATTACCTATTTAACTTTTAACCAATTAGTTTTAACAATTTTAACTAAACCTTTACTTCTGTTTCTGTTTATTCGCTGGATCCCCACAACAAATAAAAAAAATTGTTCCCTTTATTTTTTGTCTTCATCGCATGTCACCACATAACCAAAACAAAACTTCCTTTATTGTTCCCTTTTGACAGCTTGATCCCAATCAAAGGAAAAAATAAAAACTTTCTTTGGTACCTTTTGTTGACTTGGGATTCAGCAAGAACAAATAAAAAAAACATATGGTTATCGTTTGACCCATTCAACCAAAACCAACACAGTGAAACAAACCTTTTTTTTTTCTTTCTTTGTTCGTCAATCGAACGAAACACATAAAACCAAAATTATTAAACCAACCCTTAATCCCCCCACAATTTTTGATGTTTTGAATCCAAAATAAAAATTAACCTATGTTTTGGCTGATACCACTATAGGTAAACAACTCAGATCAGATTGTCAAACAACACATGGCAGCGGAAAATAGGATCACATAGGAATAATTAAATCGGATTAAGTTATACCTTATTGCCTTGAATTATTTGCAAGAAAACCTTAAGATCTAAGAGTAAGATCTTTCTTTGGTCACGTACACGACACCGTCTTTATCAATATGCTTGTATGCTAGTACTTGCCCGTTTCACAATATCACACAACCTTTGTATTTCCTCCTCTATTGCCGTATAAAACAAAACCCACCTTAACTTTATTTTGGTCTTTTGTTTTTACGTAAATCAAAAAGTCAAAACCAAAACCCCTATGTTTGTGGTTCGTACGAATTCAAAGAGAGGAGAAAGAGACGATTTTGTGATTAATAATTAGGATTAACCCTAACCCTAATCTATAAAGGTATATTTATAGATAGGTAAAACTTGGTCCCCAAGTTTATTATTTACACAATAATCCCTCTAGTTACTTAATTATTAATTTTAACTTTTAACTTTAATAATTAATAACTTTAGACAAATAAGCAATATCTCAATGTCAATGTGTGCATTCCCAAAGGCTCACACATTTACGAACACATATTTGATAAAATCATTCAAATACCAACAACAGTCACGTTTTGATGTATATCTATGGGTTGAGATAGAATCAAGCTTCTTTTATTGAATACTTTCTGATCAAGCATACATATTTCCAGTGACGGATCCAGGATATTGTGTCGTGGGGGGCATAAATTTGTTAGCTTACGAATAGAAGATCACAAAATCTACACAAAATGCGTTAAAGGAGCGTCAAAATAACCCAAAGTAGTTCAAATAGTATCAAAACAACCTAAAAGTAGTATCTAAAAAAAAAAAAAAAAAAAAAAAACACAACGTTAGGTGTCACAAACCATGATATATCATTAAACAATACAAAGTTTATCAAAAATAGTTTACCGACAATAATCAACATTAATAAGTATTAAATTAGCAAATATTAGCTCAAAATATGTAAGCCACAAAATCATGTACATAACTTGTACAAAGTAGCGATAACTACTTCAATTAAAGTTATTATAATTTAATATAAATGTAGAAGTCAAATGTTTACAGCCAAATACTTGTAAATGGAAGTTGAATATAAAAAAGAAGATTACAAAAGAGTCACTGAGTATTGGACTGTAAGGCTAATGGAACGAACAATTAAAAATGAGCCCACATTTCTTAGGATTATTAGTCATCAACTCATCAAGGGGGCCAAGAGGCCCATCTTTCTTAAGATCAATTAGGCACATGGGGGCCTACTAGTATTTTAATTGAGAGTCCACTAAAAGATAAGTATACTTCTCTGTAACTGGGCCTAAGTGACTGAGGGCCTGTCCACCCCCCTCTAGAAGGCTGGATCCGCCCCTGCATATTTCCATTTATCCGAGCTTACAAATAGAGCTTAATCTTTCACCAGTCGAGTTCAAGCTTTCCATTAAAGATTACTCGTCAAACCATGAAATCAAGATCGAGGTTAGCATAACACTGCCTGGTAAAACTTGAGCTCGCCTTGGCTGGTTTGCGGCTAGTCCATCAACGGAGACTTGTATGTTACAAGATGCTGATGCATTGTAACTTCCTAGTTGTACATTTGTTAATACGGAGTATTAAATATTAAAGAAAATCATTAGAAAAATATTGAGCTTATAATAAAAACGCAAAATAATATTGCAGATAATTTTTCTAAAAAATGGAAAGTAATTTTTTTGGAAATAATGGAAACTATTTAATCACTTACTCTTCTAGAAGTAATTAACCGCAAAAACAACCGCTATATATACGATTAAACATTTAATAAATCAGTTACATAATCAGTATGAACAGTTAACGGCGGTTTTCATCATCATGAGTTCCACCGCCGATGATCCTGTAACTCCGGCCGATGATCCTGTAACTCCTGCAACCGACGTTCATCCATCACCGTTAAACGTGCATAACTTCACTGATGATGTAAAAGAAGAAAATTCTGCTGAAATTACGACGACATTGCCAGAAACTGATCAACTAGGGTTTAGAGTCGATACGACGGTACAAGGCGGTGATAGAGACAATGACGACATAAAAGAAGAATACTCCGGTGTAATTCCGAAGACTTTGCCAGAAACGGATCACCTAGGGTTTAAAATCGATACGACGGAGCAAAGCAGAGATACTAGTAACAATTACGACGAAAAGGATGAAGTTTCCGTTATATCTCCGACGGCATTGCCGAAAACTGATAACCTAGGGTTTGGACTCGATACGACGGTGCACGGTGGAGATAACGTCAATCGCAACGTACAAGGAGAAATCACCGGTGAAATTCCGGCGACGTTGCCGAAAACTGATGACCTAGGGTTTAGTACTGATACGACGGTGCACGGCGGAGATACTAACACATTCGTCGGAGAAACATCAACACCGAAGGTGCTGATTTCGCCTAATCGCAGGAATCGTAACCAAGCGAAATTGAATTTCCTGCCAGATATGTCAAGTTTGAATATAAACGGACGGCCGAGATTCGAGCTGGTGAGCGTGAGGAAAGATGGACGGTTACAGATGTTTATGGTACCGAAAAGAGTTCGTCCACAGCTAGTTAGGAGTCCTGTGAGAGATGGTAGTACAAAGATGTGGTTACTGAATGATGATCAGCACGGTGGTGGAGTTGTTAGAGATAGAGTTACGGTGCCACGTGTACGGTGGTCGATTTGATCGGGAAGTTGACTTGTTGACTGACGACAAAGATGAGTACGGAGTAGCGTTTTCGTTACTTGATAGTGTTGGTATGGCCTTTTAGGGGAATATAGATACAAATAAATGATAAATAAATAGATAAATATAAATGAAAAAAATGTATAGCAAGGTGGAATTTTCAGTGTCTAGTAGCTAGTATGTGGATAATGAGATTTTTTTAATGAAGCGTTACGGTTTTGTAATAATGATAATGAGATATGAGATATAGGTGTTTTGCAGTTATAGATTAATGTTTTTTTTTAGAAATGATTTAGATACAAACAATGGGTGGGGTTCTTGGACGCAGGTCCATTAACGTACACAGTGTACGCAGTCTGTTCTTTTCATTGATACACATTACACACCATATAATTGATACACAATACAACTAATACACAACACACACCATATAGCTAATACATAAATACTACTGATACACAATACACAACATATTGCTCATTGTGTATCGCGTTTTTTAATCATACATTCATATTGTTCAACATATTGCTCATTGTGTATCGCGTTTTTTAATCATACATTCATATTGTTCATTGTGTATCACGTTTTAATACAGAATGTTCATTGTGTATCATGTTTTTTATTTGATATTTCTAAACGTACTCGCATGATTTTCAGATTGACGAATAATAAAGGAAGAAGATAAATTGGGATTTAATGAAGTAATTAACGAATCGAATAGCAGAGGAGAAGAAGGTAAACGAGATTGGGTATAAGGGCGGAGTGGGGAAGAAGGTCGACAAAGAATTGAAAGGAGAAGAAGGAAACGAGATTGGGTATAAGGGCGGAGCGAGGAAGAAGGTCGACAAAGAATTGAACGGAGAAGAAGGACAGATGTCAGATTTTGATGGCTGCGTATGTTGCGTACTTTAAAATGCTGTGTACGGGAAACTCCTTCTACAAACAATTTATAAGATTTGGGGTACGAAATATAGGATGTGATAATGAGAAAATAAAAGGTAAAAAGAAAAATAAAATAAAAAAAGAACCAGTGCAATTATATCACATCAGTTTGTAACTTTTTAATTTGTATAAGTTAGGTTTTTAAATCAACAATAAAAGGTTGTTATTAGATGAAATTTGTGTAATTATAATTTTTAACTTGTAATAAACCTTTTGTATGTCAATAGGGTACATGCTATATTATATTTAGTTCATCTAATGGCGGATGATTATTATTATTATTATGTATTACATCTGTTTCAAAATAATTGTACAGTTATGACTTTCTTAAGCATTTCTTTTTCAAATTTTACCTTAAATATTTTTGTATGTGTTATATAATATTTGATGCAAAATATATGAATAAATTGGGTTTAAAATGTATTTTCATCGGTATAATTTTCATCAAGTATTATATAAAACGAACAAAATATTAAGTTAAAGTTGAAAAAAAAAAGACTTCAAAAAGTCAAAACTGTATAATTATTTTGGAACGGAAGTAGTAATATTTTATGTCTGAGTATTGGGTTTGGGATATTTCGTTGGATATTACCCAACCAGATGAATACAATCTTTGCTAAGAAATGTAACTACAAATAAAGTTTGTACTATGTAGCATTCACATAACAATATTTTTCATATAACATCGACAATCTTCGTATTACGTAGTATATCTTAATGATTACTAAGACGCCATGCAATCATTGTTTGAGATTACCTCTATCATTTGTCTGTAAAAAAAATTTAGAAAGACAATTCTACAATCTAACGGACCCCAAATAATACCACACGAGTATATACATGCCTATCACGAGGCTTGAAGCCACAACCTCTTGGTTAAAGGGTTCCCCACATACCGCTAGGTCAAAGGCCCTTTGGTTATGTTGTCTGTAATAATAACGGATTCAATCACAACTAACCCACGACTTGAAGGTGGTAGTCATAACACTCTTGGTTATAGCACAACGAGCTCCTAAATAATAGCGTCTATAGACAACGATAAATTCAATCAAGATTTCTTAGATCTCTACTTTTTATATTCATAATTGGAGAGTTATTCAGAGCTTAATAATAACAGAAGTTTTGATAGAAAATTTTATAAACAGACGTTTGGTGGATGCAAACTCTTTATACTTGCATTTGAAATTCCTCGAAATGTTTTGGTAGATCGGATATCTTAATGAGGGTTTGAAATTAAAATCTCATCAATGAGTTTCCTACGGGGCTACTTTCCCAGGTTATCAACTATTTTAATGGGCCTAAAGACCCATCAAAAGTGGGCTAAATTGGCTGGATGTATCGTTGCATATGGCCTAATTTTGTTGGGCTTAAATTATCCTTAGTTGGGTGATTTTTCTTATTTAATATATGGCCGTTTACAAAAAACAGGCGATATTCATAATGATGATTTGTACTTGGATTAGTTTGGATAAATTCCTCTAGGAGTTTGGATAAGTCGTATGTAAACGGGAGCGGATAGATACAACAAATAAATTATTTAAATTAAAATGTACAACATTTGAAACTTACAGTACAGGTATATAATACCATAATGTTGGTGTATGAATCTAATCTATCTAATCTAACAAATAATATAAGTTAATAACAGAAGTTTTTATATCAATTTTGTAAATGACGACGTTTTTAGTTGATGAAATTTCATGATATACTCGTATTTTTGAAATCCTTTCAAAAGGTTGATACACAATTTAATTGGGCCTAAAGACCCATCTTACCTGGGCTTCATTAGGTGAATGTGTTATTGGATATGGCCCATTATATCAAGACATCTAGTTTTTCTCGAGTAGTCGAGTATGATCATAAATTGTCGTAAGTATAAATTTTGAAAGCCCGTTACGATGCCGACTACAATAATAATTCAATTCATTTTGACACGAATCAAAATAAAAAATGCATATCTTCTTATAAATAAATTATATATAAGAAATACGGTACGATGTCATCAAATATCCAATTAGTCAACAAATTTTCTTCATTTTATTCAATTGGCTAAAATTTAGGATACGATATGTTATTAATTAATTAATGATTAATGATAATATTGTTATAGATAATTATGGTCGTCCATATCTTTCAAATATAGAATAGATACAAGTTTTCTATTACTTTACGGGTTATTATCGGAAAATTATTAAAGATTTTTTCAAAATTGTTGGTCCTTTAACTAAACTGACTCGTAAAGATGAGAAATTTCAGTGGAATGAGCAGCAGGAAACAGCTTTTCAGACTTTGAAACAGCTTTTGTGTCAGGCTCCTGTCTTAACATTACCTGAGGGATCTGATGATTTTATTGTTTATTGTGATGCATCCTTTGCTGGATTGGGTTGTGTTTTGATGCAGAGGGATCGGATTATTGCTTATGCTTCTCGTCAGCTTAAGCCACACGAGAAGAATTATCCTACTCATGATTTGGAGCTTGCAGCTGTTATTTTTGCTTTGAAGATCTGGAGACATTATTTGTATGGTACTAAATGTGTGTGTAACACCTGCCTAATTTGGGATAATTAATTATGTCTGATTACTTGTAACTAGTTGTAAATAGTATGTAATGGGACTAATTACAGACTCTATTTGTATATATAAGGTGATTTATATATATATATACGTGTACTTACGCGATTTGGATAAATTGTACGAATTAACTGGACCCGATTTCCTTATACTTGGACGTTGGTGAAACATTTTAAATTGAACATGAAACATTATTTAAAAACATTATGGTATTCGAAATAGTATTTTAATAATACTTTCAAATTGTCCTGAACGTACAAATAAGCGTCTGCACGATTAAAATAGTTAACGCGCAATTTAAAAACAAAAATAAATAAATTTATTCAAAGATCTGACAAAATAATTTAAGTAAATTATTTAACAAAATTCGTATTTTAAAATGAGTAATTAACGCGAAAAAAATAAATAATTAAACATAAAACAACGGGGAAAACGAACACCGCGCTGAACACAACAACAGGGAACGAAATTGGTGAATTCCACACTCGGTGGACCCCACCGAAAAATCAGCCACAAAGGGTGAGGTCATCACCTCCCCACCCTCATTTCCCTCCTCTTCCTCTCTCTCTTACTCTCTCATTCTCTTTCTTTTCTCTATCTAAAAACCACCACCACTATCACTAAAAACGCAAAATAACACACCAAAACGCACTCGGATTTTATAACTCCTTTGGAATAAAAGAACCACCTCGACACGATCTACACTTCTATCTTTCCGGAATTTCGTTTCGCCACTTTGTAAGTTTCCGACAAAACCCGAAACTCACTGTTTTTACTCATTTTTACGTTTTTATGGTTTATACATGCTTAAAATGCCCAAAAATGGGTTGGGTAAAAGTATTAGATCGAACGGTGGCCGAAAAACTCGTTTTCGGTCCATTTTCCGGCGAACAGTTGGAAGTGTCGCTAGTGTGCCAAAAACAGTACTAGCGACACTAGCTAAGTGTCGCTATGCCTAAGTGTCGCCCCTATAGAGACACTACTTAAGTGTCGCTGAACTACTTAACCAGATTTATCTTAGCGACACTCCCTTAGTGACGCCAAAATTCGTAAGTGTCGCCTATAGCGACACTAATCAAGTGTCGCCAATTTATGAAAATCGGAAATTAAGCGACACTCATCAAGTGTCGCCTAACTAGTGTCGCCTATAGCGACACTAGCCAAGTGTCGCCAAAAACAGAGAGTTGTCAAATTATTTTTACACCAAGTGTTAAACTTGTATAACCTCAAACACTTATACGATACGACTCCTAAAACACTTCAATTACAAAGACAATACTCTGAGATTGCAAAAACCAACCGTCATCAACGGGTCAAACATGTTTTCTAATAACAAACGATTACAAACATACGGACGAACATTGGGCATACTAGTTGGGTACAACTAAACGAAACGTCTTGCGAGACAACTACTTACATAACCTTATGTGTTTAGGCATTTGAAGGTTACGGGTTCGGAGAACCTACGGACTGATATCATTTACTCGTTTATTTGTATAAACGTAACTTGCAAAGACTCAGGTGAGTCTTACAGCCCCACTTTTACTGTTTTACATACGGGGTGAGATACATTGCTTACTTTTCTTGAACACAAGTACTAAAACTGTTTACTATACCCAACGGAATTGCATGAGTTGTTTACTACTTACAGAAGTCTCTCCATCATATATCGTTAGTTATGGACTTAAGCGCGAACACTAGTTAATGGATCCATTAGGGAAATGACCCTCCCCGCCCGGGGTAGTAGCGCTACCACGAACCGTTATGTATAAACGGACGACTATTATTCGTTACTTATGCTTGCTCAGTTACGAGCATGTCACGGGAGCAATTTATTACTTACGGGTTAAGCTTCGATTATGAGCCTCATGGCAACGGTATAACTTATTTACTTTACATTTGCTGGATTTGCAAATACTTGATTTACGCCTGCGGGCACTACTGATGAAATCTTGTGTTAAAAAACTGATAGTACTTACAAACCTGTGAGATTCACCAACATTCGTGTTGACCCTTTTAGCATGTATTCTCAGGTACACCGACGGAGTAGGATTTCTCCAGGACATAGCTAGAGTCGCATGATTTCAACTAAACTGCATTAATGGAGATTCTCAGCATTATCTTTTGTACATGTTGATTATGTAATAGAATCTCCCGCCATACGCGTGGACTCTAGGAAACTACATTTTGTATACGAAAACATTAAGTTTTCAAACATTTATTTCTATGAAATCGTTTTACAACGTCTCATTTAGAGGTCGTTTACTGTATATCTTGTGCTTTGTATATTGATTAGTAACACCCAAGTATGCTTCCGCAAATCATTAAATTTGGGGGTGTTACAGTGTGGTTTGTACAGATCATAAGAGTCTTCAGTATATGTTTTCACAAAAAGAGCTTAACATGCGCCAACGCCGGTGGTTAGAGTTGATCAAAGACTATAATTGTGAGATTCGATACCATCCGGGGAAGGCTAATGTTGTTGCAGACGCTTTGAGCCGTAAGGTTACTTCAGATAGAGTTTATTTTATGCGTTTGGAAGTTTCTTCTGATTTAATAGGCCAGTTGAAAGCTGCTCAGTTTGAGGCATTATTGGATCAGAATTTAAAATCTGAGGTTATTCTGAAAAGGAAAGATCTATTATTAGATGATTCCAGGGGATTGAAGACTTTTCAGTCTCGTGTTTGGGTTCCTTTGATTGGTGGTCTTCGTGATTAGATTCTGACTAAGGCTCATAAATCTCGATTATATGTTCATCCAGGGAGTACTAAAATGTATAATGACCTGAAACCATTGTATTGGTGGCCTACTATGAAGACGGATGTGGCTCGGTTTGTAAATTCTTGTCATATTTGTTCACAGGTTAAAGCAGAGCACCAGAAACCCTATGGTTTGTTGAGACAGTTAGAGATTCCAGAGTGGAAATGGGAACATCTAACGATGGATTTTGTTACTAAACTTCCACGTACACCACGGGGTTATGATATGATTTGGGTGATAGTTGATAGATTGACTAAGAGTGCTCATTTTCTTGCTACCAGTGAGACAGCATCGTTAAGCAGATTGGCCCAGTTGTACATTAATGAGATTGTTTCGAGGCATGGAATTCCGTTATCTATCGTTTCTGACAGAGATTCCAGATTTATATCTCGATTTTTGCAGAGTCTTCAGCATGAATTGGGGACTAGGGTGAATCTCAGTACAGCATATCATCCCCAGAAAAATGGTCAGACCGAGAGAACCATTCAGACTCTGGAGGACATGTTGCGTGCTTGTGTGTTAGAGTATGGAGGTTCATGGGATTCTCATTTACCATTGATCGAATTTGCTTATAATAATTCGTATCATTCTAGTATCGGTATGCCTCCGTATAAAATGTTATATGGTAGACTCTGCAGGACGCCTTCTTGTTGGTTAGAGGCAGGAGAGAAACTGTTTGCAGGTCCTGAGATTGTTCAGATTACTGCTAATAAAGTGCCTATTGCTCGTGAGAAACTGAAAGCAGCCAGGGATAGACAGAAACAGTATGCAGATCCGCGCAGGCGACCTGTTTCATTTGTTGAGGGTGAGTTAGTTTATTTGAAAGTCTCTCCATGGAAGGGTGTGATTCGGTTTGGGAAACGAGGAAAACTTGCTCCCAAGTACATTGGTCAGTTCAGGATTCACCAGGTTGTTAATGATCAGACAGTGGCACTTGATCATCCTTCTGAACTTGCTGGTATTCATGATACATTTAATGTTTGTTACTTGAGAAAATGCAATGTGGAGGATCAGTCACAAGTCCTTCCATTGCAAGATTTACGTGTTGATAAAAATCAGAAACTAGTGGAGGAACCAGTTGAGTTGTTAGATAGAAAGGTTACCAAACTTCGTAAGAAACAGATTCCTATGGTATTAGTGAAATGGAAACATAGTTTGGGTTCAAACCTTACGTGGGAAACCGAGGCTAGTATGAGGACTCGTTATCCTAGTCTATTTGATCGTGGTGAGATTTCAGGGACGAAATCTTCTTAAGGTGGGAGATTTGTAACATCCACCTTAGAGGCCTAGTGATATTCTGGTAAATTTCCTGACTTTAAATTATTATTTAATGTGTTAGGAATTTATTTGTTTATTTCATTATGTTTATTATGAATAACTTGTTAAAAAGTCGCATGTGTGACACCCCGCAAAATTTGAGTACAATTAAGTACAGTAAACTCGTGAATTTTTACGCTAATTTCCTGACGAGAATTTAAACAAAAGTTTTGATGTGAAATAAGCCTAGCAAGCCCAAAATAATAATACGAGAAGTATTACAAAATTTGTAATTTATTTAATTACATATATAATACTTAAAGGTTAGCGAAACACGCGTCAGAAAAATATCTCAAAAATGTTCCCAAAATCATTTCGAAGTATTATTTAACTAAAATAATATGTGGGAAAAATTTTAAAACGAAATAATATTTTGTTTTAAATACATATTGAGCATGTAGAATATTTATAAGGTACAAATCATACAACAGTCAAAAATAATGAAAATATCACTATTCTAGTTTTAGATTATAAACATGGAGAACATCTACAAAATAAAAATATAAAATATTAAATTTTATATTGCAATAATTATACCCGTACTCGAAATTAACGGGTTAAAAATCCTCACCAAACTACACAAAATAAATATCTGCTCGACACTTTCAACACCTCACCATGCCTCCTGTTTGACCTTTTGAACTCTCATATTTTTATATACTTTAACACTCGATGGTCACAGCCACTCTCAACAAACCCCAATTATTTGAGTCACCACTGTTATTCCTCTCCTCTGGTTTCAAACAACGTTAGCAGCAGCAGTTGTAGATTGAGAAGCAACAAACAACAACTAATAATCACCCTCACTATTTATCATCACCTTCATCGAGCACCACCTCGGCACCACCACCCTTACTCTCGGGTTTCACCACCTCATCTTCGCTCGGTCTCATTTCGAACAAGAAACAACAACAGCAGAACGAACAGCATCATCATCATCGTGTGCCGTCTTTATCCTCACCACCTTCTCGGCACCCTCAATTCCGGTTTGCACCTCCACCGTGAGCACCACCTCCCTATCCCTTTAAGTTATTTTGAGTTTATTATGCATTTATCATCATGTACTGGTGTTATATACGTACTGATTATGCCCGAGAATCAAAAGATCGAACCTGGTTTGGAGTGATTTTCGGTCGAGCTGTTGTGTAAATCATGCACATTTTATAAGCTTACAAAACATACATATATATTGATACTTTGTAAAATTAAACAAAGCTAGGCGTTAGCCTACTGGTTGAGGCGTGTTATTGGAAGCGAGGTCACAGGATCGATCCCTGTGACTTACTTTTATTTCATTTCATTTTTTTTGACCTGTTAGCTTCTTATTAATAGATATATAGATATACTTGGTGAAATATAAACAACAGAAAGCATTTAGCCAAGTGGATGGGGCGTGGAACCTGTGACCTTGTTTTGATTTCCATTTTTAATTTTAGACTAACTAATATGTACATATATATTTAAACCTAGCAAATTATCAACTATTGAAAGCAATAGCCTAGTGGTAAATGATGGGTGTTAAGTATTAAAAGGTCATGGGTTCAATTCCTATGAACTATTATCTTTTTA
Source organism: Helichrysum umbraculigerum (assembly GCA_949592205.1). Taxonomy (NCBI): domain Eukaryota; kingdom Viridiplantae; phylum Streptophyta; class Magnoliopsida; order Asterales; family Asteraceae; genus Helichrysum; species Helichrysum umbraculigerum. The sequence goes on from CATIUR010000005.1 coordinate 153,237,623, forward strand.
TATATTTTTACTTTTTATTATTTATTATTCTTTTACATATATATATATATATATATATATATATATATATATATATATATATAGGGTTTGGATCAAAAATAGATAGAATAAAAAGCAGGTCAAGAGTGTTTTAGACAATTTGCTCAACCTTTTAATTGTCCTAATAAAACTCCCTTTTTTTTTTGTCACCTCACGTAATTTTCTAACCCATCAAAAACCTAACTCTCTCTTCTCTCTCTGATATGTAATGGCCGCCAATTTGTTCAACCAAAATGCAAAGCGCCGCCGGCCATTTTTTATTTATGAAGCAAACCGTCGCCGTCAACAATATAAAATCGACTTAATCAACCATTTTATTCATTTTGGTAGTTTATGTACTATTTTTCCTTCACTAGGATTTTATCCCATTGGGTTTTACCTAGTAAGGTTTTAACGAGGCATAAGTCTTTATGTAATGGACACCCAATGGGGGAGTGTTATAGATAATTATGGTTGTCCATATCTTTCAAATATAGAATAGATACTAGTTTCCTATTACTTTATTATTACTTGGAGAATATTCCATTGTACTCTATAAATACCCTATGGGTTCATATGAATAAAATTAATTCTTTCTCTCTATTATTCTTTACTTTATAACAAATATTCATTTATTTTTTATAATAAAATATAATTTGTATTTATATTTATATATGTAATTATTATCGTTATATACTTATATATGAATCCGAATCTAATGTTAATTCCTACTTCCAACTATACTACCAACTATAGATAAATAATCTAAATATTTATCAACGTAAATCATTTAAATAATAAAATTTAGAGTAAATTTCATAAATGATCCCTGTAGTTTATATTGATTTACAAAAATAGTCCCTGTACTATTTTTTAAACGTTTTCGGTTCAATAACTTTGGATTTGCTCGCAAATGGTCCCTTAATTTTGGATTTTTGCTCGCAAATGGTCCCTCCGATTTGCTCTCAAATGGTCCCTTAAGGACCATTTGCGAGCAAATCCAAAGTTATTGGATCAAAAACGTTGAAAAAAATAATACAAGGACTGTTTTCGTAAATCAATGTAAACCACAGGGACCATTTATGGAATTTACTCTAAAATTTATAAAAGTTATTCACATAATCTTCATCTATATATGTAAGTTTGATATGAGTATATTTTTTTAACATTTTATTTATTTTATCAAAGTTACGACCGGCTACCATAAACGTATTTAAAACATCGAATTTATTGTTCAATTTATCTTATAAGACCGTACACACGGGTTTCAAAACTATTACAATAATATACTACACTATACTATAACATATGCTGTATTATTTACAATATATCTGAATTATTTTATAGGAAGCGGGTTATGACATCATCAAATAAATCAGATTCAATTAATCAATTACGTAGTATGTCCCATTTTTTAAATTATATTATTATTAAAATTTATAATCTATCTTTTGATTAAACAATCAACACCCCGTATGTATACACGGGTTTCAAACCTAGTCTTAAATTATATATAAGAAACAGTTGATGATGTCATCAAAAATATAATCAACCAATAGAATTATTCAATTTTGTTCAATTAGCTAAATTATAGAATCTAGTGACATCATAAATCATTAATTATTTATTATATAAAGAAAATTTAATTATGATAAATTTATCCAAATAGGTATACGTAATACATTAGGACTATTATAATATTACAATAGGTATTCGTTATACATTAGGAATATTATCATATCATAATAGGTATTCGTAATACATTAGGACTATTATTATATCACAATTTAATGATGCGTTGATGAGATTTAATCTTTTATATTAACAACTTCTAAAATATACGGAGTATTTGTTTTCGTCCAACCCCGAGTAATACTGTAACACCCTCAAATTTCGGTTTGCGGAAGCGATCGGGTCTGGTGTTACCAAATTAAATATCACAGCATAAGATACATAATGAACGACTCTAAATGAAACGTTTGAAAATAATTATACATTTACCAAATAGAACGTTTACAACGTTATAAGTTTAATAGAAATTTCAAATACATAATTTGAAAATACAAAAGTAAATGCAGTGTAGTCCCAATGGTTGGAAAATATGCGACTCGAGCTACCAAAATCTTGTAGAAATTCTTAATCCTGCTGGGCACCTGAGAACACATGCTAAAACAGTTCAGCTATAAAGCTGGTGAGTTCATAGGTTTGTTAGTTGAAAACATAAAGTATAAATCTTGTATGTTTTGAGAAGTTGTTCAGAATCCACGATTCTGTTTTGTATCAAATTGTAGTTGTAATTACCAATGTGTAATTCAAAAATATAGGTATCTAATACCTAAGCAATTGTGGTCCGTGCCTAAGTACACAATAATTGAGGCATACCGAGCCTGAAAACCTATCTGGTATGAGTAGGTGTATAATGGGAGGCAATACCTGCCTAAGTTGTAACCAAATAACTGTATGACCCCGTCATATGATAGTAAGTAACTGTAGTCCCGCAGAACTATGATTTAATATATGAGGTGTTGCATCCAGCAACAAGTGATTGTAGACCCGCAGATCTATGTTTGAAAACGTTTAGCGTGTCCGTTTACCCGATTAGCATAAGCTAACCCGGACTTGAATTGAGCTAACGGCTTCGCGTGGCAGCACCACCGATCCGTTAACTTATTGTGAATCCCGAGTATCACTCGCTGATCCATTGATTGAAATTTCGTCCACTGCAATACCGTGGTTTCGTTTTGTGCCCACTTTACCGTGGCATCGTTTGGTGCCCGCTGCAATACCGCGGCATCGTTTTTGGAATTGCTCGCAGCAATTTGTGATTGAGTCGGCAGTACAACGACCTGCCCGACTAAGTTGTTTGAAAGCCAGCAGTACTCGACATGCCTGACTAAGTAGATCGTATAATAGTATGTAAATATTTATCAGGTGACACCCCCACGGTTGGATTACATCCTGGGCCGGGGGACCATCCCTGGTTGGATTACATCCTGAGCCAGAGTCGTCACCAGTTGAGTTGTATTGATATAAGAAGTCTGTACTAACGTGTGATAATATTGTATACTCCTAGCCTAAAGCCTAGCAAGTATGTATAACGGAGTCTTGGGAAAATGTTCACTTAAGTTCAGTTCCCATTCTAGTGATAATGGAGTGTGTCGACAGTTTTAGTTCTTAAAGAATAACTAAACTTGTAACAATATAGATGTTGTCCAGTGTAGGTAGAACTAACTAGTTCTAATGTATTCAATGATATTGTCCCGTGACAATATGGCCAAAAGATTTTGATAACTAATCAAGTTATGTATTGGTAATCATTTTTCCAACGAGCTAACAGGGTACCATTTTAACCTATCTAGGTTAAGTATTGATATTGTTCTACAACAATATTACGGGTGTAATTCCTAAGTATTACACATTTCGTATTACATACAGTAATAAAAAAAATAGTTGTGAATTATAAACAATTGTTAATATAATTCGAAAATAGTAATTGAGCATGTGTTTCACCCCGAAAATGGTAAAACAGTTGAAAGAGTGGGGCTATGAAACTCACCTGTGAGTTGTTAGCGATACGATGATACGCGCGTCGTCCGAAACCTTCTAGTGTCCTAAACACGTGAGGTTATATAAGTATGAGACAAATCAGTTTGTCTAAGCGAGTTGTTCATGTATGCATTTGTTGTTGAAGTCTGGGAATGGTGTACGGGGGTCCGGGGGCAGCGCCCCAGGTAGCGGGGTCCAAGGGGTGGCAACCCTGGCGGGGTCCAAGGGGCAGAGCCCCTGGCTGGGGTCGAGCTGCCAGGTCAGCTTGGAAAATTTTTATTTCTACTACTTTGCTTTAAAGAAAACGCATTCGAAATCCAAATTCGGGTAAAATCGAGTGGTAAAATTTGGTTGTCAATACTTAGTGAAAAACATAGGTTTTTAAGGTTCTGCGACGTTAGATGCGACGTCAGATGCGACGTCAGCTGCGACGTCAGAGGCGACGTAGGGTCTTGCGTCGCTATGTGCGACATTCGCAAGTCAATGCGATGTTATGGGCTACGTCGCTATATGCGACGGTGGTAGGTTATGCGACGTTGGTTGCGACGTTGACTGCGACGTCGCAGCACTGTTTTTGGTCCCTGCGACGTTGTCGTCTGGTTCGACGGGTTTTTACCCAAAATCAAGATCTAACTCGTTTTTGACCAAATCTCGTTGATATAAAGCTAATACATGCTATATTAAGTGTTTTTATGAAGAAATAACAAGGAAAAAGTGGAGAAATCCTTACGATTCGAATTTTGAAGGTTTGAAGATGATGATGAACTTGATGAAGAAGATGAAGATGATAATGGTGATGATGGTTGCTTGTTGTTGCTGTTGATGATGGTGACGACGGTGGTGGTGGTGGCAGCCGGTGGTGGAGGCCCGACGGTTGGTGGTGGTAATGGGTGGTGGAAGGGTTTTTAGAGAGAGATGGTAGAGAGAAAATGGAGATAGAGAGAGAAAGTGAGAGGATGAGAATGAGGTGGAAATGGGGAGGGATTTGGGTTTTTATTTGAACTCAGATCCCTAACTCGTGTACTGTGGTCTCCAACCACAGCACAAAATGTCCGTGATTTTATACCTGATTAAAATGTAGATTTATTACTTTAAATCTAAAATTTTGTTTATGTTATTTTGTAAATATTTTTAATAAAAATATTTCACTTGAACAAAATGTAATTATTCAAAGTTTAAAATCGGCGCGAAATTTGACTTTTTGACCGGGTGTTACATTCTCCCCATGTTAAGAAAATTTCGTCCCGAAATTTAAAGTGATGTCGTGGTCGCGTGGAGTCTGGTGAGCAATGCACGTACGAGAGATTTATCCAGTAGATATTAGACATATCATGTCTTATAATGGGGTTGAAGGGCAGTCAATCCATGACTGGGTCGCGGTTCTTAATTGAGGTCATATCCTGACCGTATTGTTTGCTTGGAGTATGATTATTTGGTGGTTACTAGGTAACCGTTTACGTCGTAGTCCATTCGGGACTAGATGGTTGTCACATAGTGCTCGTTTTGTAAATAGTCCTATCAGGACTAGATGTTTGGTGAACGTGCAGTAGATCAGTCTGCTGAAAGCAAACATTGAGTTTTATGTGGACCTAGGTCAACTAGCCCTAAGATGTAATCAATATTAGTTTGATAAAATGATATCGGGGATAATGAGTAAGCGTTTAGCGAATCTATAATTGAAGGGTCACGTTTTCGAGGAGAAATTGTACTTACATTATTGTTGGAGATTTATTTGATTTACTCGGAGTCGATTAAGTGAATTTTGCGTCTTTTTGGGCAGTCCTTCTTGTAATGACCGGGTTCCTTACATTTGAAACATATTCTTCGAGAGTCGGGATTGGCAGGAACTCTGCAGTTCCGGATTACGTGTCCATATCGTTGGCATCTTTCGCAGGGTAATCCGCATAATCCGTCATGATGACGTTTACAGCCGTGACAAAATGGTTTGTTACCCGCATAGCCTTGTCTTTCATTAGGTTCGACAGCATAATACCTCAAGGGTTCAGGTTGATTCGTTGGATTGTGACTAGTGATGGAATCCCCATTCCATTTTGTTAGGTTGTTTTCAGTTGCAGTTGTTTCGCGTCGTTCCCTCTGTGCCATAAGTCTGTGGGCCATACGAATGGCCTCTTCAATAGTAGCGGGTTTAGAGGCGGTGACCATTCCCTCAATTAGTAGTGGGAGTCCACCGGTGTACCTTGCGATTCGTTGACTTTCAGGGTTTACGATGGTTGGGCAAAGGTGTGCTAGTTGTTGAAAACGATTGGTATATGTTTCGATGTCGTTGTCCTTTACGGTGAGGTGCCAAAGTTCGTCCTCGAGTTTGTGAAGTACTTCGATGGGACAATACTTGTCCTTCATGATTCGTTTCAGGTCTTCCCACGGAAGTTCGTGAGCAGTGTCGATTCCTACAATTCGGGCGTGAAAAATCCACCAGGTAGAGGCATCATTCTGGAGGGTGTATGTGGCGTTCAAGGCTTTGCAGTCGTCGGGGCAGTTGCAAACGTGAAATATAGATTCCAATTTCTCAAACCATCGAATTAATCCGACAGCTCCTTCAGTACCAACGAAGTTTGGTGGTTCGCACCTCAGGAAATCCTTAAAAGTGCAAGGCTTTACTTGGTTCTGAGCAGCTAGGGTCGCAGTCACTGCTTGATTAATGATTTGATCGTGCTCAGCTTGAGTGAAAGTTTGTCGTTTAGGAGGCATGATTCTTGAACAAGAATGAAACGACAAAGTGTGAGATCTTTATTCAAAGATTTTGACTTTTATAGTTGTATACTCGGATGTAAAAGTGATAGTTATCCAGAAACCACTTAAGGTATTCGTATGAAAGTCCTCGGACTTTGGAATTTTAAATGTGTAGTCGTACTAACGACCTAGTTGTGTATTATATGTAGTTTGACCAGAACCATAGTATTGTCATAGTCTATCAGACTATAATGTATTACTAAAGTACTATGGATGTAATCCTAATGAATTAGAGTGTATTCATCAAATGAGGCATCACATGCCTTAGTAGTCGTGGTGTGGCACTTCGTGCCTAGTAAGGTAATCGCGTATGCGTATAAGTGTACCAGTGCCTATAGCGAGTGTTCCTACGCAAAGTAATCAAGTGGGACACCTCGTGTCCAGTAGAGTAGTCATATATACATATATGGTGTACACGTAACTATACAAGTATACGTGCGTAGTAAAAGTTAGGTGTGGCACCTCGTGCCCAGTTAAGTAAGTGTATATGTATATATAAATTGTACATGTAACTATAACAAGTCTACATGCATATTGAGAGTAGCACCTAGTGCTGAAATGCAGTGCCTAAAGCACTGGAGTGTAGTAACAACGTACTGTAATGCAGTGCTATCAGCACAGAAATTGAAATACCAATGTATTTGTGATTGTAGTACCGAAGTACTATGAAATGCAGCACCACGTGCCGTAATGAAGTGCCCGCGGCACCGAAATTGCAGTACTCATGTACTGCGAATGTAGCATCAACATGCTATGATTTGTAGTATTGACATACTATGAGGTTTGTACTAACGTGCCCATATTGTGGTATCAACATACCATGTGTTGTGCTTGAAAGCATGATGTGACACCGCGTGCCATGTGTTGTTTGACTGTAGCCCTAAGGCCAAATATGTGTTGAAGTTATGTGATTTCCCAAATGTAGCACAAAGGCTAGAATGTAAGTGCCAAGGCACTGAGGTATTGAGTTGATTGATCCAAATGATCAAATTGTGATTTTTATAATTTTCGTGGACTTAGTCATTGCTAATCCAATGGTGACCAGTATGATCAAAGATGATAAACTCGTTTGTTTGTTTTAAATTTCGTGAACGTTTAGCATGTGTGGGTTTCCATTCCCATTGAATACGTTTGTACCTCCTTCCCGAGGTTCAGTGATAAATGTGATATTCTCCTATGCGTACATAAAGAGAAAGTGTCGAGTCGTGATAGTGAGGAAGACGGCGATGTGCCTCTTCACACGTAGATGATAGTACAGCGGAATTTAGTTGTATATACCTAGTATATATTTGATACGTAGAAGTAATATACATGTAAGGTCTATTAATATATACCTACAGTACATATAATAGCCTAGGATGTCTAGCACAAAACAATCAGAGTCAACTACGCATTCCTGTTTCAGTATAACCCCTTTCAGATCTTACATCATCTTTGCTTAATTGTACATAGTTAGCTACGCTATGTTAAATTAAGTTCGTATGATGTAATCCCTGAACCAGTCATACCTAATGAGGAATACTGCCTAACGGTCATAGTCTAGGCCCACTAAATTCAACCTAGTTCACTATAACCTTAGGCTCTGATACCAATCTGTAACACCCTCAAATTTCGGTTTGCGGAAGCGATCGGGTCTGGTGTTACCAAATTAAATATCACAGCATAAGATACATAATGAACGACTCTAAATGAGACGTTTGAAAATAATTATACATTTACCAAATAGAACGTTTACAACGTTATAAGTTTAATAGAAATTTCAAATACATAATTTGAAAATACAAAAGTAAATGCAGTGTAGTCCCAATGGTTGGAAAATATGCGACTCGAGCTACCAAAATCTTGTAGAAATTCTTAATTGTAACATCCTCAAAATTGGCCTAGTTGAAATACGGTATTTCCCTTAATTTAACTGCTATTTAAATTGTATTTTAAATACTTGGTGTATTTTGATAGCTAAATTAATAGGTCAATTGGTCAATTGGCTTATTGTGATAAATGAATTATTACATGTTTTAAATTTATTTAGTCGACGGTATAATAAAAACTTATTTCTCGCAAATGATTTTTAGGTTCCAGACAATAGATTTAGGACGGGTATAATTTTAACTAAAATGGGGCTGAGTCAAAATGTTGGGTCGACACCTGTGATTTCATTTGACAACACCTCATTCTTCCAAATTCTCAATAACATCTCATAAACTCTCAAACTAAATTCACAATCTGATTTCTTCAATTCAAGACTGTGATTTTGATTTCTAGTGTTCTTCCTCTTCATTGTATCATCATCATCTCCATTGTAAGTAATATTATCTCCATCCTCATGTTCTTGCTTGAATGAGTAGGGTTAGGTTAAAATTGATGATTGAATGGTTATGTTCATGCTTGAATATGTAATTGTGTGATGATTACAAACTGATTTCATGTTTATCTTGGTGAATTACTAGTGTTCTTCAAGTTGTTAGTTGATTTAATGAAATTGGTTGAAACCTAGGTTGAAGAATTGATGCATGTATGATTTGTAGTGTTTGATGATGTTAGTTGTTGTTACAATATGTTTATACATGTTAGTATAGGTCATTTTCGTGTTAAAGTCATGTATTACAACTGAATTTGTGATTCTTGGTGTTTTGGATTCGTGTGTAAATGCTTGCTGATCTGGGTATTGTTGCTGAAAAGGTGTCGAACGCGATCCGGACTAGTCACCAGGATCGCGTTGTTATGTGTTAATTGTTACAGCACGAATTGTTCCTTGGAACGCGATCCAGATCACCTCGACCGGATCGCGTTGGTCAGTGAAAAGCTGAGTCACTAGGATTTTGTTCTTTGGAACGCGATCCAGCCACCTTGCCCGGATCGCGTTTGATAGTGAAAAACGGTAACAGAACTTTTTGTACATGGGAACGCGATCCAGCTTACTCTCACCCGGATCGCGTTTGCATGTTGTAAAATGACGAATTTGATAACTTGTGACTTGTGCATTCGTGTTAATCGCATTGTATAGTAGATATTCTTATCTAAAACTATATACATGATTATATCATAGTGAACTTGAAATTGAGACTAATTCGGGTTAGTTGTATTTTCAGATAAAGCGAAGACTCAGTGAGACTAGATCTCTGAGGGGTGACATTGTCAGTAAGGGTGAGTGGATCTTGGACTTTCAGTCTAATTTGGTTGTAACAATATGGTTACAATGGGTAAATGTGAACTTACTGTTTTCATTGTTAAGTTAATATTTTGCCATGATGGTTATATTTAGCTTAATTATTGGTGTCCTTGATTGCCTTGATGGTTGTGGACTATATGAATGTCGGGGGTCAACGTGTGTTGGGTTTGAGTACTATTACTTTGGACATCATAAGTGCTTTGTACATGTGTTGTTCACTGAAATTATGTTGTAAGTAGTAATAGTACCAAGCTATCGGTTTAGCCACTGACTTGGCCTTCAGTTGGTTTTAAGTGTCACTTGGGGAACCACCGCGGCATGAGGGTACTCCAAGGACCACCGGTCCTTCATGATTAAATGTTGCTATGCTTTGCTGTAGACATTTGTTAAGCTAAGTTAGGTGATAGTTTGAGATTTATTCACTTAGCTTCGTGCTAACCCCTCATTACTTCTTGCAGGTTTACTTTGGTATGTGGGTGGGCAAGAAGTACTAAAGGAATGGAATGTTTGACAAGTTCACTCTGTTTTGTTAACTATGTTAATGATATGACATTATGTTTTGGATTTCTATAACACTAAACTTATCGTATGTAATGTCTAGGATAATATGGTTTAAAGACCGTATGTATTTGGATTGCCATTTTGAAATGTAAATATGCAATCCAATGGTTTGTATTTAATCTTGCGCTTCCTTTTATATATAAAAAAAAAAAAATTATTCTTGTATTTTCGAGAAGGGTGTTATAAATTGGTATCAGAGCAATGGTTTGGGTGAATTGAACATGGGTTAATTGTTCAATGCCAAATCTATTTGTGTTAGTCAAACATTCCTGGGAAGGGGATTGAGCTAGTGAATATGATTTGGTTAGTATTGTTAGGTACTAACAATTAACGGGTTATGAGATGTGTTGTGGTACAGGATATGGCAGAAAGTAACGCTCCGACTAGTACCCCGATCAATGCTTCTGGAGCGAGAGACTCTCCTCCAGAAATTCAGTCTCAAAGCCAAGGTCAGACTAATACTGCACTCCATGCAAGTGAATTGAGCCGTGATGAGTACACTTTGTATTTGGAGGATGAGTTAAACAAATATAAGGAGTTATACGAACAACAAGCTAGAACATCCCGACAGATTCCGGCTGTTAGTACGATTACACCTCCGTTAGTGACATCACAGTTTTCTATGCCACCGCCTACTTACTACCAGACATCAGCTCCTTTTTCTTCTTCAGGACCTTCTGGATATCAGTTTCCGGTATTTCCTCCTCCACCTCAGCAAAAATTATGTTCATTTAAGACCTTTAAGTCTAGTGGGCCTTCAGATTTCTTTGGGAGTACAAATCCTTCTGTGACCATGGATTGGTTAAGGGATGTCGAAAAGAAATTTGAGGTTTGCCGATGTGGGGATGAGATCAAGGTAACTTATGCAGTGCAACTTTTAAAGGGTCCGGCAATGGGATGGTGGGATTCTATCACATCTCATTTAACACCTCAGCAAAAAGCTTCCATTACATGGTCCGATTTCCATAACGCGGTTTGTAAGAAGTATTGCTCCGGGTATGACATGACTCGCATTAGGCGTGAATTCTTGGATATGCAATTGACTGACAGTATGACTATAGAGGACCTTATCTCCCAGTTTACCGATAAGTTGAGATTTGTACATCAATGGGTACCGGATGAAAGGACAAAGATTGACCATTTTGTTGGAATGTTACCCCATACTTATCGAACTACTGTGAGACTTGCAGGAGATCTTAACCAAGCTTTTGATTTGGCCCGTTCTGTGGACGGCGATATTAGAGCTCATGATTTGGAGATTAAAGACAAGTCCCCAATGAAACCCAAAGGTGAATCTACGTCAGGTCAGGGAAAGAAGAAATGGCAAGGTAATAATAATAACCGTAAACCGAATGTTGTTGGTGGTTCAGTGGATAGATCAAATTGGTGCCAGAATTGCAAGTCTAGGCACACGGGACATTGTACACCTCAGACTGCTAGGTGTATTAAGTGTGGTCAGTTCGGTCATGACATCAAGGATTGTCCTTTTTCTAAGCCAGTGTGTTGGAATTGTCGCAAGGAAGGACATCGTTCGAGTGCATGTCCAGAGGCAGGGAAGAAAAAATCGGGCACGGTCGGAGGGTCATCGTCATCTTCTGGCCAGAAAAGAAAGAATCCTCCCGCTCCAACGGGTCGGGCTTTTCGAATGACCGTGGATGAAGCTGTGGTAGCCGAGGACGTCATAACTGGTACTTTTCTTATAAATTCAGTACCGGCATGCGCCTTATTTGATTCAGGGGCAAATTGTTCCTTTATGTCCTTGGTATTCTGTGATAGACTTAAATTGACACCTACATGTATTTCACAACCAATTGAGATTGAGGTAGCGGATGGAAAGTTAGTTTCGGTTACCACATCGGTGACAGGAGCTAGTATTTCGATTGAGGGTCATAGTTTCCATGTTTCTTTTCTATTGATGCCTATTCATGGATTTGATGTTGTGTTAGGCATGGATTGGTTGAGTCGTAATAAAGCCAATATAGATTGTCATAAGAAGCTGATAAAAATCCCAATCTCAGACGAGTCATATGTCGTTGCTCGAGGGGAAAGGGAGAGGGGTAGTATACCTTTGATCTCTATGATGAAAGCTAGAAAATCTCTAGCTAAAGGGTGTGATTCTTATTTAGCCTATGTTGTCGATGCTAAGCTAGAAAAGAAAGCCATTTGTAATGTCCGAGTTGTTTCTGAGTATTCGGATGTTTTCCCTGATGAATTGCCTGGTTTACCTCCGGTTAGAGAAGTAGAATATAAAATTGAGTTAATTCCTGGTTCTACTCCGGTAGCTAAGGTACCTTATAGATTAGCTCCCTCCGAAATCCGTGAAATGATGAATCAAATTCAGGAATTATTAGATAAGGGTTTTGTTAGACCCAGTTCTTCTCCTTGGGGTGCCCCTGTGTTATTTGTTAAAAAGAAGGATGGCACTTTTCGTATGTGTATAGATTATAGAGAGTTGAATAAGAGGACCGTAAAGAATAAGTATCCTTTGCCCCGGATAGATGAATTGTTTGATCAATTACAAGGATCTTCATTTTTCTCTAAGATAGACTTGAGATCGGGTTATCACCAAGTTCGGGTTTGTGGGGAGGATATCCCTAAAACAGTTTTTCGCACTCGCTATGGTCATTATGAATTTCTTGTTATGCCTTTTGGGTTGACTAACGCTCTAGCAATTTTCATGGATTTGATGAATAGGGTTTGTAGACCTTTTCTCGATAAATTTGTCATTGTATTTATTGATGATATATTAGATTATTCTAAATCTGAATCCGATCATGAAGTACATTTGCGTTTAGTTCTTGACACCTTGAGAAAGGAGAAATTGTATGCTAAGTTTTCGAAATGTGAATTTTGGCTTCGTGAAGTTCAGTTTTTGGGGCAAATCATTTGTGAAGATGGGGTTAAAGTGGATCCATCTAAAATTGAGGCTGTCATGAATTGGCAATCACCTAAATCTCCGTCAGAGATCAAGAGTTTTCTGGGTTTGGCAGGCTATTACAGAAAATTTATTAAAGATTTCTCCAAGATTGCAGGTTCTTTGACTAAATTAACTCGTAAGGATGTGAAATTTCTGTGGGGTGATCAACAGGAATCGGCTTTTCAGACCTTGAAACAATTGTTGTGTCAGGCTCCGATTTTAGCTTTACCTGATGGATCCGAGGATTTTATCGTATATTGTGATGCTTCACATGCGGGTTTAGGTTGTGTATTGATGCAACGAGACCGTGTTATTTCCTATGCTTCACGTCAGTTGAAACCTCATGAGATTAACTATCCTACCCATGACTTGGAACTTGCAGCTGTGGTTTTTGCCTTAAAGATTTGGAGACATTACCTGTATGGAACCAAATGCGTTATTTGTACGGACCACAAGAGCCTTCAGTACATGTTTACTCAAAAAGAACTTAACATGAGGCAAAGACGATGGTTAGAATTGATTAAGGATTATGATTGCGAGATTCGATACCATCCGGGTAAGGCAAATGTGGTGGCAGACGCGCTTAGCCGAAATGGTAAATCTGAAAGGGTTTGCTTAATGCATTTGGAAATCTCTTCAGACTTGATCGATAAATTGAAATTGGCTCAGATGGAGGCTCTATTGAATCATAACCTGAAATCAGAAATCATGCTTAAAAGGAAGGATTTATTGGTATAAGATTCTCGTGGATTAAAGACATTTCAGTCTCGTGTTTGGGTCCCATTGTTTGGTGGACTTCGAGATGTCATATTGATAGAGGCTCATAAATCCAGATTGTCGATTCATCCCGGAAGCACCAAAATGTATCAGGATTTAAAACCATTGTATTGGTGGCCTACTTTGAAGTTGGATGTCGCTCGAATTGTTGAATCTTGCCATATTAGCTCTCAAGTAAAGACCGAGCATCAGAAACCTTATGGAGCTTTGAAGCAACTCGAAATTCCCGAGTGGAAATGGGAACATATTACCATGGATTTTGTGACTAAATTACCTAGAACTGTTAAGGGTAATGATATGATTTGGGTAATTGTCGATAGATTGACCAAGAGTGCTCACTTTCTTGCTACTTGTGAGACGGCATCATTAAGTAAATTGGCGCAATTGTACATTAATGAAGTGGTCATTAGACATGGGATTCCGTTGTCGATTGTTTCAGACAGAGATTCTCGATTTGTGTCAGGTTTTTGGCAGAATTTACAGCGTGAATTGGGTTCTAGGGTCAATTTGAGTACGGCTTATCATCCTCAGACGGATGGTCAGTCGGAACGCACCATTCAAACCTTGGAGGACATGTTGCGGGCATGTGTATTAGAATTTGGGGGGTCGTGGGATTCCCATTTACCATTAGTTGAGTTTGCCTATAATAATTCTTTCCATTCTAGTATAGGCATGCCACCCTATGAAATGTTGTATGGTCGTAGGTGTAGGACACCCACTTGTTGGTTAGAGGCGGGTGAAAAGCAGTTTGCGGGTCCTGACATAGTTCAAATTACAGCCGATAAGGTAACTATTGCCCGAGATAGATTGAAAGCTGCCCGTGATAGGCAGAAACAGTATGCTGACCCACGTCATCGACCAGTTTTGTTTGTAGAAGGTGAGTTGGTTTATTTGAAAGTTTCGCCTTGGAAGGGTGTTATCAGGTTTGGGAAACGTGGTAAACTAGCTCCTAGATACATCGGACCGTTTAAAATTCGACATGTCGTCAATGATCAAACGGTGTCATTAGATCTTCCTTCTGAATTGTCAGGTATTCATGATACTTTTAATGTGTGCTATCTAAGAAAATGCAACGTGGAGGACCAATCCCAAGTTCTTCCATTGTAAGACTTGAGTGTGGACTTAAACCAAAGACTTGTAGAAGAGCCCGTAGAACTTGTTGACCGTAAGGTGACTAAACTTCGAAAGAAGGAGATCCCTATGGTATTGGTTAAGTGGAATCATAGTTTGGGTCCAAACTTATCTTGGGAGACCGAGTCTAGCATGAGGGCGCGTTATCCGAATCTCTTTGAGCGTGGTGACATTTCGGGGACGAAATCTTCTTAAGGAGGGAAGATTTGTAACATCCTCAAAATTGGCCTAGTTGAAATACGGTATTTCCCTTAATTTAACTGCTATTTAAATTGTATTTTAAATACTTGGTGTATTTTGATAGCTAAATTAATAGGTCAATTGGTCAATTGGCTTATTGTGATAAATGAATTATTACATGTTTTAAATTTATTTAGTCGACGGTATAATAAAAACTTATTTCTCGCAAATGATTTTTAGGTTCCAGACAATAGATTTAGGACGGGTATAATTTTAACTAAAATGGGGCTGAGTCAAAATGTTGGGTCGACACCTGTGATTTCATTTGACAACACCTCATTCTTCCAAATTCTCAATAACATCTCATAAACTCTCAAACTAAATTCACAATCTGATTTCTTCAATTCAAGACTGTGATTTTGATTTCTAGTGTTCTTCCTCTTCATTGTATCATCATCATCTCCATTGTAAGTAATATTATCTCCATCCTCATGTTCTTGCTTGAATGAGTAGGGTTAGGTTAAAATTGATGATTGAATGGTTATGTTCATGCTTGAATATGTAATTGTGTGATGATTACAAACTGATTTCATGTTTATCTTGGTGAATTACTAGTGCTCTTCAAGTTGTTAGTTGATTTAATGAAATTGGTTGAAACCTAGGTTGAAGAATTGATGCATGTATGATTTGTAGTGTTTGATGATGTTAGTTGTTGTTACAATATGTTTATACATGTTAGTATAGGTCATTTTCGTGTTAAAGTCATGTATTACAACTGAATTTGTGATTCTTGGTGTTTTGGATTCGTGTGTAAATGCTTGCTGATCTGGGTATTGTTGCTGAAAAGGTGTCGAACGCGATCCGGACTAGTCACCAGGATCGCGTTGTTATGTGTTAATTGTTACAGCACGAATTGTTCCTTGGAACGCGATCCAGATCACCTCGACCGGATCGCGTTGGTCAGTGAAAAGCTGAGTCACTAGGATTTTGTTCTTTGGAACGCGATCCAGCCACCTTGCCCGGATCGCGTTTGATAGTGAAAAACGGTAACAGAACTTTTTGTACATGGGAACGCGATCCAGCTTACTCTCACCCGGATCGCGTTTGCATGTTGTAAAATGACGAATTTGATAACTTGTGACTTGTGCATTCGTGTTAATCGCATTGTATAGTAGATATTCTTATCTAAAACTATATACATGATTATATCATAGTGAACTTGAAATTGAGACTAATTCGGGTTAGTTGTATTTTCAGATAAAGCGAAGACTCAGTGAGACTAGATCTCTGAGGGGTGACATTGTCAGTAAGGGTGAGTGGATCTTGGACTTTCAGTCTAATTTGGTTGTAACAATATGGTTACAATGGGTAAATGTGAACTTACTGTTTTCATTGTTAAGTTAATATTTTGCCATGATGGTTATATTTAGCTTAATTATTGGTGTCCTTGATTGCCTTGATGGTTGTGGACTATATGAATGTCGGGGGTCAACGTGTGTTGGGTTTGAGTACTATTACTTTGGACATCATAAGTGCTTTGTACATGTGTTGTTCACTGAAATTATGTTGTAAGTAGTAATAGTACCAAGCTATCGGTTTAGCCACTGACTTGGCCTTCAGTTGGTTTTAAGTGTCACTTGGGGAACCACCGCGGCATGAGGGTACTCCAAGGACCACCGGTCCTTCATGATTAACTGTTGCTATGCTTTGCTGTAGACATTTGTTAAGCTAAGTTAGGTGATAGTTTGAGATTTATTAACTTAGCTTCGTGCTAACCCCTCATTACTTCTTGCAGGTTTACTTTGGTATGTGGGTGGGCAAGAAGTACTAAAGGAATGGAATGTTTGACAAGTTCACTCTGTTTTGTTAACTATGTTAATGATATGACATTATGTTTTGGATTTCTATAACACTAAACTTATCGTATGTAATGTCTAGGATAATATGGTTTAAAGACCGTATGTATTTGGATTGCCATTTTGAAATGTAAATATGCAATCCAATGGTTTGTATCTAAATCTTGCGCTTCCTTTTATATAAAAAAAAAAAAATTATTCTTGTATTTTCGAGAAGGGTGTTATATTAATCCTGCTGGGCACCTGAGAACACATGCTAAAACAGGTCAGCTATAAAGCTGGTGAGTTCATAGGTTTGTTAGTTTAAAACATAAAGTATAAATCTTGTATGTTTTTAGAAGTTGTTCAGAATCCACGATTCTGTTTTGTATCAAATTGTAGTTGTAATTACCAATGTGTAATTCAAAAATATAGGTATCTAATACCTAAGCAATTGTGGTCCGTGCCTAAGTACACAATAATTGAGGCATACCGAGCCTGAAAACCTATCTGGTATGAGTAAGTGTATAATGGGAGGCAATACCTGCCTAAGTTGTAACCAAATAACTGTATGACCCCGTCATATGATAGTAAGTAACTGTAGTCCCGCAGAACTATGATTTAATATATGAGGTGTTGCATCCAGCAACAAGTGATTGTAGACCCGCAGATCTATGTTTGAAAACCTTTAGCGTGTCCGTTTACCCGATTAGCATAAGCTAACCCGGACTTGAATTGAGCTAACGGCTTCGCGTGGCAGCACCACCGATCCGTTAACTTATTGTGAATCCCGAGTATCACTCGCTGATCCATTGATTGAAATTTCGTCCACTGCAATACCGTGGTTTCGTTTTGTGCCCACTTTACCGTGGCATCGTTTGGTGCCCGCTGCAATACCGCGGCATCGTTTTTGGAATTGCTCGCAGCAATTTGTGATTGAGTCGGCAGTACAACGACCTGCCCGACTAAGTTGTTTGAAAGCCAGCAGTACTCGACATGCCTGACTAAGTAGATCGTATAATAGTATGTAAATATTCATCAGGTGACACCCCCACGGTTGGATTACATCCTGGGTCGGGGGACCATCCCTGGTTGGATTACATCCTGAGCCAGAGTCGTCACCAGTTGAGTTGTATTGATATAAGAAGTCTGTACTAACGTGTGATAATATTGTATACTCCTAGCCTAAAGCCTAGCAAGTATGTATAACAGAGTCTTGGGAAAATGTTCACTTAAGTTCAGTTCCCATTCTAGTGATAATGGAGTGTGTCGACAGTTTTAGTTCTTAAAGAATAACTAAACTTGTAACAATATAGATGTTGTCCAGTGTAGGTAGAACTAACTAGTTCTAATGTATTCAATGATATTGTCCCGTGACAATATGGCCAAAAGATTTTGATAACTAATCAAGTTATGTATTGGTAATCATTTTTCCAACGAGCTAACAGGGTATCATTTTAACCTATCTAGGTTAAGTATTGATATTGTTCTAAAACTATATTACGGGTGTAATTCCTAAGTATTACACATTTCGTATTACATACAGTAATAAAAAAATAGTTGTGAATTATAAACAATTGTTAATATAATTCGAAAATAGTAATTGAGCATGTGTTTCACCCCGAAAATGGTAAAACAGTTGAAAGAGTGGGGCTATGAAACTCACCTGTGAGTTGTTAGCGATACGATGATACGCGCGTCGTCCGAAACCTTCTAGTGTCCTAAACACGTGAGGTTATATAAGTATGAGACAAATCAGTTTGTCTAAGCGAGTTGTTCATGTATGCATTTGTTGTTGAAGTCTGGGAATGGTGTACGGGGGTCCGGGGGCAGCGCCCCTGGTAGCGGGGTCCAAGGGGTGGCAACCCTAGCGGGGTCCAAGGGGCAGAGCCCCTGGCTGGGGTCGAGCTGCCAGGTCAGCTTGGAAAATTTTTATTTCTACTACTTTGCTTTAAAGAAAACGCATTCGAAATCCAAATTCGGGTAAAATCGAGTGGTAAAATTTGGTTGTCAATACTTAGTGAAAAACATAGGTTTTTAAGGTTCTGCGACGTCAGATGCGACGTCAGTTGCGACGTTAGAGGCGACGTAGGGTCTTGCGTCGCTATGTGCGACATTCGCAAGTCAATGCGACGTTATGGGCTACGTTGCTATATGCGACGGTGGTAGGTTATGCGACGTTGGTTGCGACGTTGACTGCGACGTCGCAACACTGTTTTTGGTCCCTGTGACGTTGTCGTCTGGTTCGACGGGTTTTTACCCAAAATCAAGATCTAACTCGTTTTTGACCAAATCTCGTTGATATAAAGCTAATACATGCTATATTAAGTGTTTTTATGAAGAAATAACAAGGAAAAAGTGGAGAAATCCTTACGATTCGAATTTTGAAGGTTTGAAGATGATGATGAACTTGATGAAGAAGATGAAGATGATAATGGTGATGATGGTTGCTTGTTGTTGCTGTTGATGATGGTGACGACGGTGGTGGTGGTGGCAGCCGGTGGTGGTGGCCCGACGGTTGGTGGTGGTAATGGGTGGTGGTAATGGGTGGTGGAAGGGTTTTTAGAGAGTGAGGGTAGAGAGAAAATGGAGATAGAGAGAGAAAGTGAGAGGATGAGAATGGGGTGGAAATGGGGAGGGATTTGGGTTTTTATTTGAACTCAGATCCCTAACTCGTGTACTGTGGTCTCCAACCACAGCACAAAATGTCCGTGATTTTATACCTGATTAAAATGTAGATTTATTACTTTAAATCTAAAATTTTGTTTATGTTATTTTGTAAATATTTTTAATAAAAATATTTCACTTGAACTATAAAATGTAATTATTCAAAGTTTAAAATCGGCGCGAAATTTGACTTTTTGACCGGGTGTTACAAATACACGGGTATAGAGGCTAGTATATATTATATACGAACCGATCAAAACGTTTTAGGTGATATTTTTATTTCTATCGATTTCTCATACGGTTTTATTTCGTCAATTTTGGATCTAAGGTTAATAGTCTCAAGATCAAAAAATATTCTTTCCAGAAGGAACATCATATATTCGTTCCAAACTTAAATCTTGTTCTTTAGTGGATGATTGGTGTTGAGCATCATAGACGCCTTAATTCATTTATCCTTATTGCATTATTACATTAATTAATCCACACAACTCTGAATTCGAAAAGAAAAACATGGCTTTATAAAATTTGATGTAGACGCCTTAGTGCGTGTAATGTAATAATACATATGAGGTTATCATGTTATGTATTTGATTTGAAACCGTTTAATCTAAATACTTAAATCCAGTTAAAATCAAACTGAATTTGAAAAGTGGGTTTACGATCCGTTAAAATCGAATCAATATTTGATTTTCAGCTTTGAATCTATGGCAATAGCGAAGAGAGGGTTTCTCGGTAATACCTCCTACAACAATATCAAAAATTTGAAACTAGACAACAAAATTTAATTAAAAGTTAATAATAATTATAAATTTAGTATCTAATAGGGGAGTTGATAGATACAACATAGAAATTGTTACCTATAACACACTGTATAACAAGTAGAGCTCACTGTACAACTTGTTATAGCACAATTTAGGTGTTTGAATCAAATTGTGTGGTGTATTTTTCACCTCCCATTTAATAGCCCTCATGTGGTGTACTTCAAAGATATTTTCTCAACCTTTAAATAATGTACTTGAAACTTCTAACTTGGACACTCGTGAAGAACTGCAAGATGGTCAAGTAAATCTTTTCTCTGATGATGTTCTTTGACAATGATAAATGTAAGAACAAAAATTGTCGAGCTTCATGTGCTCGTTTTCGAAGAAATGTTTATAAACACAATAATCTTAAATTTAAAGGCAGATCAAATCTTAATGTTCCTTGTGTTGGGGGCCCAAAAAAATCAATCAAGAAGAACAAGTCAATGCCCGATTGTGTTGGTGTGTCTGATGTTCGAGACGTTGATTCGACTAGTTTAGACGACCTATGTGGAGATGATGATTCTTCATCCAAAGCTTTTGTGAAGCCTTCCAAAGTTGAAGGTAAACTCATCAACATGAAGACGCAACATCAAAAAGAGATGAAGAGTTTTGACGATTTTATCCAAGGTCTGATTTTAAGTGATCAATCACCATTAGGAAACAAAATATGACTTGAATTTGTTGGCTTTCAATAGTCAGTTTAATATTTGGAGGGGGACATCTTTAGTTTTTGTGGATAATTGTCAAATGGGTTCTATTTAGCATGAGGTATGCTCAATATGTGTTTCCTTGGTAGGTATTCCGTGTTCTATTGTCTTCTATATCAGTTTTAGTCTTTAGTTTTAGAGCATTTTCAGTTGTCGCTTTTGTTTCTAGTCCTCCTTCAGAGTGACTTAGTGGTTAGGATGTTTCGGTGTATCTTTTTCTTCTTCTTCAACTTTGTTGAAGAATTTTTAATATATTTTGTTTTTTGCCAAAAAAAAAAAATGTAAATATACAAATAGTATCGTGTAATATTATTTTTTTCCAAATAAAACAATTAAAAAATTAATTAATTATCCATAACGTGTACACTAGAAAAGCCATGTGTCTAGCACCCTGTCGTCCGATTCAAGCTTTCCGTTGATTAATACAGTAAAAGCTACCGTATTAAAATTTAAAAGTCAAAAACACCCCTCGGCCACCGGAATCTAGCTATTCTATACCCCAAGCTTCACCACTAGTACCTCCCGCTTTACCACTTGTACTTTCCATTTCTACTATGTCAATCATCATCATCTTCCTTCTATTCCTCGCCGCCGTACTTCCTGTATCCACCGGTCAAAACGGCACCGTTTCATGTCCATTAAATATTGGGTTTCATCGAAGAAGCCATAGATATATGATCGTAATCTAAGTAGAATGATCCATTACTGGACTATGGGTTAAGTAGAATATGAGTAGCAGATATATTCTTTTAATGCATACAACCCAAACTTTATCTATATATAGTGTTTTGTGAAACTTACCAGCAAAGCTTTATGGTAATTAATCGCTGTCTTACATGATCTTATTTTTATGTGTATAACTGCAGGTATCCTTCTACTTGCTGTAGCTAATCAAACAAAAGTGCAAAACCATTCGCTGAGTGTGAATACGTAAGGAGGTAAGATTATGTTAACATATCTTCCGTTTGCTGTCAACTACACTGGAACATATTTATTGACTCGCTATGTCTCGATTAATGATTTTGTGATCAAAGTTTTCGTTATACTTTTACAGAGATGAGGATGAAAACACGCAAAAATTGGAGGACAATTTTGCTTCAGAAGGTTAACAAATGTATTCTAATAAAAAGCATTGCTTACAAATGTCTCTCACACAGTCACACCGGCCCAACCAATTTAAGTTTGCACCTTTCAGTGTATACATCGTTGTTAAAAAAAATACTCCGTACTAATTTAAATTACGTCTTTTAGCACTAGGGAACTTCATGTCATTATAAAGGTTGTAAGCTGTCCATGGGAATGTGTTGTGCACTCTTGACTCCATGTTTAAGTAAGATGTAAACTCATGCTTATGGGAACTTTTGTACGAGTTATATTTATACAGTTACAAGATTAAGTTTTGTGAATGTCGGATAGATTTTACCATTGAATGTGTTGAATCTACCTTCTATATAATAATTAAAAATCAATGTTTCCTTCCTCTTGGTTATTCAAACTAGTGTATGACAATTCAAACTCTGCAAGAGTTGATTGTATTGAGTGTTTCCCCGTCATCATTAAATCAAGTTTTGGGTTTTGTTTATTTATTTTTATTAGCTTCTAAATTTAGGTACCATTGTTTTAGTTGATGTTTTTACTCAACTCTTTGTAATAGTGTACTTTTCATGCATATTTTTAAAGTGTCTTCATTGAAGATTACGTATTTAAACTCGCATGATGTCACTTTACAAAACAATATGACATAAGTATTATTGAATTGAGATGAAAAGTAGTATAACAACATGGGCGAACCCACGTTATAGCTAACGGTGACACGTGACACCAGTCAATTAAGTCGACTTAGTGTAAAATTAGTTGAAAAATTATTGATTTTTTAGGAGTGCCACCACGAAAGTTATTGATTTTTTAAAAGTGCTACCACTCATATTCATGTGATGGACCTCACTGTGTGAATAAACTTAATGAACTAATAAGTGGAGTATATTTTAAAATTTTTGTAACACCGACGACTAAATTTTTTGGATCTGCCGCCGTATAACTATAACCAAATGATGTATCTAGTTTAGCGGCGGGTCAATTTTTCTACACTCATGGTGAACGTATACTTAAATTTGTTTTGTACACATCTAGCAGTTGCTTCTATATTTTATTTATTATTTGGTACAACTCTACATGTGAAGGTAGTTACTTTTCTCGCAACAAACTAATTAGCGTAGCTTCTATGGATTTGATCATTGTCGATTTATGTGTTTAATTGGCAAAGAACATCCTCTATTTAATCCCCATATTTTATTTATTTACTACGTACAAGAGATTGTTGTCGTCGTCAAGGTGTTATTTATCTTTCAGTACAAATGGATTCTCTTACCTGATGACAAAATTCGTTACTGTATGCCCAATAATTAAATATTATTGTTTTTAATTCCTCATATCGTACATATCTTTTTATTATCATACAATTAGCTCCTGATTTTTAATGAAACACGTGTCTATTATTTGTTTTTTATATTGTTGATTTAAACTTCAATTGTGTTAGCCAGCGTTACAAAATACCGCGGATCCTTTCACTACAAAGTCAAATATCAAACCCTGCGTTGTCGCGGATCCTTTACCTAGTAACTTCTAATTAAAAAAAATAAAATAGAACTAACTTAACCGTAAGTCCGTAACCATAATGGGCTTTGGCACCTAGATACATATCAAAAATTAATATTTGTTACAATTTCATTTTGAGTTGCCTGCGTTGTCGCGAGCCCTAAAAGTAGTTATATATTACACTAAAAAAATAAAAATTAATGTAGTTTTTACGGACACGATACACCACCAATGCAAACGATATTACACAACAAATACTTACTTTCTTTAACCCTCAGTAAATTTGTTAAGTAGTATCTTCATCATCATAGTCACCACTGACAACGTCATGATTATCTGAATCATTAATCGTTTACAGAAAATGAAAGATATTGTCACTGATCGACTAAGACCTATTTTAGACATTAGTTCCTAGCTCAACCTCATCATTGATAACTCCTTTATGACTAACCTCATGGGAGTTCTTAAGTAGAATACCGGCTTCACAATCACCTTTACATTAAGATATATCCACACCCAAGCGTAGATCCAAATCCATCTCAATTTGCTACATGATGTTAAAAAATAACGCCATTATAAATAAAAATTAATATATAAAAGGAAAACAATTAACAGAGTATCCCGGTGAAGCCCTCAAGCGTTTCGATTCAGTCTCAATGGGTCAAATCCATCTCAATTTGCTACCACGTATAATAAACGATCCAGTCTCAATGGGATCTCAAACCGTAGCTTCTTGTACCGCTGATTACTTTTATTTGGCAACCAGTTTGGATGAGTAAAGATAAAGACATATATAATCAGTAGCAGGTCTTATATAATTTTCGTTGTGGTCCCTGTACGTTGCACGGTCGACTTTGAATTCTTGCTAATATTGATCACAAATCTTATTCTTCTTTGAGATTGGGCAACAAAGGTTTAGTAAGTTCTGAATATCCTTTTTCCTTTTTTCCAACTACTTTTCGATCACCAATGTCAGACGCTTGCGATCACCAACATCAGCAGGTGGATGACCCTTGCTTTTAACTTTAACTACAACCGCCATATGACTGCCACCCTTTTGAAACTCGTTAATGAAGTAAACAGAAAAAAACACAGAAAAGATTGCCAAGCACGCAAATATATTATTGAAGAAATCTAACTCAAAACTCCAATACATCATCGATCCCTACCCTACATGGTATATATATACTAACTCAACCTGTTAGAATATGTCTAGGATTCTATTTAATTTAAACCATATAATTATCTAAAAACCCCACTACACTAGGAATAGATAATTATCACATATTAAATCAAGCTTGATAACTTGGACTCCACTCCAAACTCTAATACTCAACTCGATCCACGCTCCATGCCATAATCGAATTCAGATAATTCTCCAACAATCACCCCCTGAATTTCTGAGTCGAGGAGGGTAACTCATGCACACCAAGTAACGATCTCATCTCCTTGAACCTTATACGCGCCAAGGCCTTTGTTAAAGGATCTGCTTTTTGTTTCTCTCCAGACACATGTTCGACTACCACCTGCTCATTTTCAACACACTCTCGAATGAAGTGATATCGAGTGTGGATGTGTTTGCTCCTACCGTGGAAGACCAGATTTTTTGACAGTGCAATTGCTGATTTATTATCAACACGAATTAGCACCTTCTGCTTTTCCATCCCTGTCAATTCTGCCAACAACTCCCTTAGCCAAATTGCTTGACATGCAGCTGTAGTAGCTGCTATGAACTCGGCTTCACATGAGGATAACGCCACGGTAGCTTGCTTGTGTGAGCACCATGTGATAGGTGACGAACCAAGGTAGAAAACATGACCCGTAGTACTTCGTCCATCATCAACATCGACATTATGACTGCTATCGCTATATCCTACCAGTCTCATGTCACCACCCCGCTCATATTTTATCCCAAAAGAGGTTGTTCCACGAAGATAAAGTAAGATTTGCTTAATGGCTCGTGCATGTGACTCTCTAGGGCTTTGCATGTATCGACTAACTACCCCAACCGAGTATGTCAAATCTGGACGGGTATGCAAGAGATAACGTAAGCAACCCACTAATTTTCGGTACTGAGTAGCTTCAACTTCCGGTTCATTTTCGGCTTTTGACAACTTGAGTCCTGGTTCCATTGGACACAAAGTTGCATTACAATCTTCCATACCAGCTTCTTTTAAAATTTTCATGGCATAACTCTCTTGCTTGATCTTTACACAACCCTTTTCTTGAGAAACTTCGATACCCAAGTAATAGGTTAATTCACCAAGATCCGACATTTCAAACTGATTTGCCATCATTTTCTTGAACTGATTTATGAATTCTAGGCATGTCCTTGTCACAAATAAATCATCCACATAAACCGCAACAATGATAAATTCCTCATTTTTCACCTTTCGATAGACTGCCTTTTCTTGCAAGCATTGTTGAAAACCCATATTCTTTAAAATACTATCGAGCTTTAAGTTCCATGCCCTTGGAGCTTGTCTTAGGCCATATAAAGCTTTTGCCAACTTGTAAACCTTTCTTTCCTGTCCTGGTTTTTCAAAGCCCTCCGGTTGTGTAACGTACACCTCTTCCTTTAAATCACCATGCAAGAAGGTTGTTTTAACATCCAAGTGATGAATCTTCCATCCTCTCTCGGCTGCGAGAGCAATCAAGAGTCGTATTGTCTCGAGTCGAGCTACCGGAGCGAAAACTTCATCAAAATCAATATCGGGTTGTTGTACATAGCCTTTAGCAACTAAACGCGCTTTGTACTTAATAATCGATCCATCTGCGTCTCTTTTGATTTTAAACAACCACTTTAACCCGATAGGTTTAATATTTTTAGGTGGAGAGACAAGTTTCCAAGTGTTATTCTTTTCGATAGATTCCATCTCGGTTTTCATTGCTTTGAGCCATTCCGGTTTCACTTTGCTTTCATTGAAATTCATCGGTTCCTCGTCAAATGTTAATAACAGCTCATTAACATTCAGCTCATAATCATTGAACTTTATTGGCAACACGGAAGTACGAGATGAGCGACGTATCAAGACAGGTATATTATCGCTATCAGAATCTGTTTCATCTTGTTCTGGGCTGCTGTTCTCATTCACTGGGCTGCCAATTGGTTCGTTTTGGGAGTGGTTTCTGGCCTGTGATGTTGATGCTGGCTAGCCTATCTCGCTGGTTGTGGGCTGGCTTTGTCCAGTAACTATTGAGCTCCTTCTCGAGTTGTAAGGTTGATTAGTCTCGACTGTTTGTGAATCGCCCCACACAACCTTCAAAGAACCTGGTTCAGTATTAGTTTTGTTTGTATTTTCAGACATATTTTTCCACTTCCAGCCTCTTTTCTCATCACAAATGGCATAGGCACTAATGATAATTTTATTCTCACGCGGATTGAAAAGACGAAAGCCTCCCGAACTGGGTTCCTTACCGAGATACACCAATGGTTTAGACCTATCATCGAGTTTCTTCAAGTGCTTTGACACTATTCTATCAAAGGCAATGCACCCAAATACTCTTAAGTCTCCAAGGTCCGGTTTTTTACCATAAAATTTCTCGTAATGCGTAGCTCCTACCAGTGCTCGCGTAGGAGTTCTGTTTATTATAAAGGTTGCATGTCGAACCACTTCACCCCATAAGTAATTCGGTACACCTTTTGCTTTCATGAGACACCGAGTCATCTCTAGTAGAGTTCGGTTTCTCCGTTCGAGTATACCGTTTTGTTGAGGCGCATAAGGAGCTGTTAACATTCGTGCTAAACCTTCTTGGTCACAAAAACGGTTGAAGTCATGTGAGGTAAATTCACCACCTCTATCTGAATGGAACGTTTTGATCTCTTTACCTGTTTGCTTTTCAATCGCCGTTTTGAATCTCTTAATAACAGCAAACGTATCATTTTTGTGCTTCAAGAGAAAAGACCACATGTATCTTGAAAAATCATCAATAAGAACCAAGATATAAATATTACCAGCTTGGGTAAGGGGATCCACAGGTCCGCAAATATCCCCATGTATCATCTCAATAATACATCCTGCTCTGTATGTTGATTTCTTCGGACCCGAGCGCTTCGTTTGTTTACCAACCATGCAAGATTCGCAGAGATGATCTTGATGCTTAATCACCGGTACCCCTTTAGCTAACTTATGCATCAGATTCACCGCACCAAAACCTATGTGGCCGAGTCGAGCATGCCATAACCATGACTCTTCATCAATGTTAGCTTGCAAATCAAATGGTTTCCCAACTTTTAGATGGGTCTTATAAAGACGATTTGCACTTCGCAGGACTTTCATAAGCAATCTTCCACCTTTATCTCGCATGGTTAAAAAATCACCTCGAAGACGAATATCACAACCGGATATTGTAGCTTGTCCGAGACTAATCACATTACTTTGAAAAGACGGAATGTAATAAATTTCTTTTACTACTTTTTGTTCTCCGTTTTTTCCTTCGAACAAAATCGAGCCCTTCCCATTTATATTAACGCATGACCCGTCTCCAAATCTCACCCGTCCGGTTATATGTTCATTTAATTCAGAAAAGTAAGAGTAATTACCAGTCATATGATTACTTGCACCGTTGTCCAGGTACCATACATCGTCTTCCTTGGTGTTGGACTCGATTTTCGGAGGGATGTACTTTTCTTCATTCAAGAATATCGTTTCTTGAACAAGGTCCATAATAAAAAAACGTTTCTTCCTCATTCTTCACATCTGCCTCTAGCGTCTCATTCAGATTTGCCTCATGGTCTCGGTTTCGTTCCGGGCATCTCGAGACAAAGTGTCCGTACTTGTCACAATGGTAACACTTGATATTCGAGAGGTCACGTTGCTCATATCGTTTACCCTTTTTCTTTTGATCTTCATGGTTTTTTGAGGAATCACGTTGACCATGGTTTTGGGAGTTACCCCGACCACGGCCACGACCACGTCCTCGAGAATACGAGCCTCGTCCTCTACCTCTGTTTGAGTCTTGGTTCCTGTTGGAAGATTCAGTTTTAGAATAAAGCAATTTTTCGTAGGTCTCGTTTGCTCTATCTTCTTCTTTGATCCTTTCTTCATAAGCTTTCAATCTACCAACCACATCTGTAACACCCTCAAATTTACGGTTTAGCAGAAGCATACTTTGAGTGTTACTAATCAATAATCAAAGCACAAAGAGATATAGCAAACGACTCTATATGCGTCGTTTTAACAAAATATATTAATATAAGAAATGTTTACAACATTTAAAGCTGTATATAGCTCGTGTTCGATTAAATGAGAGATTTCAGTACATAAGTACTTGTAAAAAATATACTAATGCAATAAAATCTCTAATGTATGCATGCTGACTCGAGCTATAGTAATCCTGAGGCAGTCCAATCTACTGCTGGGTACCTGTGAAACATGCTAAAATAGGTCAGCTAAAGCTGGTGAGTTCACAGGTTTGAAATCAGATAATATCGTATGAACCGCAAGATTTAAGTAAGGATTTGCATCCAGCAAATAAGTAGTAGTGTATACAGCCATGAGTACATAGTCTGAGCTTAACTCGAGGGTCGGGTCCCATATAGAGGATTCCGAGCAAGGAGCCTCCACGAGTGCCTAATCCACACTCGTCTGAACAATTATTAGTACATACGTTTACCCAGTTAGTGCATGCTAACCCGGACGAGGAGGGTCAATCATATATGGTACCATATACTAATAATCACGCTACAATGTATTACCAAACTATGCTGACGGAGGACTTTGAAATGATTAGTGGAAAACAACTCATGTAGTATATTGTAAAGTTTGTACTTGCGTTCACATGTTAAAAATAAGCATTGAATCACACCCCTGAGTGAAAAAATGGTAAAAAGAGGGGCTATGAGACTCACCTGAGTCTGGAAGCGTCTAATCAATAAACGTACGGTGCTTAAACAAGCAGTGAGATGTCCGAAGACAGATAACCTGAGGGTGTCCATGACACGCGATGGTTATTAATAGGAGTAGGTAGTTACAAAGACTACCTTTGTAGTTGTTCGTTCGACTATAATTTCCAAATTACTACGATTTGGTTGTCTGATTAACTTGTGTTTTGAAAACGTGTACGGCCCGTTGGTGATTGTTTGTAATAATAATCTCGATATTATCATTATGTTTTTGAAGTTTTATACTTAAAAGTGTATTCCAAAGTGTTTTAGAAGTCGTATCGTATAAGTGTTTGAGGTTGTACAAGTTCGACACTTAGTATAAAAATAGTTTGACAACTTTCTGTTTTTGGCGACACTTGGCTAGTGTCGCTATAGGCGACACTAGTTAGGCGACACTAGGTGAGTGTCACTATAGGCGGCACTGGTTAGGCGACACTTAGTGAGTGTCGCTACATTTCTGATTTTCAATTGAGGGGCGACACTTGATTAGTGTCGCTATAGGCGACACTTATGGATTTTGGCATCACTAAGGGAGTGTCGCTATTATAAATCGGATTAAGTAATTCAGCGACACTTAAGTAGTGTCGCTATAGGGGCGACACTTAGGCATAGCGACACTTAGCTAGTGTCGCTAGCACTGTTTTTGGCACACTAGCGACACTTCAAACTGTTTGCCGGAAATTGAGCTGAAAATGAGTTTTCCGGCCACCGTTCGGTCCAATACTTTTACCCAACCCATATTTGGACATTATGAACTTATAGAAACCATAAACAAACGAAAATATACCAAATCGAAAGGTTTCGAGGTTTTGTCGGAAACTTACGCGGTGGCGAATCAATATTCCGAAAAGATGAAGTTGTAGATCGTGACGTGGTGGTTCTTTTTCCCCAAAGGAGTTTGGTGATTTGTGGTCGTTTCGTGGTGTTATTTTGCGTTTTTAAGAGGTTGTGGTGGTGTGGTATTTGAGAGAGAAAAGAAAGAAGAAAGAGAAAGAAAGTGAGAAAATGAGAAAGAGATGGAGGTGGTGGGGGAAGAAGGGGCCGGCTAGGTGGGGTCCATGGAAGTGGACTTCACCAAATTTCATTCGCATGCATTCGCGCTCCGTGCGATGTTCGTTTTCCTGATTATTTAAACGTTAAATAATTATTTTATACGTTTAATTATACGTTTTAAAATACGAATAATTATTCAATATTTTTGTTGAAGTATTTTTCCAAAATACTTAATACTTGGGTTATAAATCATCGCTTTAATTTAGTTTGTTTTGTTTGCGCGTTTACATTTCAATCGCGTAAATTTTATTTGTACGATACGAATTTGCATTGTAATATTATAATAATAATAATATTTTGGATATAATAGCGTTATCAAATAATGTTATATTATTCAATAAAATAGTTCACCAACGTCCGTATTTAATTGAACCGAATTACATTCGATTTGAACTTGTACGATTTAATCAAATCGCATAATCGTATATATTCATCAATATATATTTTGATACATTAATTAGCCTAACACAGAACTAATTACATGCATTACAAAGGATTAGGCACTAATTAATAGTCCTAATTTGACGGGTGTCACATTCTCCCCCTGTTGAGAGAATTTCGTCCCGAAATTTAGCTCGAAGTCGCGTTTGATGTAGCGTTAGTGAAGAGTTGAGGATACTTGAGTCGCATTTGGTCTTCCCGTTCCCAGGTGAACTCCGGACCATGCTGCAAATTCCACCTGACCTTAACGATGGGAATACGACTTTGTTTGAGTTGTTTGACCTCACGGTCCATGATTTCGGCGGGTTCCTCAACGAAATGAAGTTTGTTGTCAACACGAATTTCATCGAGTGGGATAATGAGTGTCTCATCAGACAGACATTTCTTCAAGTTAGAAATGTGAAAAGTGGGATGCACGCTGCTGAGCTCGGATGGCAGCTGCAATCGGTATGCCACTCGGCCAATCCTCTCGGGGATCTCGAATGGTCCAATGTACCGGGGATTTAACTTTCCGCGTTTGCCGAATCGTCTCGGCGACTATCCCTATCTGAGATAATCGAGATTGGAACACCGTGTCGAGAAATGACTTCCTTGATGTAGATTCGTGTGAGGCGTTCCATTTTATCGGTTTCCTTGATCGCCAAGAAGTGAGCATATTTCGTGAGACGATCGACGATCACCCAAATGGTATCGCAACCGCTCGCTGACTTGGGTAGTTTGGTTATGAAATCCATGGCGATTTGTTCCCATTTCCATTCAGGAATGTCGGGTTGTTGAAGTAAGCCAGAAGGCTTTTGATATTCAGCTTTGACTTTCGAGCAAGTAAGATGCTTGCTGACGTATGTGGTGATTTCAGCTTTCATGTTCAGCCACCTATAAAATTCCTTGATGCCGTGGTACATTTTATCGGATCCCGGGTGTATAGAATATTTGGACTTGTGAGCTTCATCCATTACCAAATCTCGCAGGTTCCCAAAACTAGGCAACCAGATTCGGTTTGAGAAACACCTAACTCTGTTAGGTTTGATTTCGAATTGTTTATCCATGCCCCACAAGGTTTCATTTTTGACATTATCGGGTTTGAGAGCTTCGAGTTGAGCCGCGAGGATCTGAATGTTTAGATCATTGTGAATAGTCATACTGAGGGCTCGGACTCGAAGTGGTTTCGATCGTTCTTTCCGACTGAGGGCATCGGCGACAACGTTTGCCTTACCCGGATGGTATTTGATTTCGCAATCGTAATCGGTAAGCAACTCAACCCATCGACGTTGCCTCATGTTCAGATCCTTCTGATCGAATATGTGCTAGAGACTTTTGTGGTCGGTAAAGATTGTGCACTTAGTGCCGTAGAGATAATGCCTCCGGATTTTCAGAGCGAACACGACAGATCCAAGCTCAAGATCGTGAGTAGTGTAGTTCTTTTCGTGGATTTTGAGTTTTCGTGAGGCGTAAGCAATGACCTTGTCTCGTTACATCAGCACACAACCGAGACCTTGGTGAGGTGCATCACAGTATACCACGAAGTCATCGGTGCCTTCGGGTAGTGATAGAATAGGAGCACTGCAAAGCTTTTGTTTTAACAGTTGGAATGCTGACTCTTGTTTATCAGTCCAATCGAACTTTTTGTCTTTCCGAGTCAATACCGTGAGTGGTTGAGCTATTTTAGAGAAGTTCTCGATGAATCGCCGATAGTACCCGGCGAGTCCTAGAAACTACCGTACTTCGGTCGGTGTGGTAGGTGCTTGCCAGCACTTGATAGCTTCGATTTTTGATGGATCAACATGAATTCCTTGACTATCGATGACCTGTCCAAGGAATTGAACGGTCTGTATCCAGAACTCACACTTAGAGAATTTGGCGTAAAGCTCCTCGTGTCTAAGAAGTTCCAGAATAGTTTTGAGACGTTGCACGTGTTTTTGCTCGTGGCACGAGTAGATGAGGATGTCATCGATAAAAACAATAACAAACTTGTCGAGGTAAGGTTTGCACACCCGATTCATAAGGTCCATGAATACAGCCGGTGCGTTGGTTAAGCTAAAGGGCATCACTTGGAATTCGTAGTGCCCGTATCGGGTTCGGAAAGCAGTTTTCGGAATGTCGCTGTCTCGAACGCGTAGCTGATGATAACCTGATCGCAGATCGATCTTTGAGTAAAAACATGAACCCTGGAGTTGATCAAATAGATCATCAATACGAGGAAGTGGATAACGGTTCTTGACTGTTAATTTGTTCAACTCTCGGTAGTCGATACACATTCGGAATGAGCCGTCTTTCTTTTTCACGAATAAGACCGGAGCTCCCCAAGGTGAAGAACTTGGTCTGATGAATCCTCTTTCCAGGAGTTCCTGTAATTGGGTGGACAACTTCTGAAGTTCAGATGAAGCTAAACGGTATGGTGCTCGGGCCACAGGTGCAGCACCTGGTATGAGATCGATTGAGAACTCAACCTGTCTTGGTGGTGGTAGACCAGGTAGTTCTTCGGGAAAGATTTCTGGAAAGTCTCGTAGGATTGGCACGTCTTCAAGTCGCTTCTCCTCCGACTTTTTCTCCGTGATGTGTGCAAGGATGGCAGGATAGCCCTTTCTCAGAAATTTTTGGGTTTTTAAACAGGAGATGATGTTTAGTCTCGACCCACCGGTCTCCCCTGTACGATCAAGGTTCTACCGACGGCGAGAGGGATGCGGACAACCTTGTCATGACAAACGATTTTGGCCCTATGCTTGGACAACCAGTCCATACCCACGACGACGTCAAAACTTCCGATTCTAACAGGCATGAGGTCAATTGAAAAGGTTTCGTCCGCTAGGTTTAAAGTGCAATTAGGTATCACACTATCGGTTTCTATGAGTTTACCGTCTGCTAGTTCTACAGTGTACTTAACATCTAGAGCAACTGGGGTGATGTAAAGTAGTGGATAAAATTCATCAGAGATAAAACTCTTATCGGCACCAGTGTCAAACAGAATAGATGCAGTTAAGTTGTTGAGGAAAAACATACCCGAAACCACATTCGGGTTTTGACGGGAGTCCCCGGAGTTGAGTACGAAGGCTCTACCT
The DNA here is from genome assembly GCA_949592205.1 of Helichrysum umbraculigerum. Taxonomy (NCBI): domain Eukaryota; kingdom Viridiplantae; phylum Streptophyta; class Magnoliopsida; order Asterales; family Asteraceae; genus Helichrysum; species Helichrysum umbraculigerum. The sequence goes on from CATIUR010000005.1 coordinate 153,271,717, forward strand.
TTGGCGTTATTGTTGTTGTTGTTGCCCTTGTTCTTCAGTTTTGGGCACTCGTTCTTGTAGTGCCCAGGGTTTCCGCATTCGTAGCAGGCTTTGGACGGCCTGGCATTGCGGTTGGAGTTGTTGCTGGAGTTGTTGTCGGGGGACCTGCAGTCTTTGGTGAGGTGTCCGTACCTCTTACAGTTATTGCAGGGGGTTTCGCAGGGACCCTCATGATGACGGTTGCACTTGGAACAGTGGGGTTTGCTCCCAGTGTAACCTTGTTTGGGTTCGGTGGTGGAGTTGTAGGCTTTGATGGTGTCGGGTTTCTTGTTTTGGTAGTTGTTGTGGTTGTCGGACCACTTTCGTTTGTGTTGAGTTGAGGATGAAGTGGGTGGTTCTGGATCCTCGTTCATGGCCATGAGTTCATGGGCCAATCGGATGGCGCCATCAATGGTGTCTTGGTTTGACGAGGCGACGTTTCCCCGGACAGGTTCCGGAAGGCCGCGGATGTGTTTTCTGATCTTTTCAGACTCGGTGCTGACCATGGCTGGGCGAAGAATGGAAAGCTGTTGGAATCTGGCGGTGTATCCGTCAATATTAGTACCCTGCACCTTTAGGTGCCAGAATTCTTCCTCCAGTTTTTGGAGTTGTTCGATTGGTCAATACTTAGCAGTGAGCATATTCTTCAGCTCCTCCCAAGGTAGCAAGTAGGCGGTGTCGATACCCACAGACTGGGCATACGAGTTCCACCAAAAGAGGGCATCATCTTCTAGGGTGCAGGTGGAAAATTTGACTTTGTCATCCTCCGCACATTTGCTGATACGGAAGACAATTTCCATCCTCTCGAACCATCTGACCAGTCCGACGGCTCCTTCAGTTCCCTTGAAGCTTGAGGGTTTACAGTTCTGGAAATCCTTGTAGGAACAAGGCTTGGCGGCGGTGGTTTCAGCGGTATCACTGTTTCTTCCTGAGTTCTGTGAAGTATTCCGAGCCAGGGCTTCAGTCACAGCCTGAGTTATGAGTGATGTAAGCTGAGCATCGGAGTATGGTCTTGTCTTTGGCGGCATTTTTCTTCAATAAAAGAAATGAAGATATATGAGATCTTGTAAGAAAGTTGTATTTGTCACAGATGCTCATGTATAAAAGCGGTAATACATAACATCAATATGAACATGGCAATTACTATGAATTGGAACAGTGGGAATATTTGATAGATAATACAAGTTCAAAGGTTACATCTCACGGATGTGTTACAAAAGGTGTCGGGAATAGTTACATCCGACCGAATTATAGAGTAGAGCTTAGATAATTATTAGATTACAAGATAGATTACAGACAAGGACTACACTAGTCTCGACGTAGGTCAATTTGTTCCATCATTTCAACAAGACAATCCACAGTATTTGCAAGTCTGCTGGCTTGTCAGGCATTATCTTTTGCCAGGACCAGTCGTTGCACTAAACTGCGAACGTATTCCTCTATTTCCCGTGAGCGTAGCTTACATTCTTCTAGCCTCTGTTGCAAAAGGGCAGTTTCTACACTTATCTCCACTACTTTGTTGCGAAGAACATCCACGTTGTTAACGATGGTTTCGTGATCCTCGGAGACTTGGTTGATGCGCTCGAGGGATGTAAGTCTCCAGTTTTCATTGGTCTCTTGGAGTACGATGTCCATGGTGTTAAGCCGTTGCTCGTGACGGTGTAGACTAGCGGCTAAACCCGATAGAGTGGAGTGCGCAGGATATGGGCCAGCTCGAGGCAACCTGGGGTTCCTCCTAGCTACCCTCGGGTTTTGAGATCTGTAACACCGCTAATTTTACGGTTTAGCGAAAGCATACATTGGGTGTTACTAATCAATAATCAAAGCACCAAGAGATATAGCAAACGACTCTATATGCGTCATTTTAACAAAATACTTTAATATAAGAAATGTTTACAACATTTAAAGCTGTACATAGCTCGTGTTCGATTAAATGAGAGATTTCAGTACCTAAGTACTTGTAGAAAATAGACTAATGCAATAAAATGTCTAATGTCTGCATGCTGACTCGAGCTATAGTAATCCTGAGGCAGTCCAATCTACTGCTGGGTACTTGTGAAACATGCTAAAATGGGTCAGCTAAAAGCTGGTGAGCTCACAGGTTTGAAATCAGATAATATCGTATGAACCGCAAGATTTACGTAAGGATTTGCATCCAGCAAATAAGTAGTAGTGTATACAGCCATGAGCACATAGTCTAAGCTTAACTCGAGGGTCGGGTCCCATATAGAGAATTCCGAGCGAGGTGCCTCCACGAGTGCCTAATCCACACTCGTCTGAACAATTATTAGTACGTCCGTTTACCCAGTTAGTGCTTGCTAACTCGGACGAGGAGGGTCAATCCTATATGGTACCATATACTAATAATCATGCTACAATATATTACCAAACTATGCTGACGGAGGACTTTGAAATGATTAGTGGAAAACAACTCATGTAGTATATTGTAAAGTTTGTACTTGCGTTCACATGTTAAAAATAAGCATTGAATCACACCCCTGAGTGAAAAAGCGGTAAAAAGAGGGGCTATGAGACTCACCTGAGTCTGGAAGCGTCTAATCAATAAACGTACGGTGCTTAAACAAGCAGTGAGATGTCCGGAGACAGATAACCTGAGGGTGTCCATGACACGCGATGGTTATTAATAGGAGTAGGTAGTTACAAAGACTACCTTTGTAGTTGTTCGTTCGACTATAATTTCCAAATTACTACGATTTGGTTGTTTGAATAACCTATGTTTTGAAAACGTGTACGGCCCGTTGGTGATTGTTTGTAATAATAATCTCGATATTATCATTATGTTTTTGAAGTGTTATACTTAAAAGTGTATTCCAAAGTGTTTTAGAAGTCGTATCGTATAAGTGTTTGAGGTTGTACAAGTTCGACACTTAGTATAAAAATAGTTTGACAACTTTCTGTTTTTGGCGACACTTGGCTAGTGTCGCTATAGGCGACACTAGTTAGGCGACACTAGGTGAGTGTCGCTATAGGCGGCACTGGTTAGGCGACACTTAGTGAGTGTCGCTACATTTCTGATTTTCAATTGAGGGGCGACACTTGATTAGTGTCGCTATAGGCGACACTTATGGATTTTTGCGTCACTAAGGGAGTGTCGCTATTATAAATTGGATTAAGTAATTCAGCGACACTTAAGTAGTGTCGCTATAGGGGCGACACTTAGGCATAGCGACACTTAGCTAGTGTCGCTAGCACTGTTTTTGGCACACTAGCGACACTTCAAACTGTTCGCCGGAAATTGAGTTGAAAACGAGTTTTCCGGCCACCGTTCGGTCCAATACTTTTACCCAACCCATATTTGGACATTATGAACTTATAGAAACCATAAACTAGTGAAATGGACCAAATTTAAGAGTTTGCGGGATTTGTCGGAAACTTACGCGGTGGCGAATCAAAATTCCGAAAAGGTAGCGTTGTAGATCGCGTCGAGGTGAACGTTTTTCATCAAATGCCCGAGATGAGATGAGGTCTTTTGGTGGAGCTTTTTGGTGGTTTTTGATGGTGGTGGTGATTTTTAGAGATAGAGAAAGAGGATGAGGAGAGAGAGAGAGAGGAAGGTGGGAAATGAGGAAGAAAGAAAGGAGGTGGAGGTTTTGACCTCCCATTTTTCGTTCCCTGCTACTTTGTTCCGCGTGGTGTTCGTTTTCCCGGTCGTTTAAACGTTAAATAATTATTTTATACGTTTAATTATACGTTTTAAAATGCGAATAATTATTCAATATTTTTGTTGAAGTATTTTACCAAATACTTAATACTTGGGTTATAAATCATAACTTTAATTTATTTTGTTTTGTTTGCGTGTTTACATTTTAATCGTGTACATTTTATTTGTACGACATTGAAATATTATAAAAATAATATTTTGGAGATAATAGCGTTATTAAATAATTTTATATTATTTAATAAAATCGTTCACCAACGTCCGTATTTATTAAACCGAATTACATTTGATTTAAATTTCGTACGATTTAATCAAATCGCATAATCGTATATATATTCATCAATATATATTTTGATACATTAATTAGCCTAACACAGAACTAATTACATGTATTACAATTGATTAGGCCCTAATTAATAGTCCTAATTTGACGGGTGTCACATTCTCCCCCTGTTAAGAGAATTTCGTCCCGAAATTTAACTCGAAGTCGCGTTTGATGCAGAGTCAGTGAAAAGTTGAGGATACTTGAGTCGCATTTGGTCTTCCCTTTCCCAGGTGAACTCCGGACCACGCCGCGAATTCCACCTGACCTTAACGATTGGAATACGACTTTGTTTGAGTTGTTTGACCTCACGATCCATGATTTCAGCGGGTTCCTCAACGAAATGAAGTTTGTCGTCGATGCGAATTTCTTTGAGTGGAACAACAAGTGTCTCATCAGACAGACATTTCTTCAAGTTAGAAATGTGAAAAGTGGGGTGTACGCTGCTGAGCTCGGGTGGCAGCTGCAACCGATTTTCCACCGGACCAATCCTCTCGAGGATTTCGAATGGTCCAATGTACCTGGGGTTTAACTTTCCGCGTTTTCCGAATCGGATTATGCCTTTCCAAGGCGATACTTTGAGTAGCACTAGATCCCCAACCTGGAACTCGAGTGGTTTGCGTCTCACGTCAGCGTAACTTTTCTGACGATCACGTGCGGCTTTGAGTTTGTTTTGAATCTTGAAGATTTTCTCGGTTGTTTCGTGGATGAGTTCAGGACCAGTGAGTTGACTGTCTCCCACTTCGGTCCAACAGATAGGTGATCGGCACTTACGACCGTACAGTGCCTCGAATGGTGCAACCTTAATGCTGGAGTGATAGCTATTGTTATACGAAAACTCGCACAATGGTAGATGTTTTTCCCAATTTACACCGAAGTCAACCACGCAGGCTCGTAGCATGTCTTCCAGTGTTTGAATTGTTCGTTCACTTTGGCCATCGGTTTGAGGGTGGTATGCGGTACTCATATCGAGGCGAGTACCCAACGATTTCTGAAGGGATTGCCAAAAGTGAGATGTGAAGCGACTATCCCTATCTGAGATAATCGAGATCGGAACACCGTGTCGAGAAATGACTTCCTTGATGTAGATTCGTGTGAGGCGTTCCATTTTATCGGTTTCCTTGATTGCCAGGAAATGAGCAGATTTCTTGAGACGATCGACAATCACCCAAATGGTATCGCAACCGCTCGATGACTTGGGTAGTTTGGTTATAAAGTCCATGGCAATCTGTTCCCATTTCCATTCGGGAATGTCGGGTTGTTAAAGTAAACCAGAAGGTTTTTGGTATTCGGCTTTGACTTTCGAGAAAGTAAGGCACTTGCTGACATAGGTGGCGATTTCGGCTTTCATGTTCGGCCACCAATAGAATCCCTTGATGCCGTGGTACATTTTATCGGATCCCGGGTGGATAGAATATTTGGACTTGTGAGCTTCATCCATCACCAAGTCTCGCAGGTTCCCAAAGCTAGGCAACCAGATTCGGTTTGAGAAACACCTAACTCCATTAGGTTTGATTTCGAATTGCTTATCCATGCCTCGCAAGGCTTCGTTCTTGAAATTATCGGGTTTGAGAGCTTCGAGTTGAGCCATGAGAATCTGAATGTTTAGGTTATTGTGAATAGTCATAATGAGGGTTCGGACTCGAAGTGGTTTCGATCGTTCTTTTCGACTGAGGGCATCGGCGACAACATTTGCCTTACCATGGTGGTACTTGATTTCGCAGTCGTAATTGGTAAGCAACTTGACCCATCGACGTTGCCTCATGTTGAGATCCTTTTGATTGAATATGTGTTGGAGACTTTTGTGGTCGGTAAAGATTGTGCACTTAGTGCCATAGAGATAATGTCTCCAGATTTTGAGAGCGAACACGACAGCTCCAAGTTCAAGATCGTGGGTAGTGTAGTTCTTTTCATGGAACTTCAGTTGCCGGGAAGCGTAAGCAATGGCTTTGTCTCGTTGCATCAGGACGCAACCGAGACCTTGATGGGAAGCATCGCAGTATACCACGAAGTCATCGGTGCCTTCGGGTAGTGATAGAATAGGAGCACTGCAAAGCTTTTGTTTCAGGAGTTGTAATGCTGACTCTTGTTTATTAGTCCAATCGAACTTTTTATCTTTCTGATTCAGTACCGTGAGTGGTTGAGCTATTTTAGAGAAGTTCTCGATGAATCGCTGATAGTACCCGACAAGTCCTAGAAACTGCCGTACCTCGGTCGGTGTGGTAGGTGCTTGCCAGCACTTGATAGCTTCGACTTTTGATGGATCAACATGAATTCCTTGACTATCGATGACGTGTCCAAGGAATTGAACAGTCTGTATCCCGAACTCACACTTAGAGAATTTGGCGTAAAGCTCCTCGTGTCTAAGCAGTTCTAGAATAGTTTTGAGATGTTGTGCGTGTTCTTGCTCGTTGCGCGAATAGATGAGGATGTCATCGATGAAAACAATGACAAACTTGTCGAGGTAAGGTTTGCACACCCGATTCATAAGGTCCATGAATACAGCCGGTGCGTTGGTTAAGCCAAAGGGCATCACTTGGAATTCGTAGTGCCCGTATCGGGTTCTGAAAGCAGTTTTCGGAATGTCGGTGTCGCGAACACGTAGTTGATGATAACCTAATCGAAGATCGATCTTTGAATAAAAACTCGACCCTTGTAGTTGGTCAAACATGTCATCAATTCGAGGGAGTGGATAACAGTTCTTGACGGTCAATTTGTTCAACTCTCGGTAGTCAATACACATTCTGAATGAACCGTCTTTCTTTTTCACGAATAAGACCGGAGCTCCCCAAGGTGAAGAACTCGGCCTAATGAATCCTCTCTCCAGAAGTTCCTGTAACTGGGTGGACAACTCCTGAAGTTCGGATGAGGCTAAGCGGTATGGTGCTCGGGCCACGGGTGCAGCACCTGGCACGAGATCGATTGAGAACTCAACATGTCTTGGTGGCGGTAGACCAGGCAGTTCTTCGGGAAAGACTTCGGGAAAGTCTCGTACGATTGGCACATCTTCAAGTCGCTTCTCCTCTGACTTTTTCTCCGTGATGTGTGCAAGGATGGCAGGATAACCCTTTCTCAGAAATTTTTGGGTTTTTAAACAGGAGATGATGTTTAGTCTCGACCCACTGGTTTCCCCCTGTCTGATCAAGGTTCTACCGACGGCGAGAGGGATGCGGACAATCTTGTCATGACAAACGATTTCGGCCCGATGCTTGGACAACCAGTCCATACCCACGATGACGTCAAAACTTCCGATTCTAACATGCATGAGGTCAATTGAAAAGGTTTCGTCTTCTAAGTTTAAAGTGCAATTAGGTATCACACTATCAGTTTCTATGAGTTTACCGTCTGCTAGTTCTACAGTGTACTTAACATCTAGAACAACTGGGTGATGTCAAGTAGTAGATAAAATTCATCAGAGATAAAACTCCTATCGGCACCAGTGTCAAACAGAATAGATGCAGTTAAGTTGTTGAGGAAGAACATACCCGAAACCACATTCGGGTTTTGACGGTCGTCTCTGGAGTTGAGTACGAAGGCTCTACCTTTGGCGTTGTTGTTTTTGTTGCCCTTGTTCTTCAGTTTTGGGCACTCATTCCTGTAGTGCCCAGGGTTTCCGCATTCGTAGCAGGCTTTGGACGGCCTGGCGTTGCGGTTGGAGTTGTTGCTGGAGTTATTGTTGGGGAACCTGCAGTCTTTGGTGAGGTGTCCGTACCTCTTACAGTTATTGCAGGGGGTTTCGCAGGGACCCTCATGATGACGGTTGCACTTGGAACAGTAGGGTTTGTTCCCAGTGTAACCCCGTTTGGGTTCGGTGGTTGAGTTGTAGGCTTTGATGGTGTCGGGTTTCTTGTTTTGGTGGTTGTTGTGGTTGTCAGACCACTTTTTTTTGTGTTGAGTTGAGGATGAAGTGGGTGGTTCGGGGTCCTCGTTCATGGCCATGAGTTCATGGGCCAATCGGATGGCGCCATCAAGGGTGGCTTGGTTTGACGAAGCAACGTTCCCCCGGACAGGTTCCAGAAGGACGCAGATGTATTTTCTGATCTTGTCAGACTCGGTGCTGACCATGGCTGGGTGAAGGATGGCAAGCTGTTGAAATCTGGCGGTGTATCCGTCAATATCAGTACCCTGCACTTTTAGGTGCCTGAAATCTTCCTCCAGCTTTTGGAGCTGTTCGATTGGGCAATACTTAGCAGTGAGCATTGACGTGCCACCAGCGGTCGGTTAGATTTTACCCTGTCGTTGGACCGGCCACCAGTGGCGTGTCGGTGGAGAGTTTTAAATTTTTAAATGCTAGGGCCTAAGTTTACTACTGCTATGTGACCTAAAGGTGTACGACAGCAAGTATGACCTAGGGTCGTTCTTTAAAATCAACTGTATTGTGAAACAAAGTAATCACGATGTCCGATTCAAGCTAGTGAAAGGTTTTTAGAAAATAGTTGGGAATTTGTTTTTGTTGTTTTTCTAATTTATACTACTAATTTAAACTAGGCAATAAAGTAAAATAAAATGGAAAGCAGTCAGGATAAAGGGGGTGTTTGTTGTGACTTCGTTAGCCTTGCATTGGGATGATGTTTTAGTTAAGTTATGAAAAAGTCTTTATAAAGATTTGTATTTTATTTGTCTTAAGTATTTATGGTGTAAGCATTAGCACCCTACTGATTGATTACTCAATCAGCATGTCACTGAGTACTAAGCTGTTATGATTCTGATCGGAGGAGATTGTTCGACTCTCAACATTGCCCTTATGACGGAACAATGACCCTTTTCTGGAATACAAAGATTCCTGGGTGCATGAATAGAGTAACAGACCCACTAACGGTCCGATCGTTCTTAACACCACAGTAATACTCAATTGAATAAAACATTTAAGATTAAGACATGGTTGGTGTTTGATTACTTTCCATCAATGGTTATGTAGAATCCAGAGGTGATAGACAAGGGTTAGAATCCTTAATGATTCAACATCTTCCTTTCTGGATTCATAAACTAAGTTTTTATTTTAGATTAGAGTTTCTCCATTTATGATTTAAACCAACCCTCACTTGATATTAACCAATAAATCCATAGTTTAATCACAGTGTACAGTACTTGTTTAAAACAGTATTTCCACGGCTTCAAAACTAGACCATGTTATTTAAACTCAGATATTTAATCAAGAGTTATTCACAGTGTACACTACTAGTTTAGTATTTCCACAGCTTTATAACAAAACACAGATAGTTAATTACCCCTGATATGAAGTCTTATCAAAAAGGTTTTAACCACGTTTATCGGTGGAAGGGTATTAATTGATTTAAGATCATGGATGGAACATTTAATCAAAGCACCGGGTTTTCATTTATAATATATAGTTAGGAACATTATTTCACAACGGATTGTGCCCACGACTTTCATAGCTTCCACGTTCCGTACTCCACACATTCGTGATGTTTCCGGCGCTATACAAATGAAAGCCGTATAACGTTACCTCCGTTGTTTCATAATGTCATCATCCCAATTAACGACTAACTACATCACAACAAACACAATAGCTAATCTACTCACTAATCATGGCAATGTATCCTAAATCAAACATAATAATAGCATGCAACATTATGAGAGATAAGGATAGAAATAACCGAAAGTAATGCGTAGATTGAATAGTAGCTGAAAGATTACATGGACAGAGCTCCGAAATATCCCGAACAATATTACAAAGGAGATCCTCCAAGAATTCCAACTCTATTACAAAAGCTACCCTATTGATTCTCCTCTAACTCCTAAGAGTAGTGCTAGAGAGAGAACCTTACTAACTACAAGAACAATTCTCCTCTAACTCCTAAGAGTAGTGCTAGAGAGAGAAAGTAGAGAGAGAGAGAGAGAAGATTTGTGAATGAGAGGTGTGTTGAAATGAGAAATGGAGGTGACTATTTATAGGAGAAGGTTGAAAGCCTTGGTACAAGCCTTGAAGCACAAAATACAAGCATCAAAGCAGCATACGGGACAAGCGGACCAAGGGGGGTCAAACGGCACCTCACAAGGCAACAGACCCCGTATACGGCACCCTAGGTACCGTATACTGCACTTAAGTTGCCGTATACAGCACCCTTGGTGGTAGGGGGTTGGTGCTCCATTTGGCCTCCGCTGATTCCTCGGTTGCTTGGTTCGTCCGTATCTTCTTCGTTTGGAGTCCGTTTTGTTTGATTCTTGCGCCGTTGGCTTCATTTTTCCGTTACGGTTCTAATGACACTAAGTTTTCCAAATTTGGAAGTGTTTGACTTTTGCGTGTTCCGGATGACGATCGGCGGGCTTCCAGACTGCACATCTTCTCCGTTCTTCGTCCATTTCTTCTTATTCTTTCACCTCCGGTCTTGTATTTTCCTATGGAATTATAAAATATGAATTAAGATCTAATTACATAAGAAAATCAAGAAGGTATATTTAAGGTGACATTATTTGCCTCGTTTTGCGTGATAAACGGATGTTTTTGGTGATTTTAACAGCAACGCCTATAATTAGACTACTTTGGTGATTTCAAGTAAATAATAGATGTTTTAAGATGTTTTCACCAAATATAAGTCCAATAAGTGTTGAATAATGTGCCTAAAAACATGACTTTTTAGGTTACATCAAGTATCCCACACTTAGACGTTGCTTGTCCTCAAGCAACACATCCATGCCCCGTGAAAAAGATATTTTTAAAAAAATATGGTTTTGGGGTGAGTCAGAACATTTCTAAAAGTTATCATTTTCTCATATTCATATATTTGCTCTAAAAACATAAGGATAGATAAGATAATCATTTCAGAAACAAGTAATGATTCTCTTTAAGCATACTTCCAAATCTCGTGATCTTGGAGTATACATGACCAGGCGATCTCACTAAAGTGGTCACTCAATTCACTCAACAGTGTTTCGGGTTACCTAGCATTCTAAACAAAGAAATCGCTCAAATAGCCAGTCATGCAGTACTCATCGTCATAAGCTTGATCGAGAATCGGATCTCCACCACTTAGGTGAGAACGATGCTAATTATCCCAAGACATTCAGGGGTTGTAATGTTTGTGAGGGTTAATGGGTATGGATAGTGGAAATTTTGGGTGTAAGGGTGTTTCTTATCTTAGGACTCCTAAGGTCACGGAAAACTCAATTTAGAAACGGATGAAAGTGCAGTAGCTTTTGTCTTCTATTGGATCTTCTTCTTTTAGGGCGATACTTCGAAGCACTAAGCTTTATTCTTCTGAACTATATTTTTTTTTTATATATTTTTTCTTTTTCTTTTTTCTTTTTCTTTCAAAACTTCTTTGCCAGAGAATTTCCGAGGATTATTAAATGCAGAATTCCTTCTTCTCATCTTTCTTCGAGTCTTTTCATGGTGTCAATTTTTCACACCAAGGATATTTCTTTTTTCGGAGAACACGAGAGAGTAAGACAATTCGAAGGGATGTTCTAAACAGCGTTTTTCATAACCTCAGAAAATCTAAGATGAGTTTTGGGGGTATTTGGGAAAGTAGGGGTTTAAACATGTGGGTTTTATGAAACGAAAAGGTTTAGGCTCAGCAGGGTTTACTAAGTGGATCATCGATACTAAAAATAAGCATCGAAAAGGGTTTTGGGCTTGAAAGAGAAGGCTAAAAAGTGGGTTAAATCCTAAGGAATGTCAAGGTCATCTAATTGCATCTGTACCGCGTACGGTACTTACCAATGTGGTCTCGAAGCGTATGTCAAGAGCAAGTTCTAATTCAGATATACATGCATCGGCACACACAAGAAATGAACAATGTAGCATTAAAAATGAATGTTTTTAAGGCTCAAGTCCTCACTGCAAATGGATTGTATGTGCCTAGTCATGTTCTTATTAGATTATCATTTCTTGCTTAAGCAATTTATTAACTTATTTTCCTTAGACTTTACAAACAACTTATTTATATCTTGAAAATAACTTCTCTTAAAAACATCAAGACTAAAAAATTCAGAGTTAATCGGATGATTAAACTCGTTTTTCTTTTGAAAAAGGGTTTTGAAAATTGAAAAATTTTGAAAAATTTGGAGGAACATTTTCTGTGTTATCTATTTTGAACTAAAATCATAAAAGCAAACTAAGGTATTCTATACCTGCTATCCCACACTTAGAGGAACATTGTCCCTAATGTTCTCTTGAGTTGAGATTGAAAAATCCCACACTTAGAGTTTGAACATGCAAGAAAATGTTTCTCAAGTGTTTTGTTTTGGGCTGGAATCTCACACTTAGTGATAAGTTTAGGATAGAGTATAGACTACTTTTATTAACATATTAACAAAACAAATAAATATGAATCATGATAAAACAGATAAAAGAGGAAAGGATCAAATACTCCCCAGATAGCGAGCTGGGAATTTGCTGAAAGAGATGTTGCAAGGATCTTCTTCTGCATTCTTTGTGATGATCGGCTCGGCTCCAAGCGTCTTGCAATTGTTTTCCTCATTTCATCAACTCTTATTCTTTTCCTCGTGAATTAATCTCTTAAGTGTGAACACGTTGGATGTACCCTTTGTACAAACTCGGTTTTGTTTTTGCAAATGAAGAGAAATCACTGTCTCAGATTTTTGAAAAGATATTTTCTATTACAATTCAGTTTTATAAAACATGCGTTTTTAAACGAGTTCGAGCATAATGCATAGAAGTAGTATGCAAGTACCTCAAATGCTCGAAACATATAAATTATTTGTTAAAAAGTGATTTCCTATTTTCTGAGACCAGTGGTTTATTTGCAAAACGAGTTATATTTCAGAATATGTTCTGAAAACATTTGGGTTCATCCAAGTGTGAAGGATAGTCAGAGATTTTCTTCACTTGTCAATACTTTACTCTCTTCTACTTCTTATTCCATGGGTTGCCTCCCAAGAAGCGCTGCTTTTAAAGTCGAGAGCCTGACTTTATTACACGGGTTGCCTCCCGAGAAGCGCTGCTGTTATAGTCGAGAGCTCGACTTTACTCCTTTGAGATTAAGTGTTGGGGAAGGAGCTCCCAGGGTGAGTGATGGTGTTATTATGAGCCCTGGGTTGTGGGAATGTGTAGCGTGGAGGGTAGATCCTTTGAAAGTGGTATACCATGGTTGAGATTAGATCTGGTGGTTCCATGGCATCCACTTTGAAGCTCCGAAAGTGGTCTGAGGTAGCTCTGGAGAGGCCTAGCAATCCTTTGGTGATGGTGTTATTATGAGCACTGGCCCGTTAGGGTCAATCACTGTGGTTGTTCTTGTCTCGATGTTTTCCCTCATCGGATGCTTGAATCTGATGGAGGCCATAAGTGCCAGAAACTTAAACTTCAGATCTTCGAACTCTTTAGCGTAAGGATCTCCTCTGAATGTGCTTATAGACTGGCACAAGCTACTAATTAGTTCATCCTGATAAAAGGTGAAAGGAAAGCCAGAGTTTTTGAAAATATGAATCAATTTGTTTAATATCTCACGATATCCTGCATGGAAGATAGACTCTGCTTTCTTGGCGTCTTCTGCATTCAATATCTCATGTAATCAATTTATCACAAAAGTGACAACATCGAGCCGAGATATATTTTTAACAATGATGGGTTGATTACGCCTGCTTTCGTCCCTAGCGATGTACCTAAGCTCTTCGATTATCAATTTGAGATGATGTTCTAGAGTAGACTTGATGATAAATCGATTGTTTCCTTTGGTACTCAAGTGATCTTTCTCAGCTAGTAAGTCAAGGAATGCCCGCAGATTTTCCATTACCATGAAGTCAGCATCTTCGATATTTCTTCTCATAGCACCCAACATTTCCATTTGTTTTGTAGAATAAGGGAAAGCAGAACTCATAAGAACATCATACACCTTTCGATATACTTGTTTTCGTTCAATGTAGAAGAGAAGTTCTTTGGAGTTATCCCTTTCTTTCTTGAGCTGAGATTTGAGTTCTTCGGCGAATGTCCTGATGCAGTGCCTAAGGTTGAGCGGATCTTGGGTTCTGTTGCTAGTGAGATACATATCGGATGCTGCTTCAATAACCGCTATCAGCCATTTTTGATGCAGAGAGTTGTCACTGGTTGAATTTCTGATAGCTGATGTTATGAGGTGAGAGTTACCATCATAACGTTCTATCACAGAATTCATCTGCTCATGAGTAGAAATGTATGGGATACTGATGATTTCTGAGTCACAATCCGCAGTATGAATAGCAAGCTTATGTAGATCAAGGAGCTCAACTACGTCGGGTGGTGACTGAGATTCGTTAGTGAACTTGGATGTCAGATCAGAAGATTGTTTTGGAGTGTCTCTCTTGTTACACGAATCAGAATAATCAGACCCAGATATACCTCCTATCTCAAACTGTGTTTGAGGTTCGGATGAAACAAGGGTTTGAATCCCTTGAGGAGATATAGGTGGTTGTAAGCTAGTTGTTCTGCTTGCTTTTAAGTCAGAGATTTTCTTCAGATTTCGTAAAAGAGTCTGTTTGATGTCTTCTAGAGGGCGAGTGAGTGGTCTTGTTGGATCCAGGAAAGGATTGATCATTCCTTCGAGGGTACAAGCAAAAGTATCACCGGCAAGAGGCTCCTTTTCTTTCTTCATCTCTTTTTCCTGCTCAGCTGCTGGTTCAGAGGTCTCGTCATCTGATGTGACTTGGCTAATAAAGACAGTAAATAGCTCATTATTCTCAATCGAAGCACGGTCGGTCTTATCGATCTTGAATGTGATGCTTTCTCCGTGAGCGCGCAAGGTGATCGTATGAGAGTGCACGTCGATGACTGCTCTGGCTGTGTTCATAAAAGGTCTACCTAGGATTATAGGGATGTTTACATCTTCCTGAATATCCATAACCACAAAGTCAGTTGGGAAAAAGAACTTGTCGACTTTAACCATGATGTTCGCAGCTATTCCCTTAGGATATCTAATGGATTGGTCAGCTAGCTGGACACTCATTTTAGTGGGTTTTAAGTCTCCTAATTCTAGTCTTTTATATAGTGAATGTGGCATAAGGTTGATGCTTGCTCCTAGATCAGCTAGAGAGCGAATATCACCGGATTCGTTGATAGAGCAAGGAAGGGTAAAACGTCCGGTATCTCCTAGTTTTTCCGGTAGACGATTTTGGAGGATAGCTGAACATTCGGCGTTTAGCGGGAGATTAGGCACTTCGGGTACCTTGTCTCTGGTCGACATGAGTCTCCTAACATATTTGGCGTATTTGAAAGATTTGACTTCGTTAGGTTGTTGCTTGAGACGTTCTGGAAATGGTACGCGCACCTTTTTAGAAGTAGTAGTAGACTTTTTCATAACTGTCTGTGTGACAGGAGATTGTTCTTTCACCAGAGAAAGAACTGAAGGTTGGCTCGGTGCCACCTTGAAGTCTTGGTTGGTCATTTGGTTGGCTTCTTCGGTAAGGTGTTACTAGGAAGACTACCCTTTGGTCTAGTGTCGATACGTTCTGCTAGTCAGCCCATTTGGGTCACAAGACTATTCACTAAGGTTAGCTGTTCTCTTAAGAAGAGATCAACCTGGTCTTGCCTAGCCGTAATCGATTGGATGATTTGTGTGAGGGTGTCATCTAAACTAGTAATTGGTCTGGTAGGTTCAGAAGGTTGGGCCATCTCAGGTGCGGATCCAGAAAGCAACGGTGGTTGGTTATGACCGAGTTGAGGTGGTTGTGGGTAGGCTGGGTTGGCTCGAGGAGGGGTTTGAGTATAATCAGGTGGACGTGGATGGGTTCGGAACTGGTCATAGTAGGTTGTGTCATCAACAGGGTTCGTAGCTTGTAGATTAGTACAGTTCCGGCATGACTGAATATGGTAGACCTGTTGAGGAGGTTTCTTCATCTTTCCTATTTCCTCGGTCAGCGTTCCGATGTGTTTCGTGAGAGATTTGATCGCCTCAGTTTGCACGGGATTGGGAAGGGCAAGCGGTGCCGTTGATGAGGAATGCTCATCGGTGTTCCAATCGTTGTGATTCATGGTCATGCTCTCAATCAGGTTCCAAGCTTCGTCGTCTGTGCAACGCGTGAAGTTGCCTCGAGCAGCGGTATCGAGCATTGGCTTATGGTGTGGTGCAAGACCATTGTAGAACGTACATAACTGGGTTGATCGTTCGATTTGATGGTTAGGACATCTTTTAAGCAACCTCTGAAATCTTTCCCACGCACTGTAGATTGATTCATCATCAAACTGTCGGAAGTTTAAGATGTCTTTCTTTAGCTGAATTTGTTTGGATGGGGGAAAGTACTTTGTTAAGAACTCAGTTTTCATTTCCGCCCATGAGGAGATAGAGTTGGTTTCTAATTCCTCAAACCAAGACTGTGCGTGCGTAGAAAGTGAGTAGGGGAACAGATATAGTCGGATTATATCTTGCTCAACCCCATTTTGTTTGAAAGAGTCGGATAGGGTGATGAATTTTTTAAGATGGGAGTAAGGGTCATCGTTCGGTAGTCCGTGGAATTGGCAGCGATTCGAGATTAGCTGCACTATGTCGTGTTTGAGTTCGAATGATGCTCCTTCAGTCTCCGGGTAGTGTATGGGTCCTCCTTGATCTTCAATCGAGGGTTTTCCGTAGTCGGCGAGAGTGATGCGTGCGGTGGTTGTGGGATTGTGGGAAGATGGACGCTTTTCTCGTTGGATGGGTACGACGTAAGATTTAGGATTGGGAAAAGGAAGGATTGAAAGAATTTTTAGGGGTTTAAGAAGAGAGAACCATCCTAATGGTTCACTAGCAAGAAAGTTCATTATGACGTCTTACAGTTGATTCCCCGGCAGCGGCGCCAAAAACTTGACGCGCCACCAGCGGTCGGTCAGGTTTTACCCTGTTGTTGGACCGGCCACCAGTGGCGTGTCGGTGGAGAGTCTTAAATTCTTAAATGCTGGGGCCTAAGTTTACTACTGCTATGTGACCTAAAGGTGTACGGCAGCAAGTATGACCTAGGGTCGTTCTTTAAAATCAATTGTATTGTGAAACAAAGTAATCACGATGTCCGATTCAAGCTAGTGAAAGGTTTTTAGAAAATAGTTGGGAATTTGTTTTTGTTGGTTTTCTAATTTATACTACTAATTTAAACTAGGCAATAAAGTAAAATAAAATGGAAAGCAGTCAGGATAAAGGGGGTGTTTGTTGTGACTTCGTTAGCCTTGCATTGGGATGATGTTTTAGTTAAGTTATGAAAAAGTCTTTATAAAGATTTGTATTTTATTTGTCTTAAGTATTTATGGTGTAAGCATTAGCACCCTACTGATTGATTACTCAATCAGCATGTCACTGAGTACTAAGCTGTTATGATTCTGATCGGAGGAGGTTGTTCGACTCTCAACATTGCCCTTGTGACGGAACAATGACCCTTTTCTGGAATACAAAGATTCCTGGGTGCATGAATAGAGTAACATACCCACTAACAGCCCGATCGCTCTTAACACCACAGTAATACTCAATTGAATAAAACATTTAAGATTAAGACATGGTTGGTGTTTGATTACTTTCCATCAATGGTTATGTAGAATCCAGAGGTGATAGACAAGGGTTAAAATCCTTAATGATTCAACGTCTTCCTTTCTGGATTCATAAACTAAGTTTGTATTTTAGATTAGAGTTTCTCCATTTATGATTTAAACCAACCCTCACTTGATATTAACCAATAAATCCCTAGTTTAATCACAGTGTACAGTACTTGTTTAAAACAGTATTTCCACGGCTTCAAAACTAGACCATGTTATTTAAACTCAGATATTTAATCAAGAGTTATTCACAGTGTACACTACTAGTTTAGTATTTCCATAGCTTTATAACAAAACACAGATAGTTAATTACCCCTGATATGACATCTTATCAAAAAGGTTTTAACCACGTTTATCGGTGGAAGGGTATTAATTGATTTAAGATCATGGATGGAACATGTAATCAAAGCACCGGGTTTTCATTTATAATATATAGTTAGGAACATTATTCCACAACGGATTGTGCCCACGACTTTCATAGCTTCCACGTTCCGTACTCCACACATTCGTGATGTTTCCGGCGCTATACAAATGAAAGCCGTATAACGTTACCTCCGTTGTTTCATAATGACATCATCCCAATTAACGACTAACTACATCACAACAAACACAATAGCTAATCTACTCACTAATCATGGCAATGTATCCTAAATCAAACATAATAATAGCATGCAACATTATGAGAGATAAGGATAGAAATAACCGAAAGTAATGCGTAGATTGAATAGTAGCTGAAAGATTACACGGACAGAGCTCCGAAATATCCTGAACAATATTACAAAGGAGATCCTCCAAGAATTCCAACTCTATTACAAAAGCTACCCTATTGATTCTCCTCTAACTCCTAAGAGTAGTGCTAGAGAGAGAACCTTACTAACTACAAGAACAATTCTCCTCTAACTCCTAAGAGTAGTGCTAGAGAGAGAAAGTAGAGAGAGAGAGAGAGAGAGAAGATTTGTGAATGAGAGGTGTGTTGAAATGAGAAATGGAGGTGACTATTTATAGGAGAAGGTTGAAAGCCTTGGTACAAGCCTTGAAGCACAAAATACAAGCATCAAAGCAGCATACGGGACAAGCGGACCAAGGGGGCGTCAAGGCACCTCACAAGGCAAGAGACCCCGTATACGGCACCCTAGGTACCGTATACTGCACTTAAGGTGCCGTATATGGCACCCTTGGTGGTAGGGGGGTTGGTGCTCCATTTGGCCTCCGCTGATTCCTCGGTTGCTTGGTTCGTCCGTATCTTCTTCGTTTGGAGTCCGTTTTGCTTGATTCTTGCGCCGTTGGCTTCGTTTTTCTGTTACGCTTCTAATGACACTAAGTTTTCAAAATTTGGAAGTGTTTGACTTTTGCGGGTTCCGGATGACGATCGGCGGGCTTCCAGACTGCACATCTTCTCCGTTCTTCGTCCGTTTCTTCTTATTCTTTCACCTCCGGTCTTGTATTTTCCTATGGAATCATAAAATATGAATTAAGATCTAATTACATAAGAAAATCAAGAAGGGAATATTTAAGGTGACATTATTTGCCTCGTTTTGCGTGATAAACGGATGTTTTTGGTGATTTTAACAGCAACGCCTATAATTAAACTACTTTGGTGATTTCAAGTAAATAATAGATGTTTTAAGATGTTTTCACCAAATATAAGTCCAATAAGTGTTGAATAATGTGCCTAAAAACCTGACTTTTTAGGTTACATCAAGCATATTCTTCAGCTCCTCCCAAGGTAGCAAGTAGGCGGTGTCGATACCCACAGACTGGGCATACGAGTTCCACAAAGAAAGGGCATCATCTTCTAGGGTGCAGGTGGAAAATTTGACTTTGTCATCCTCCGCACATTTGCTGATGCGGAAGACAATTTCCATCCTCTCGAACCATCTGAACAGTCCGATGGCTCCTTCAGTTCCCTTGAAGCTTGAGGGTTTACAGTTCTGGAAATCCTTGTAGGAACAAGGCTTGGCGGTGGTGGTTTCAGCGGTATCGCTGTTTCTCCCGGAGTTCTGTGAAGAATTCCGAGCCAAGGCTTCAGCTACAGCCTGGGAAATGAGGGATGCAAGCTGGGCATCGGAGTATGGTCTTGTCTTCGGCGGCATGATTCTTCAATAAGAGAAATGAAGATACATGAGATTTTGTAGGAAAGTTGTATTTATCACAGATGCTCATGTATAAAAGCGGTAATACATAACATCAATATGAAAAATGGCAATTAATATGAATTGAAACAGCGAGGATATTTGATAGACGATACGAGTTTAAAAGTTACATCCCTTAGATGTATTACAAAAGGTGTCGGGAATTGTTACATCCGACCGAATTATCGAGTAGCGCTTAGATAGTTATTAGATTACAAGATAGATTACAAGACAAGGACTACTCTAGTCTCGACGTAGATCAATCTGTTCCATCATTTCAACAAGACCATCCACGATATTTGCAAGTCTACTGGCTTGTCAGGCGTTATCTTCTGCCAGGACTAGTCGCTGTACTAAGCCGCGAACATATTCCTCTGCTTCCCGTGAGTGTTGCTCACATTCTTCTAGCCTTTGCTACAAAAGGGCAGTTTCTATGCTTATCTCCACTACCTTGTTGCGAAGGACATCCACGTTGTTAATGGTGGTTTCGTGATCCTCGGAGACTTTGTTGATGCGTTCAACAGATATAAGTCTCCAGTTTTCATTGGTTTCTTGGAGTTCGATGTCCATGGTGTTAAGCCGTTGCTCGTGACGGTGTAGCCTAGCGGCTAAACCCGGTAGAGTGTAGTGCACGGGATATGGGCCAGCTCGAGGCAACCTGGGGTTCCTCCTAGCTACCCTCGGGTTTTGAGATCCATAAGGACGAGATTGCGATGAATTAGATGGTATGTTTGCCATTATGAGACAAAGCGTTAGAGAAAGTGAGGCCTATAATTATATAGTAATATATAATATAGCCTAAGATATTGAGCGGAAACGAGGCCTATCTATGTATATATATATAATAATATCACATAATAGCCTAGGGTGTCTAACACAGACATGTTTGAGTCCCGGTTCTCTCGAGGTCGGAGTCAACTAGTGTAATCCTGTTCAACATAACCATTTCAGACCTTACATCATATTTCCTTAATTGTACATAGTTGATCAGGCTATGTTAAATTAAAGTCGTATGATGTAATTCCTGAACCAATCATGCTTAGTAAGGAAATACTGCCTAACGGTCATAGTCTAGGCCCACTAAATGCAACCTAGTTCACTATAACCTTAGGCTCTGATACCAATCTGTAACACCCCCAAGTTTACGGTTTAGCGGAAGCATACATTGGGTGTTACTAATCAATAATCAAAGCCCCAAGAGATATAGCAAACGACTCTATATGCGTCGTTTTAACAAAATACTTTAATATAAGAAATGTTTACAACATTTAAAGCTGTACATAGCTCGTGTTCAATTAAATGAGAGATTTCAGTACATAAGTACTTGTACAAAATAGACTAATGCAATAAAATCTCTAATGTCTGCATGCTGACTCGAGCTATAGTAATCCTGAGGCGGTCCAATCTACTACTGGGTACCTGTGAAACATGCTAAAATGGGTCAGCTAAAAGCTGGTGAGCTCACAGGTTTGAAATCAGATAATATCGTATGAACCGCAAGATTTAAGTAAGGATTTGCATCCAGAAAATAAGTAGTAGTGTATATAGCCATGAGCACATAGTCTGAGCTTAACTCGAGGGTTGGGTCCCATATAGAGAATTCCGAGCGAGGTGCCTCCACGAGTGCCTAATCCACACTCGTCTGAACAATTATTAGTACGTCCGTTTACCCAGTTAGTGCTTGCTAACCCGGACGAGGAGAGTCAATCCTATATGGTACCATATACTAATAATCACGCTACAATGTATTACCAAACTATGCTGACGGAGGACTTTGAAATGATTAGTGGAAAACAACTCATGTAGTATATTGTAAAGTTTGTACTTGCGTTCACATATTAAAATAAGCATTGAATCACACCCCTGAGTGAAAAAGCGGTAAAAAGAGGAGCTATGAGACTCACCTAAGTCTGGAAGCGTCTAATCAATAAATGTACGGTGCTTAAACAAGCAGTGAGATGTCCGCAGACAGATAACCTGAGGGTGTCCACGACACGCGATGGTTATTAATAGGAGTAGGTAGTTACAAAGACTACCTTTTTAGTTGTTCGTTCAACTATAATGTCTAAATTACTACGATTTGGTTGTCTGATTAACTTGTGTTTTGAAAACGTGTACGGCCTGTTGGTGATTGTTTGTAATAATAATCTCGATATTATCATTATGTTTTTGAAGTGTTATACTTAAAAGTGTATTCCAAAGCGTTTTAGAAGTCGTATCGTATAAGTGTTTGAGGTTGTACAAGTTCGACACTTAGTATAAAAATAGTTTGACAACTTTCTATTTTTGGCGACACTTGGCTAGTGTCGCCTATGCGACACTAGGTGAGTGTCGCTATAGGCGGCACTGGTTAGGCGACACTTAGTGAGTGTCGCTACATTTCTGATTTTCAATTGAGGGGCGACACTTGATTAGTGTCGCTATAGGCGACACTTATGGATTTTGGCGTCACTAAGGGAGTGTCGCTATTATAAATCGGATTAAGTAATTCAGCGACACTTAAGTAGTGTCGCTATAGGGGCGACACTTAGGCATAACGACACTTAGCTAGTGTCGCTAGCACTGTTTTTGGCACACTAGCGACACTTCAAACTGTTCGCCGGATTTTGGGCCGAAAACGAGTTTTCCGGCCACCATTCGGTCCAATACTTTTACCCAACCCATATTTGGACATTATGTGTGACACCCAGTCAAAAATGACCCAAAATTTGGTCCAAATTTAAACTTTTAAGTTGTGTATTATATACGCATTAATACACAAGTACTCAAGTATTATATATATAATTATATATATAACTCAAAACGATTATTTAATAATAACGTATATACAAATCTGACAGAACGCAGAAACTTAAAATGGACATTTGTTCAAAACATTTTAAATAAAGTATTATTGTTACAAATAATATTTATTTACTTGAATACAATTTAAACACATTTTGTTTCAATTGAAAATGTGTTTTACTTAGTTAGGATCACTCGAAAACTAGTCATACTATTATAACTCAACTAAAGTATTTTTATAAAATACTTCGATAAAAATTATATTCGAAAACATTTTTATAAATTTCATTTTTCAAAATATTATACTACTTAACGATCGGGTAAAAGAAAACGGATATAATACCAAAGTATGGAGACAAGATTTTAATAACCTTGCCTCCATTATTGGTTTGGGAAAAGTTAACCAAACAAGATCCATGATTCATGGATCTTGTTTTTGACCATTTAATCTCACAACTACCATCCATCCTCAATAATTCAACATTTTCTCTATCTCTCTACTCTCACTCTAAAAACACACACTAAATCCTCTCCTCTCCACGGCAACCATCATCATCCACCTCCTCCACCATCATTTAGTAACATCTAGTTGATGAAAACACCAAGAAAGGAAGCAAGGAGAAGCACACAAGCACCATCTCACTCACCTCTCTCTCTCTAGAACTCGTTTTTGTAAGGAACCTCACTCTCTCACTAGAATTACTTACATGATGTTTATTTACATGTTTTATAGCTCCATTAACAAGATTATGTCCAAATCCAAAGCCAAAACATGTTTTTCATAAACATTTAAAAGGGACAGATTCTGCCTTCAAAAAGTCAGCTTACAAAACCGACCATAACTTGAGTTCTAGAATGAGTTAGACAACAAATTTTTTTTTAAAAAGTTGCGTATTGAAAAGAGCTACAACTTTCGTGTTTTACACTTTTTCCAGATATGTACGTATTTTTTTGTATAAACTGATCTTTGAGACTGGTCTGCATTTGTTCGAAAACTGAGTTCGGTTCCTTCGCGAAATTTATTAAATATCGAAATGAACTTATAAAACTACCATAAAGTGCAGATTTACACTAGACACATAGGGGAACATGTGTGATTTTTCGTAGAGCTTGATTCGGACTAGAACTAGTCAAAACGAGTGGACAAAAATGAGTAAAATCCGAAGGAATAAACTCTTAAGTCACTGAACCTTTAGTGACACAACTTTTGGTCGCTGATACCATCAGCGACCAACCCCTTAAGTCAGGGACCCCCTTCACTGACCAAACTCCCTGAGTCACTGTTACCATCAGCGATCAAAACCCCCTTCAGTGACTAAACTCCCTGAGTCACTGTTACCATCAGCTACCAACTCCTCATTGACCACCAGCTTTGACCAGCGAGTTAACCAGCATTGACCAGCGAGTTGACCAGCTTTGACCAGCGAGTTGACCAGCTTTGACCATCAAGTTGACTTTCGTATAAATTGTATTTTTGACCACAAACTTCAGAATTTTACACTTTCGAACCCTAACTTTTGGATACAAATGCGTATATACTTTCGGATAAGTATACGACACAACGATGACTCATTTAATGATAATGTTTTGAGATTATTATTATTACAATTAATCATCAACGGGCCGTACATTTAATAAAAACTTCAAACATAATACGAGACGATTACTTTGGACATAATTAACCAAACGAACAATTATACGAATAATTTATTAAACGTACACTTACAATTACACAATCTCGCATGTTTAGGACACTAGAGGATTACACTTGGTACACGCTCACACCTTAGGATTGCTTGCTCTTCAGGTGAGTCTCACGGCCCCTTTTTACTGTTTTTACTATTTTGGGGGAGATGCATTACTTGTTTACTGAAATTACTTGTTTTACTTGAATACATGTATAAATGTATTGATTTCCTACTTGTACTTACTGTGTTACAAACTTATAAACAAAATACTTTACTGATTTACAAACTTACCGATTTCTACTTTACTACCTTATGGGTTTACTACTTTACGGAGTTACTACTCCATAAACTTACTACTTTACCGATTAACTACTTTGCGACTGTACAAACTTAGTGTATCACTGTTTTACTACGATATTGATACTTTGCTACTTTAACAACGAAGTAAGCTACTGTTTTACTACATTACCGATTTACTACCTTGCTACCGTACGAACATAGCAACTTACTGTTTTACTATGCTACTGAATTACTACTTACCGGTATATCAAATTGCATGAGTTTCCATTTAATCCAATGAAGGCCTCTGAAGTCATAGTTGTTAATTATACGATAAGCGCAAGTTTTAGTATATGGATCCATATGGGACTGACAATCCCCGCTCAGGGTGGTAGCGCCACCACGAACCGTACTAGTATAAATGGACGTTTTCTACTCGTTTTTCATATGAGTGTTTTTGGATTAGCACTCACGAGGGGCACAAAAACGTACGTTAAGCTCGACTATGATGTCTCATGGCAAGATACACCGACCCCACTACAACTGTGAATTACTTACTTACTGATATATACATTGTGATGTATTTACTACTGATTGGTTTTACTTGTATGATAACTTACTTACTACTTTGTGTACAAAACTCTGTTACTACTTATTACAAACCTGTGAGATTCACCAACCTTTTGGTTGACGTTTTTAGTGATGCATTCTCAGGTACGCATCAACAATAGGGATGCCCAGCAGGACTGCTTGATAGCTTGAGTCGCATGCATACATACTTGAAGATTTTATTGCATTACTTTTGTATTAACTGTTATATTTTAAAATCTCTAGATACTATTAGACGAACTCCAAGCTATGTAAACTTTTGAAAACTTATGTAATGTACGGTGATGTAATGTATTTTCTAAAACGTCTCATTTAGAGTCGTTTGCTATTAATCTTGGTGCTTGATATTTGATTAGTAGCACCCCAAAACTCGCTTCCGCAAAGCATTAAATTGGGGGTGTTACAGATTGAACTTATAGAAACCATAAACAAACGAAAATATACCAAATCGAAAGGTTTCGAGGTTTTGTCGAAAACTTACGAGGTGGCGAATCAAAATTCCGAAAAGATGAAGTTGTAGATCGTGACGTGGTGGTTCTTTTTCCCCAAAGGAGCTTGGTGATTTGTGGTCGTTTCATGGTGTTATTTTGCGTTTTTAAGAGGTTGTGGTGGTGTGGTATTTGAGAGAGAAAAGAAAGAAGAAAGAGAAAGAAAGTGAGAAAATGAGAAAGAGGTGGAGGTGGTGGGGGAAGAAGGGGCCGGCTAGGTGGGGTCTGATGTGCTAAATCTAGTTATAAAATTATCGTTGAAAAGTGAACAAGAAAGTACCGAGCTAGACCAAAACACAACCGGGCAGTGGACCCTATCGTGTGGTAGTATAGTTGGGTAAGTTCGGGTTCGAACACAGGGAACTAGATTGGATAATCAATAGAAGTGTGAGCAATTTAAAAAGAGAAAATAAAATGTGGTTGGTTTGTGTGACCGAATTGTCACGTTGCTTAAAACTACGAAATTTTTGTTAAACTAGGCAAGTGGACTCTTTAGAGTCAAAGTGATTGATTTGGAACTTTCAAATATTAAAAAAAACTATACTTGATTGGATTAGATCGTTAGTGATTTCGGGGTGTAAAGTTAAAACCGGTTGTTTTATGCAAACAATTTTCCATCAAACCTAGGCTTAACATTCGCCATTACCTAGTAATTCAACTTCAATTTACAAACCCATAATTCAATCAAATAACGGACATTCGCCATAGTTACCTATTTGCATATTTGAGCTTAACTTGTTAACCTATTCCAAAACCACATCCGCAATCAAGTTCAACAATTTATAGACAAAAAGTTGACAACAATTTACTAGATAGAAAACGTTCGCTATATCTATTCGCAAATTATCAAACAAGTTAATTACTTGACATTAAGCTCAAATACACAAATAGTTGATTAAACACGAGTTTGAGTTAAAAGAGTTTATGATTCATCCAAACGAAAGACATTCGCCAAAATCGCTAATTCAAATCATACTAGTTAACTAGCTTCACTTGTAATAATTTTCACATTCGCGAAAATAGATTCATTCATACATTTCATACAAATAACAAGTATTTTTATTAAACAACAAACATTCGCCATAGTTGTTTAGGCAAAATACCCACAAGTTAAACCACATCAACTAGTTACATACAAATTTATGGATGAATCTTAAACTCGAAGCATAAATCAAACACCAAATACAACACCCCTAGTCACTAACTAGTTCATCCAAGCAAGTATAACAAAACCTAGCCAACCATCATGATCACATCATCATACACATAAAATATCAAAGAAACCAAGGAAAACATGATTATATTTAGATAAAAAATGCAAACCGAGTTCGTACAATGTCGAGATGATGACTGTTAGTAACCGAGAGATGCTACACTAAAGGAAATCTTCAAGAAAATGAAAGAAAACCTTCAAAAACGCCAAAATCGCCACCTAGAGACTGGTTTTCGTGTGTGTTTTTCGTGTGTAAGAAAGTTGTTGAGATTAGAAATGAAAAAGGTGTTTTTCTAAGCAAAAGTGATCTGCCGCCCACCAAGCCGGCGGCTCATTATGTGAAGCCGGCGGCTTCACAACATTCAAACAACCCGACGGCTTAAACATTCAAACCGGCGGCTTCAACAAATCATCACAACCCGGCGGCTTATCCAACAAGCCGGCGGCTTCAACCTGTTTTCCAGCAGACCAGTTTTTAGCTCAAGACTTCAACACTTTACAAACTTGCTCGAATTATAACCACAATGCAGTCCAAACGACGATTCTTTAATATTGGCGCCTATAATTCAATTCAAACTAAATAAGTACCAAAAGTTCATAAAGTCTACTTAAAATGAATGCAAAAACAATGATATCGCTAAAGATAAACTTATACAAAATGAGCGATATCAAATATCCCCACACTTGAACTTTGCTTGTCCTCAAGCAAACCGTTATTCATCATTTCATTACCCACTCTTGCAACATTTTGAAGTGAAGATCAAGTTTACCAAAATAATGCTAACACTAACTACCGAGGCAATTAGGCTAGCAACATATGTATAAGCAAAGTAAACTCGAGATGTTTTAGTTTGCCAAGCCCGAATGCACGACCTAGCACCTCACATAAGGATAAGTGTTTAGTCACTCACTCTCAACCTATAAGACTACAAGGTAGGGAAGTAAGTAATGTAACACTCAATCAAGCCAAGTCGTGATGCATTGTTACCATAGGCTTGCAAAAGGATCAAATCTCCACCGACTTGGCGTGAGCACCAAGTGAGATCTCAAAGGAGGTATTCTAGCATGTGTTGTAACAATGTAGGCTAATTATGGAATAGGGGTATGATAGACACAATAATTGGTGAAAAGTGGTAGTCAAGACCCATGAAAAATGCGGAAATGTTACCTATTGGTTTAAACATGTGACAGTAATAAAACTTAGGACTCTCGTGCCAAATCAATTCAACTTATTATTTATGACTAACACTTTAACAATTTCGCACAAATAACTCAAATTGATTTTCACATTTGATTGGAATAATTGCATTCTATGACTTTCTATGAACCCTGTGTAACGAACTTTCGGACCAACCATCCTAGACCGGATAAAGGCCTTCGGTGGCTAGGTGTAAAACACCCCTAGGGAACTACTTGTTCAGGAATTCAAAGGCCATTTAGTTGACTACAATCATCCAACTATAAACTTTAAGCTCAATGGATAACTTCTATTCATTTAATTGTTTCCAACCTCACTCATAGAATTTAACACTAGAATCCCAATTCAAAACGA
This sequence comes from Helichrysum umbraculigerum, assembly GCA_949592205.1. NCBI lineage: Eukaryota > Viridiplantae > Streptophyta > Magnoliopsida > Asterales > Asteraceae > Helichrysum > Helichrysum umbraculigerum. The sequence continues at coordinate 153,299,931 of CATIUR010000005.1, forward strand.
TTTAAGTCACATTTTGGTAAAATTCATCATAAGTTCCAACTAGGCAACATCTAAGAAAAGTGATGGTTCGGGAATTGACTACACAAAAATAAGGCTAATATTTAGTGGATTGAATGTGGAAGTTTTCTAGGGGTTTCTTAGCACTAAAAAAAATGAGTGCTAACGACCTGTGTTAACTGGATATAAATGGTTTTAAAGCAAAATAAGATCAAAAATTCCAAAGAATACCTCCTCGTCTTCGACCCCACCTAAATCACATTTCTGTGATCCCACAGCGGTCTCAAAATGCATCACTAAGGCAAGTTCTAGAACAAACTACAATCACCGGCACACTCATAGCAATCAAACAATATAAACACTAAAGGTAAGTGTTTTTCTCAATAAGGCTCAAATTTCTCACAATTTTTCATAGTGGGGCTACTAGTGTGCTAGTCATGCAATTCACCCTATTAGGTTGCTTTTATGACACATCTCTAAAAGTTATGTTGCAAGAGGGAAAGATTTAATTGCTTTTAATAGATTTTAACTGACACATTTCAAAGCAATTAATTTAATAAGGACAAGCAAATTCCTAGCATACTACCATTCCATAACCCGTTATTAGAATTCGTAGAGTTCAATTGGAAAATCCAAGATCAATAACAGACCTAATAAGTGGCTATTAAAACAACAATATACTAGGAACAAGAATCAAGTGAAGTTAACCCTCCCCACACTTGAGATTTGCATTGCCCCCAATGCAAAAACAGTATAAAAGTACGAGTGTGAAGGGGCAAAGGGAACGAGAACTTCCCCGGGGGTTCGTTTGAGGAGCGAGTGCATTTGCTGAACTTATTGCCAGCCGGTGCACGATTTCGACATCCATAAAAGCTAGAACTTTAATCAATTGCCTAAAAAGAAAACAAACATAGAAGGTTTGAAGTCGAGTGACATTGTGCAAAGCGGCACCCAAATGTCAGTCGAATCAAATAGTTCCCATCACCAACTAAGATAAGTATCAAGAATGTTTAACAAATGAGGCACGCAGGCACTCTTAATTGAAACATAAAGATAGTTATGATAATGTTTAAAAACGGGGCAACAAGCAAACTAATAGGGCCATCCCCAACCCCCTGAACTCGGTCCCTGAGAACCGCCCTGATGGTCGCCGGGCTGGGTCCATGGATCCCAGCTCTGATATGCAGAAGAGGCATCATGAGACATCCGTTCCCGCTGCAACTGTCGCTCATATTCTCCTGGTGTTGACGTTGAGCCCTCTCTAAAGCAGTAGAATGATCATAAACAGGGGGTGGGTGGTCGCGGGACTCAGGTGTACCCCATTGGTACAAGGGCTCGGCATAAGTAGTTTGATAGCCTTGTTGCTCAGCTATCCAGTTGAGATTACCGACAGTCCAATCAGTGCGGTATTCGAGGTTCCCCATCCGGTAACCCATCTCATGCCTAAAGTCGTTGAAATCATCCCGAAACGCATTATGGCCCACTTCAATTCTTCCAATGCCCTGCATAAGATCAAAAAGAGATGGTTGGGCTTGAACATCATTATGCACCGGTGCTTCTTCTTGAACTCTATCTTGGGGAGGAGATTGTTGTTGCTCCTCAGGTGCCTGCTGGTCAGGAAATGGAATATAGCGTCCTTTCTTATCCTTGGCCACCGCCTCGGTCGCATTATACATCAAGTAGCCCAGGCTCTTTTGTGGCACATCGATCCTAGTCAACCCCGAATTAGGCCCAAAGTTAATATCAAAAGATCTTGCAATCAATGTGACGAAATGCCCACCAAAAATCGGGCTTTTTCCTTTAACCCCAGCTGAAGAAACACTCAAATAGGACCCAACACTGTAAGGAATGTTCACATTAATCCGCTCTCTGATTTGTCTCAAGTACCAAAGGTCAGCTTGGGTAATCTTTTCTCTGTTCTCCCTGCGATTCTGGAGGGTATGTGCTATAAAACGATGAATGATCCGGATCCTAACATCGTGCATGTCCTTGTGTGATACCCCACTAGGCGAATAGTCTTTCTCGCTAAGCTCCTCTCAGAAATCATCTTCTATAAATGTGTGGGTTTCAAGAACCCGAGCACCGGCCCATAGATAATGATCAAAACAATCGTATGAAAGCTCTTCCGGTGAATAGATCCCCAAACATGCAGCCAACTCCTTCATTGACATAGACCTCGGCTGTCCACCCAATCTAAACCTCATGAAAGTACGATCATTAACTGATTCGGGATTATGTTTAAACCCAAGAGTAGCATGAAACTCGTAGCATAACTCCTTGTAGACGGGCACCCGGATAGCAAACAGTCTCTCCCAGTCGGTGAAATGATAAAGGTGTCCTTGATGCTCAAAATGTTGGGTGAGAAGCTCCCGAACCTGACCGGCCAAACCAATAGTCTCAAGAGGTTCCCAATCCACGTAGCGTGCCAATTCAAACTGCTTTTGCATCACAAAGTACAGATTCCGGGAGTATTGGTTAAAGAGCACCCAATTGCGATCAAACCGAAGCCAAGGGTGAATATTTTCCGGAATTAAAACGGCTTCAACACTGTCCGGGTCAGGTCTGACCAATTCCTCCTCATCTTGTAGAGCAGAAGTTGAGGTTTCAGCAGCACGCTTTGAAGTATTGGTTTTGCGTCCCTTTCTTGGCTGCGAAAAATCAATTGAGAAACACAATATTTGCACAAAACAATGGTTAGCGTTAGTCGTAATCATAAACATGTCTCGCATGCAAAATGAGCGATAATATGTCAAAATCATAACCTCCCCCAAACAATTAATCTTGTACCAAACAAGTGTAGCAATAGATCAATTCACCAAAACAGTATAACTAAGCATGCCTAAAACGTTCAAATGTCAACCACAAACTTAACCATTTTATAAAGAATATGTAATCCAATATTAAACTAGACCAAAACAAAACAATGCCTAATCAACATCATCTTAGTTAAGCTAGTCTTACAATCAAAATTACACACCAATCATACAATGTGCCAACATTCCAAGGGATTCCATCCATCCATTCAACTTTCAATAATAATGGTATTAAACACATACTTGAATAATGATAACGCAAGTGCATCAACAATTCTCAAGCAATGTCTTACACCCAATAATGATATCTAGCAAAATAATGACTAAAACATGCACCCTAATCATCTTCCCAAGATTTACATAAACCCTAATCACTAAATTTCGCATTTACATTATGAAACTAATCATAAAATAAACAATTACAAGCAAAGTGATAAAGATATTATGTATTTTCAACAATTAAAAGCATATATCATCATCAAAAATTCGGAACCCCCAAATTCACATAAACCCTAATCATACAAATTCATCAATTTATGCAAATAAACACAATTTTATGGACAAAATAGGCCAACTAGCATGTATACATCATCAATAACACGAAAAGCACAAGATTAATTATCCCCACACTTGAAAATCGCAAAACCCAAAATTCATATGAATGTGGGTATGAAAATTGCAATTTAAAAGGTAAAAAGTGGTTAATCCATACCTTAGGTGCCATTGAAACAAGAATTAGTTGATGCAAAGTGATGAAGATTTTCGAATATTGGGGTTGGGGGTCGGATGAGAGCAGCCGGTGGAGAAAAAATGGGTAGTTTGTGAGAAATAAAGAACAAAAATCGACTTTAAATCTGCAGATACAGACGTAAAGCCGCCGGCTTGGGTGTTTGACCCGCCGGCTTGGACGGGTTAGGCGAGGGTTGGTCCCGGGTCAGTCCTAAATTCGGGTCGTGATAATGATGTAGACCCGCCGGCTTTAAATCAAACATGCCGGCTTCAGTATGTTGACCCGGCGGCTATGGTAGTAAACCCGGCGGCTAAAAATGGATTATTGAGGCCGATTTTTTCTGTGATGAAAAACACGTATCAACCGCCGTATTTTATTTTCAACCCGGCGGCTAGAGACATCAAGCCGGCGTCTTTGCTAACTTACCCGGCTGCTCCACTTACAGTTCAAAAAAAACGATTTTTTTTTTCCAAAGAAACCAAGGAATATACTAATATCAATAATAATAATTATAATACACCTTATAACTAAAAGGATACGAAACGGGTTTTCTTTGACCCGTTTGGACACTTTGTTTATTAATGAGTCGAAAGCTTGACTCGACCCCGAATTCATTTGTCCTTGGGGTAGGCCGCGAGCTCCTCCCACTCGCTCTCCTTTTCTTCCTCATGGTACAGTTTCAAACGATGCCCATTCACAATAAACGTCCCCCCATCCGAACCGAAAAGTTCCACATATCCGGATGGGTAGCCATGTTTGACCATATATGGACCGGTCCAACGAGGCTTGAACTTTGGTTGTTTTAGCTTGAAACGTGATTGAAAAAGAAGAACTTTGTCGCCGGCTTTGAATTCTTTTCTCATTTTTAGCTTACAATCGTGCAACACTTTGGTGCGTTCTTTGTAGAGACGAGAATTTTCATAAGCTTGCAACCGAAGCTCATCCAATTCATGAAGTTGCAGCATCCTTTTCTCAACCGCTTCAATCAAATCCAAATTGCAATTCTTGAGCGCCCAATAAGCTTTATGCTCAATTTCAAGGGGTAAATGGCAAGTTTTGCCATAAAGTAACCAGTACGGGGTCGTTCCAATAGGTGTCTTGTAGGCGGTCCGAAACGCCCACAATGCATCTTCAAGCTTTTTGGACCATATGGTCCGGTTGTCCTTCACCGTTTTCTCTAAAATCCTTTTCAATGCACGGTTAGTGTTCTCGACTTGACCACTTGTTTGTGGGTGATAGGAAGTCGAGAACCGGTGATTTACCCCATACTTCTTGAGAACTTTTTCCAATTGAGCATTCGCAAAGTGAGTCCCCCGGTCACTAATCAACGCTTTAGGCATCCCAAATCGGCAAAATAGGCTTTTCAAGAAATCAATGACCACACGAGCATCATTCTTTGGCAAAGCCTTAGCTTCCGCCCATTTGGACACGTAATCAACCGCCACAAGAATGTATTCATTTTTGAATGAAGGTGGAAACGGTCCCATGAAGTCTATGCCCCAAATATCAAATACTTCGCAAACTTGGATGCTAGTTTGCGGCATTTCATCCCTTTTTGAGATGTTTCCGGTTCTTTGACACGCATCGCAAGTTTGGCATAAAGTGTTAGCCTCTTTGAAGATCGTTGGCCAATAGAACCCCGCATCAAACACCTTCTTCGCGGTGACCGAGGGACCATAATGTCCACCGGTGGGCCCATGGTGACATTCATCCAAAATCTTTCTTGTTTCACCACCCGAAACACATCTCCTCACCATGCCATCCGCACAAACACGGAATAAATACGGTTCCTCCCAGAAATAATGCTTCAAGGTAGAGAAAAATTTGCTTTTCTCTTGGTGACTCATGCCCTTCCTCAAAACGCCACCAACCATATAGTTTGCCAAGTCGGCATACCATGGTGCTTCCTCATCCTTGTTTTCATCACCCACCTGCAAAAGAAATTCCTCGGGAAAGGAATCATCAATATTAGTATCGCCTTGCTTGTCAAGATGTGGATTTTCCAATCTTGACAAGTGATCGGCGGCTAGATTTTCGGCTCCTTTTTTATCCTTAATCTCAATGTCGAATTCTTGTAAAAGAAGAATCCAACGGATGAGACGGGGTTTAGCATCTTGTTTGTTGAAAAGATACTTTAAAGCCGAATGGTCGGTGAAAACTACGGTTTTAGATAGCACAAGATATTGCCTAAATTTGTCAAAGGCAAACACCACGGCAAGTAATTCTTTTTCAGTGGTTGTGTAATTTTGTTGGGCCCCATTCAAGGTTTTGCTAGCAAAGTAAATGGGTTTGAAATGTTTATCAATCCTTTGTCCCAGGACAGCTCCTAAGGCAAAGTCACTTGCATCACACATGAGTTCAAACGGTTGTGACCAATCGGGTGAAACTATGATAGGTGCCTTAGTCAAATGGTCTTTAAGGGTCGAAAATGCATTCAAACATGGTCCATCAAACACAAAAGGGGCATCCTTTTCAAGTAGCCTAGTCATTGGACGGGTGATCTTCGAAAAATCCTTAATGAATCTTCGGTAAAAACCGGCATGACCAAGAAAACTTCTAATGCCCTTAACATTGGTCGGTGGAGGTAATTTGGCAATAACATCAATCTTAGCCCTATCAACTTCAATTCCCAACCCCGACACTTTATGTCCCAATACAATACCCTCTTTCACCATAAAATGGCATTTCTCCCAATTCAAGACTAGATGGGCTTTCTCACATCTCTCCAACATTTTATCCAAGTTTTTTAGACATGACTCGAATGAATCGCCAAATACCGAAAAATCATCCATGAAGACTTCCATGGAAGTTTCAACCATATCATGAAAAATGGCAATCATACAACGTTGGAATGTGGCGGGAGCATTGCAAAGACCAAAGGGCATTCTCCTATAGGCATAAGTACCGAAAGGGCAAGTGAATGTGGTCTTTTCTTGGTCTTCGGGGTCTATGGGGATTTGAAAGTATCCCGAGAACCCGTCAAGGAAACAATAATATTCATTACCCGCTAGCCTCTCAAGCATTTGGTCAATGAATGGTAAGGGAAAATGGTCTTTTCTCGTGGCATCATTCAATCTCCTATAATCAATGCACACACGCCAACCCGTGACCGTCCTAGTGGGTATCATTTCATTTTGGTCATTGGCAACTACGGTCATCCCCCCTTTCTTTGGTACACAATGTACCGGGCTCACCCAAGAACTATCCGCAATGGGGTAAATATACCCGCATCAAGAAGCTTAATTACTTCTTTCTTGACCACATCCACCATATTGGGATTAAGCCTCCGTTGTCTTTGGACAACGGGTTTAAAATCATCAACAAAATTAATTTTGTGTTTACAAAAGGATGGGCTTATTCCCGGTATGTCGGATGTCCGCCAAGCGAAAGCTCTTTTGTGAGCCTTAAGTACATTCAACAATTTAAGTTTTTCATTATTCACAAGGGATGAAGAGATTATTACTGGGAGGAGATTTTCCTCATGGAGATAAGCATACTCCAAATGACTTGGAAGTTCTTTCAACTCCAAATCACGTGGTGGATCCTCCAATGACGTTTTGATCCTCATATTATCATCCTTTGTGAGCTCCTCAAAAGCATCCTCACATTCAAACTCTTCTTCGTCATTTGTCTCTTCCATGCTCATGACCAACTCCTCCTCGGTCATTCTATCAACATTTGACTCTAGCAAGTCAACAAGCTCCGATTCCAATCCAAGCAAGCTTTCCAATTCTTCCTCCACCGCATTATCTATCACATCAATTCTAAAACACGAATCATCATTAGAATAAGGATGCTTCATGGCCTTATCGACCGTAAACGCAATCCTTTCATCACCCACCCCCAAGGTCAATTTCTTATCTTTAACCCCAATTATGGCATCCGCGGTATGTAGGAAGGGTCGTCCTAAAATCAAGGGTACCTTACTATCCTCCTCCATTTCGAGGATAACAAAGTCAACCGGGAAGGTAAATTGCCCTACCTCTATCAACATGTTTTCCGCAATCCCAACGGGATATTGGAATGACCTATTGGCAAGACGGATGCTCATGCGAGTGGGGGTTAAGGATCCTAGGGCCAATTTAGCATAAAGTGAATATGGCATTAAGTTTATACCAGCACCTAGGTCCGCAAGTGCATCACAAGTAATGATTTTACCCAATGTACAAGAAATGATGAAACTCCCGGGATCTCCAAGCTTGGGTGGAATTTGGTTTTGGACAAGTGCCGAGCATTCCTCATTCAAAAACATTGCCGAAGCCTCCGACAATTTTTCTTTGTTGCTCACCAAATCCTTGATGAATTTGGCATAATTCGGCATCCCGGCTAATACATCAACCAAAGGCACATTGATTCGAATGCCCTTGATCATGTCCACAAACTTCCCATATTGAGCCGCAATCTTTTCTTTCCTTAGTCTTTGTGGATAAGGAATCTTCGGCTTGTAAGCTTTCACAACCGGAGTAGGTGACACCGGTGTGACCGTTGGTGTAGGAGCATCAACATTCTCTTCTTTGTCTTCCTCCTCAATTTCCTGCACAAAAGAGTTAGAAACATTTTTGTCTTTCACTTGAGGTGGTGGAAGCTCCTTTCCGCTTCTCGTGGTTATAGCATTCACATGCTCATTTCTCGCGGATGGTGGTTGGTAAGGTTTGGGACCGCTAGAGGGTGAAGGTTGTGGTCTTGGGTTTTGTTGTGTATTACTCGGTAAGCCACCGGTTGGCCTACTACTTTGCCCCTCGGACAACCTCTCCATTTTCCGCTCCAAATCTTGAATTGAAGCTTGTTGATTCTTTTGTCCTTGTTCCATGCTCAACCGAATATTTGTCATTTGAGTTTTCATTCTCTCGGTGGCGGTTTCTTGCTTTGACATAAACTCCTTCATCATTTGTTCCATAAGAGTCAATGTTGGTTCTTGTTTTTGAACCGGTGGTGGTTGTTATTCTCTAGATGGGCTTTGGTGTCGATTTTGATCGTAAGGTTGGTTTTGGGATTGGTTTTGATTGTATGATTGGTTTTGAGATTGGTTGGAGTTTTGGTTGTAAGGTTGGTTAGGTCTAGAAAATCGGATTTGGTTTTGGTTTTGGTTTTGGTTTTGGTTATAGCCTCCGCCTTGGTAACCTCCCGAATTTCGGTTTGGATAACCCCCTCGTTGGTAGTTTCCGCTTTGATAATTACCTTGTTGAAGAAAGTTAACACCTTCCTCACCTCCTACCATTGGCAAATCGTCTTGTGCACAATTAGCCGTGGCATGATTTCCGCCACAATTACCGCAACCATCTCTAAGCTCTTTGATTTCACCTTTGATAGTCTTGAATTGTGCATCAAACTTAGAAGATAAAGCCTTGATTTCTTTCATCATGGCCGAGTCATTGGAGCTTCCACTTCCACTACTAGTACCCTCGGCGAATGCAACATGCTTTTTAACCGGTTTTCCTCCTTTATCCTTAGCCCAATTCAAGCTTTGGATAACCTTGTCTTCAAGAAGCTTCCATGCTTCATTCGGTGTCTTGTATAGGAATTGACCTCCTCCCGAGGCATCAAGAATACTTGCCGACTCCAAGTTAAGACCATTGTAGAATAACACAATGATTTCTCTCTTCTTCAAATCGTGACCATGGCAATTCCTCAACATGTCTTTCATCCGACACCATGCCTCTACCAAAGTTTCCCCTTCTTGTTGTTTGAAAGCTCTAATCTCATTCAAAAGTCTTTCGGCCAAAGCCGGAGGATAAAATCGTCTAACAAATGCCTCCCTCATCTCATCCCAAGTAGTGATGGTGTTTGGTTCCAATTCTTGATACCAAATCTTTGCCTCACCACAAAGTGACATAGGAAACGTCCGTAGGCGAATCACTTCATCCATATTCGCTCCATACTTGAAATAGCTCCCAATTTCAAGAAAGCTAGCAATGTGTTGGTGTGGATCGACCCGCACCCTTCCATCGAATTGTTTATCTCTAATGAGTTGCATATGATGCCCCTTCAAAGAGAAATTATCATTTTCAATATCTTGAAACCGTATGGCCGACTTGGGTGTGGGTGCCACGGTTCTCGTCCGTGAGAAAATGGGGGTATCATCCTCATCCGCCATCTCTTCTTCACCTTCGGATGGTATTGAAGGTTCTTCTTCGGGTGATGGAATGTCCTCCACAAAAGTCTCTTCCACCTCAATGGTGTTTCCCGAAGATGTATCGGTATCCGTTTGACTACTAGATGATTCCGATGATCTTTGCTTTGGCTTCCTCCTTCGTTTACTCTTTTTGGTCTTCTCCGGATTGGACAAAGGACTTAGAAGCTCTTTACCGGAGCTCCTTGTGTTCATCCACAACCAAATCACACCTGAAAGTACACAAACGATAAAACCATAAACGCACCGGCGCAATACAAACAAAGGTAACTTTCCAAGAATAAATTCTAGAAAGGATCAATTAATCACACTTAAATCAACTTTTCACAAATCAAGATCCCCGGCAGCGGCGCCAAAAACTTGATGTGCTAAATCTAGTTATAAAATTATCGTTGAAAAGTGAACAAGAAAGTACCGAGCTAGACCAAAACACAACCGGGCAGTGGACCCTATCGTGTGGTAGTATAGTTGGGTAAGTTCGGGTTCGAACACAGGGAACTAGATTGGATAATCAATAGAAGTGTGAGCAATTTAAAAAGAGAAAATAAAATGTGGTTGGTTTGTGTGACCGAATTGTCACGTTGCTTAAAACTACGAAATTTTTGTTAAACTAGGCAAGTGGACTCTTTAGAGTCAAAGTGATTGATTTGGAACTTTCAAATATTAAAAAAAACTATACTTGCTTGGATTAGATCGTTAGTGATTTCGGGGTGTAAAGTTAAAACCGGTTGTTTTATGCAAACAATTTTCCATCAAACCTAGGCTTAACATTCGCCATTACCTAGTAATTCAACTTCAATTTACAAACCCATAATTCAATCAAATAACGGACATTCGCCATAGTTACCTATTTGCATATTTGAGCTTAACTTGTTAACCTATTCCAAAACCACATCCGCAATCAAGTTCAACAATTTATAGACAAAAAGTTGACAACAATTTACTAGATAGAAAACGTTCGCTATATCTATTCGCAAATTATCAAACAAGTTAATTACTTGACATTAAGCTCAAATACACAAATAGTTGATTAAACACGAGTTTGAGTTAAAAGAGTTTATGATTCATCCAAACGAAAGACATTCGCCAAAATCGCTAATTCAAATCATACTAGTTAACTAGCTTCACTTGTAATAATTTTCACATTCGCGAAAATAGATTCATTCATACATTTCATACAAATAACAAGTATTTTTATTAAACAACAAACATTCGCCATAGTTGTTTAGGCAAAATACCCACAAGTTAAACCACATCAACTAGTTACATACAAATTTATGGATGAATCTTAAACTCGAAGCATAAATCAAACACCAAATACAACACCCCTAGTCACTAACTAGTTCATCCAAGCAAGTATAACAAAACCTAGCCAACCATCATGATCACATCATCATACACATAAAATATCAAAGAAACCAAGGAAAACATGATTATATTTAGATAAAAAATGCAAACCGAGTTCGTACAATGTCGAGATGATGATTGTTAGTAACCGAGAGATGCTACACTAAAGGAAATCTTCAAGAAAATGAAAGAAAACCTTCAAAAACGCCAAAATCGCCACCTAGAGACTGGTTTTCGTGTGTGTTTTTCGTGTGTAAGAAAGTTGTTGAGATTAGAAATGAAAAAGGTGTTTTTCTAAGCAAAAGTGATCTGCCGCCCACCAAGCCGGCGGCTCATTATGTGAAGCCGGCGGCTTCACAACATTCAAACAACCCGGCGGCTTAAACATTCAAACCGGCGGCTTCAACAAATCATCACAACCCGGCGGCTTATCCAACAAGCCGGCGGCTTCAACCTGTTTTCCAGCAGGCCAGTTTTTAGCTCAAGACTTCAACACTTTACAAACTTGCTCGAATTATAACCACAATGCAGTCCAAAAGACGATTCTTTAATATTGGCGCCTATAATTCAATTCAAACTAAATAAGTACCAAAAGTTCATAAAGTCTACTTAAAATGAATGCAAAAACAATGATATCGCTAAAGATAAACTTATACAAAATGAGCGATATCAGGGTCCACGGAAGTGGACTTCACCAAATTTCGTTCCCGTGCATTCGCGCTCCGTGCGGTGTTCGTTTTCCCGATTATTTAAACGTTAAATAATTATTTTATACGTTTAATTATACGTTTTAAAATACGAATAATTATTCAATATTTTTGTTGAAGTATTTTATTAAATACTTTATATTTGGGTTATAAATCATCGCTTTAATTTAGTTTGTTTTGTTTGCGCGTTTACATTTCAATCGCGTAAATTTTATTTGTACGATACGAATTTGCATTGAAATATTATAAAAATAATATTTTGGATATAATAGCGTTATCAAATAATGTTATATTATTCAATAAAATAGTTCACCAACGTCCGTATTTAATTGAACCGAATTACATTCGATTTGAACTTGTACGATTTAATCAAATCGCATAATCGTATATATTCATCAATATATATTTTGATACATTAATTAGCCTAACACAGAACTAATTACATGTATTACAAAGGATTAGGCACTAATTAATAGTCCTAATTTGACGGGTGTCACAACATCCTCAAACCCAATTGTTTTAAGATCTAGAACCTGTTCAAGAGCCGCCACGATGTGGACAAACCGTCTGGGAAGACTTGTGAGAAATTTCTTTACCTTTTTATGCTCCGACATGACATCTCCAAGCGTGGCTGATTTAGAAGCAATACCAGACAACTGTGCTGCAAATTCGTCTATGGTACCAGTTTCTTTCATCTTCAAACTTTCGAATTCTGCAGTTAACGTTTGAAGCCTCGCTTCCTTGACACGATCAGCCCCTAGGTTTCGTGCTTTAATTGCATCCCACATCTCATTCCCGGTTCTAAGATTTCCAATTTGAAGGATCACATCTTCCGGTACCGATTGGAATATGAGACCCTTCACTATGTTGTTCTTCTTGGCATCATCTAAGCCCGGATCTATCACTTCCCAGACTCCATGAATTCCAAGAAGCACTTCCATTCGCATCCTCCATATGGTGTAATTAGTTGATGTTAATAGTGGACACTGAAACATCAACGATTCCTTCATAGTTGGCTGTGAAGTACTCCCCGACATCTTCTTTGTACGTGAGTAAGTCTGTAATGGTGATTTATCCAGCCCTTATATCACGGCTAGATTTCTTGTTGTTGATCAGCAATCAGAAAGACACGAGTGTTTCCAACTTGCTGTTGTGAATTGGAAGGAATCTCTGACCTGATCGATTGAACTGAATGGACACCAGATTCAATCAGAAAACGCAGGTTGTTGTTGGTCTCGTCTTGCTAAACCCTCTGTACGCAGGTAAGCTCTGATACCAATTGAAGTAAACAGAAAAAAACACAGAAAAGATTGCCAAGCACGCAAATATATTATTGAAGAAATCTAACTCAAAACTCCAATACATCATCGATCCCTACCCTACATGGTATATATATACTAACTCAACCTGTTAGAATATGTCTAGGATTCTATTTAATTTAAACCATATAATTATCTTAAAACCCCACTACACTAGGAATAGATAATTATCACATATTAAATTAAGCTTGATAATTTGGACTCAACTCCAAACTCTAATACTGAACTCGATCCACGCTCCATGCCATAATCGAATTCAGATTATGTAACACCCCCGAAATTCACTGTTTTGCGGAAGCATAATTTGGGGTGCTACTAATTAAATATCACAGCACAAAGATAAAGTAAACGACATCTATATGCAACGTTTGTAAATTGGTTACATTCCATAGATATAATGTTTGAAAACTTAGTGTTTTCGTATACAAAAATGTAGTTTCCCTAGAGTCCGCGCGTATAGCGGGAGATTCTATTACATAATCAAAATATACAAAAGATAATGCTAAGAATCTCCGTTAATGCAGTTGTGTTGAAATCATGCGACTCTAGCTAAAATCCTGGAGTAATCCTACTCCATCCGGGTACCTGAGAAAACATGCTAAAAAGTGTCAACCAAAAGGTTGGTGAATCTCACAGGTTTGTAAGTAATATCAGTTTTGAACACAAGATTTCATCAGTAATGCCCGCAGGCGTAAAATCAGCAATTTCAATCCAGAAATCATAAACCAGTATTTGTAATCCCGCAAATGTAAGTAAGTAAGTTTATACCGTTGCCATGAGGCTCATAATCGAAGCTTAACCCGTAAATAATATGTTTGCTCCCGTGACATGCTCGTAATTGAGCAAGCATCAGTAACGAATAAGTTGTCACCCGTTTATACGTGTAAATCGGTACGTGGCAGCGCTACTGCCCCGGGTGGGGAGGGTCATTTCCCTAATGGATCCATTAACTACTGTTCGCGCTTAAGTCCATAACTAACGATATATGATGGAGAGACTTCTGTAAATAGTAATTAACTCATGCAATTCCGTTTGGTATAGAAATCAGTTTAGTACTTGTGTTCAGGAAAAAATCAGTAGCATGTATCTCCCCCAATAAGATAAAGCAGTAAAAGTGGGGCCGTAAGACTCACCTGAGTCTTGTAGTAATCAGTTGCAATTAGCAAGTAGTAAGTAAAGCAAGTAGGTTCTCTGAACCCGTAACCTTCAAATGCCTAATCATATGAAGTTATGTAAGTATGCGTCTCACGAGACGTTTCGTTTAGTTGTACACAACTAGTATATCCAGTGTTTGTCCGTATGTTTGTAATTGTCTGTTTGTTGGAAAACATGTTTGGCCCGTTGGTGACGGTTTGTAGCAAAATTTCTAAATTGTTGACTTTGCTACAGTAGATTTGCTACAGTACTACTACAGTAAAATTTGACTTTTTTGTACAGTAACTTTGACTTTAAAATTCTGGTTTTCTGTGTTTTGCGACACAATCTGCGACACTAAAGTTGTAATGCGACACAAAGGTTGTGTCGCATGAAGGATGCGACACAAGAGCCCTGCGACACAGTGGTTGTGTCGCAAAAAGCTTGCGATGCTAATTCAATAGCGACATAACGGTTGTGTCGTATAAAATACGACATAGTATGCGACATAGAGTGCGACACAATATTGTGTCGCAAAGATTACGACACTAAAGGATCAGTACGACACAAGGTGCGACACTAATGGGTTTATGCGACACAGTGTGCGACACAAGGCTTGTGTCGCACGTATGAACACCAGCCCAGAAACTTTCGGGTTTCAAGAATTTTCGACCAAAAACGCAAATCTAACCCATTTTTGAGCTATAAAATCGTGTATTATTCATGTATTAGGTTATATCTAAGTTGTGTACACATCAAAACATTAAAACATTACACCAAATTGAATAGATCTAAAATTTTAGGAATTTCTTACTTTTGCAAATCGAGCTAAATGGAGGATGAAATGGTGAAAACGATCTTGATATTCTTGCTCCACTCGTGATGGTGATTCCGAATATGTAATTCTCGTGGTCGAGATTTGATGTCGAAAATTTGGTAGTATTTTTAGTGAGAGTGTTTTTGAGGTGTGTGTGTTTTTGGAGAAGTGAAAATGAAAGGAAAAGTGAGGAGGGGGAAGGGTGTAGGCTGATCCAAAGGAGAAAGGAGGGGAAAATACTCCCCAAAACCTAGTGTTGACTCCGTGTCCTAATCGTTTATTCACTAGTTTTTAATATTTAACCAAACGTTTATATTTTAAAATGTAACTAGAGTATTTAAATAAAAATACATTGAAATTAATAATAAAAACATTTGTCGCAATATTTTAATTATTAAGTCGCGTTTATTACGTTTTGTTGCGTTAGTTAAAATGTCGTCGCGATGATATATAAATAATGCTCGTTCGGTTGCGTATTTTATATAACAAAATACGTTCTCATTATTTAAGTAAATTTTTGTCACCAACGTCCAAGTAAACTGTGTCGGACTCCGTCCGGTTAATTCGTACGATTTATCCAAATCGCGTAAGTACACACACATATATATAAATCACCTTATATATATATACAAATAGAGCCTGTAATTAGTCCTATTACATACTAATTACAACTAGTTACAAACAATTAGGCATAATTAATTATCCTAATTATGCAGGTGTTACATTCTCCCCTTGTTTAAGAAATTTCGTCCCGAAATTAGCTTGGGTGCACGGACGGTGCGTTATCTGGGAAGAGATGTGGGTATTTCTGTCGTATTTGGTCTTCCCGTTCCCAGGTGAACTCAGGGCCGCGCCTAGAATTCCACCTGACCTTTACGATGGGAATACGACTCTGTTTCAATCGTTTGACCTCACGGTCCATGATTTCCATAGGTTCCTCGACAAAATGAAGTTTATCATCGATTTGAATTTCGTCGAGCGGTATAATCAGTGTCTCGTCAGACATACATTTCTTCAAGTTAGAAATGTGGAATGTGTTGTGTACGCTGCTAAGTTCAGCAGGAAGTTGCAGGCGGTATGCCACTGGACCAATCCTTTCCAGGATTTCGAATGGTCCGATGTATCTAGGATTTAGTTTGCCTCGCTTTCCGAATCGAATGACACCCTTCCACGGTGCCACTTTGAGAAGTACCTTGTCCCCTACCTGGAACTCAAGGTGTTTGCGTCTCACGTCAGCATAGCTTTTCTGACGATCACGTGCAGCTTTCAACCGGTTTTGAATACCAACGATTTTCTCAGTAGTTTCTTGAATGATATCTGGACCCGTGAGTTGGGAATCTCCTAACTCAGTCCAACAGACAGGTGATCGGCATTTACGCCCGTAAAGTGCCTCGAAGGGTGCAGCCTTTATGCTGGTATGGTAACTGTTGTTGTACGAGAACTTGCACAACGGTAAGTGATTTTCCCAAGAAGTACCGAAGTCAACTACGCAGGCTCGTAGCATATCCTCCAGTGTTTGAATAGTTCGCTCGCTTTGGCCATCGGTTTGCGGGTGATAAGCAGTACTCATATCCAGACGAGTACCAAGAGATTTCTGTAGTGATTGCCAAAAGTTAGAAGTAAAACGGCTGTCCCTATCCGAGATGATCGAGATAGGTACACCGTGTCGCGAGATGATTTCTTTGACATAGATGCGAGTCAGACGCTCCATCTTGTCGGTTTCCTTGATGGCCAGAAAATGAGCAGATTTCGTGAGACGGTCCACGATCACCCAAATGGTATCGCAACCATTCGAAGTTTTTGGTAGTTTGGTAATGAAGTCCATGGAAATCTGTTCCCATTTCCATTGAGGAATTTCAGGTTGTTGGAGCAACCCCGAGGGTCTTTGGTGTTCGGCCTTGACTTTGGAACAGGTTAGGCATTTACTGACGTACAAGGCAATGTCAGTTTTCATGTTAGGCCACCAATACAACCCTTTGACGTCATGATACATCTTATCAGAACCAGGATGTATAGAGTATCGAGATTTGTGAGCTTCAGCCATCACTAAATCTCGCAAGTTTCCGAATTTGGGTAACCACACCCGGTTAGAGAAGTATCGAGTTCCATCGGGTTTGATTTTGAATTGTTTATCCAAGCCTCGCAAGGCTTCATTTTTCAAGTTTTTCATCGTTGAGTGCTTCAAGTTGAGCGGTAAGGATTTGAGCAGGAAGCTCGTTATGAATTGTCATAGAAAGTGCTCGGACTCGAAGGGGTTTAACTCGTTCTTTTCGGCTTAAGGCATCGGCAACTACGTTAGCCTTGCCCGGATGGTATTTGATCTCGCAGTCGTAGTCACTAAGTAACTCAACCCAGCGACGTTGTCTCATGTTTAAATCTTTCTGATCGAATATGTGTTGGAGACTTTTGTGATCGGTGAAGATGGTGCTTTTCGTACCGTAGAGATAATGTCTCCAGATTTTCAATGCGAAGACCACAGCACCTAACTCGAGGTCGTGGGTCGTATAGTTTTTCTCGTAAATTTTTAGTTGTCGTGAGGCATAGGCAATGACTTTTTCTCGTTGCATCAACACACAACCAAGTCCTTGGTGTGAGGTATCGCAGTAAACTACGAAGTCGTCGGTGCCCTAGGGTAAGGACAAGATTGGTGCACTGCAAAGTTTGTTTTTCAATAGCTGGAAGGCTGACTCTTGTTTATCAGTCCAATCGAACTTCTTATCTTTCTGAGTCAGTGTGGTTAGGGGAACAGCTATTCTTGAAAAGTTTTCTATGAATCGGCGGTAGTAACCAGCAAGACCTAAGAATTGTCTCACTTCGGTTGGAGTGGTCGGTGACTCCCAGCCCTTGATTGCTTCAATCTTGGCGGGATCAACATGAATTCCTTGGCTGTCAATCACGTGCCCGAGGAATTGAACGGTTCGAATCCAGAACTCACACTTAGAGAATTTGGCATATAACTCTTCGTGTTTCAGAAGTCCAAGAATGGTTTTCAGATGTTGAGCATGTTCCTGCTCGTTGCGCGAGAACATCAGTATATCGTCGATGAACACAATGACGAATTTGTCAAGATATGGTTTGCACACCCGATTCATAAGGTCCATGAATACGGCCGGTGCGTTGGTCAACCCGAATGGCATCACTTGGAATTCGTAATGCCCATAACGAGTTCGGAAGGCTGTCTTTGGGATATCATTGTCACGGACTCGGAGTTGATGATAACCCGACCGTAGATCAATCTTTGAGTAAACACTCGATCCCTGGAGTTGGTCAAACAGGTCATCGATTCTAGGAAGTGGGTACCGATTCTTTATGGTTAGCTTATTCAGCTCTCGGTAGTCGATACACATGCGGAAAGATCCATCTTTCTTTTTCACGAATAAGACCGGAGCTCCCCAAGGTGAGGAACTTGGTCGAATGAATCCTCTGTCCAGGAGTTCCTGTAGTTGGTTAGACAACTCCTGCATTTCGGATGGTGCTAAACGGTAAGGGGCTCGTGCCACGGGTGCAGCTCCGGGCACAAGTTCGATTTGGAATTCAACTTGTCTAGGTGGCGGAAGTCCGGGCAAGTCTTCAGGAAAGACTTCCGGGAAATCCCGCACGATCGGAACATCCTCAAGTCGCTTCTCCTCCGACTTCTTCTCCGTTACATGTGCGAGGATGGCTTGATACCCTTTTCGTAGATATTTTCTCATTTTCAGACAGGATACAATATTCAGATTCCGTCTACCGGTCTCCCCTTGTAGGACTAAGGTTCCACCGGAGACAAGAGGTATGCGAACGAGTTTGTCATGACAGATGATTTCAGCTCGGTGCTTGGATAACCAATCCATACCGACAATAATATCGAAGCTGCCGATTTCGACAGGGATTAGATCAATGGAAAACGTTTCGTTCGTGAGGTTAAGTGTACAGTTGTGTATGATGCTATCAGTCTCAATCAGTTTGCCGTTAGCTAATTCTACAATGTATTTAGCATCTAAGGCAGTGGGAGTTATGTCAAGTAAAGGGCTAAATTTCTCAGAAATGAAGCTTCTATCGGCACCGGTATCAAATAATACAGAAGCAGTAAGGTCGTTGAGAAGGAACGTACCCGTCACAACATTCGGGTCTTGTCTGGCTTCCCCAGCCTTGATAACGAATGCTCTACCACGAGCAGGGTTGTTGTTGTTTTTCAGCTTTGGGCAATCTTTCCTGAAGTGCCCTGAATTTCCGCACCCAAAGCAGGCCTTTGGTGCATTGGTGTTGGGGGTAGAAATGTTGGTTCGGAAATCCTTGGCTAGATGCCCGAACCGTTTGCAGTTGGAGCAAGGGCAAGAACCGTCATGATGGCGGCTGCATTTGGAACAGTAAGGCTTGTTCCCGATGTACCCTTTCTTTTCCGAAGTCCCCGATGAATAAGCCTTAATGTACTCAGGCTTTTTGTTGGAGGTTTGGTTGGATGAGTTGGGGTTACCTTCCCACTTGCGTTTGTTGTTTGCAGATGGGGTTGAAGTTGTGCCACGGCGGACAGAATTTGCCGTTAGTTCATGGGCCATACGGATGGCGCTCTGAATAGTACCCGGTTTGGATGAAGTCACCAGGTCCTGTAGTCTCTCGGGAAGTCCATCAACGAATTTCTCGATCCTCTTGTACTCAGGATCGACCATGGTTGGGCACAGAAGTGCCAGTTGGTGGAAACGGTTGGTGTATCCGGTGATGTCATCACCCTGCATCTTGTGGTTCCAAAATTCCATTTCTAGCTGTTTCAATTCATCCCTGGGGCAGTACTCGCCCCTCAACATTTCTTTCAACTCCTCCCACGGGAGTTGGTAAGCAGTAGCAACACTCACAGTCTGGGCATAAGTGTTCCACCAGGTGAGTGCGGTGTCAGTAAAAGTACTAACGGAGAACTTAACCTTATCTCCCTCCGCACAGTTGCAGATAAGAAATACAGACTCAACTTTCTCGATCCAGCGTACTAGACCGATAGCTCCCTCGGTACCTGCAAAGTTTAGAGGTTTGCAGTTCTGGAAGTCCTTGTAAGAACAAGGTTTAGCAGCAGAGGTTTCAGCGGCATCGCTGTTCCTCGTGGAATTTGGTGGAGTATTCCGAGCCAAGGCTTCAGTAACAGCCTGGGTTATAAGGGAGGTAATCTGGGCATCTGTGTATGGTCTTGTCTTTGGCGGCATGATTCTTCAATAAAAGAAATGAAGATACATGAGATTTTGTAGGAATTTGTAATTGTCACAGATGTACATGTATAAAAGCAGTAATACATAACATCAACATGGAAAAATGACAATTATTATGAGTTGAAATATCAAGGAATATTTGATGGATAACGCGAGTTCAAAGGTTACATCCTAAAGAGATATTACAAAAGGTGTCGGGAATTGTTACATCCGACTAGTTTATAGAATAGCGCTAGATAGTCATTAGATTACGAGACAAAGACTACACTAGTCTTGATGTAGATTAATCTGTTCCATCAGCGCGACAAGGCGGTCCACGGTTTCTGCCAGCCTGTTGGTTTGCCTGGCGTTGTTTTCAACTAAGGCCAGTCGTTGTGCTAGTACACGAGAGTGATCCTCAGTCTCCTGTGAACGTTGTTCACATTCCTCTAGTCGGTTTCTTACAAGTTCATCCGCACCTAATTCGGTGGTCATTGAGTCCTGAATTATGCTTACAGAGAGGCCGGTATCTTCTTGTTCTCGCTGGAGTTGTGATATGTGGTCAAGAGCTTGACGAAGCAGGTAGGTCATTCGGTGTTGTTCCAGTTCAAGATTTTCGAGTCTTTGCTCCTGACGGCGGAATTGGGTAGCCAACACTGGCAACGTGAGATGTGCCAAGTCCTGAGAGTTATGAACAGAATAGGGGCTGTTTCGAGGCGACCTTGTGTTCCTCCTGGCTACTCGTGGGTTCCGTAACCCATGTGAGTGAGAGTGTGACGGATTAGGTGGTGTGTTTGCCATTCCTGTGGCAGAGTGTAAGTAAGACGAGGCTAATATATATATACATATATCATATCCAGCCTAGTGTCTAGCACGTATCAAGTAATGGTCCGGTTCTCTCGTGGTCAGAGTCAACTAACGTATCCCCGTTCAACATACTCATTTCAGATCTCACATCATCTTTCCTTAATTGTACATAGTTGATCAGGCTATGTTAAATTAAAGTCGTATGCTGTAATTCCTGAACCAGTCATGCCTAATGAGAGAATACTGCCTAACGGTCATAGTCTAGGCCCACTAAATGCAACCTAGTTCACTATAACCTTAGGCTCTGATACCAATCTGTAACACCCCCGAAATTCACTGTTTTGCGGAAGCATAATTTGGGGTGCTACTAATTAAATATCACAGCACAAAGATAAAGTAAACGACATCTATATGCAACGTTTGTAAATTGGTTACATTCCATAGATATAATGTTTGAAAACTTAGTGTTTTCGTATACAAAAATGTAGTTTCCCTAGAGTCCGCGCGTATAGCGGGAGATTCTATTACATAATCAAAATATACAAAAGATAATGCTAAGAATCTCCGTTAATGCAGTTGTGTTGAAATCATGCGACTCTAGCTAAAATCCTGGAGTAATCCTACTCCATCCGGGTACCTGAGAAAACATGCTAAAAAGTGTCAACCAAAAGGTTGGTGAATCTCACAGGTTTGTAAGTAATATCAGCTTTGAACACAAGATTTCATCAGTAATGCCCGCAGGCGTAAAATCAGCAATTTCAATCCAGAAATCGTAAACCAGTATTTGTAATCCCGCAAATGTAAGTAAGTAAGTTTATACCGTTGCCATGAGGCTCATAATCGAAGCTTAACCCGTAAATAATATGTTTGCTCCCGTGACATGCTCGTAATTGAGCAAGCATCAGTAACGAATAAGTTGTCACCCGTTTATACGTGTAAATCGGTACGTGGCAGCGCTACTGCCCCGGGTGGGGAGGGTCATTTCCCTAATGGATCCATTAACTACTGTTCGCGCTTAAGTCCATAACTAACGATATATGATGGAGAGACTTCTGTAAATAGTAATTAACTCATGCAATTCCGTTTGGTATAGAAATCAGTTTAGTACTTGTGTTCAGGAAAAAATCAGTAGCATGTATCTCCCCCAATAAGATAAAGCAGTAAAAGTGGGGCCGTAAGACTCACATGAGTCTTGTAGTAATCAGTTGCAATTAGCAAGTAGTAAGTAAAGCAAGTAGGTTCTCTGAACCCGTAACCTTCAAATGCCTAATCATATGAAGTTATGTAAGTATGCGTCTCACGAGACGTTTCGTTTAGTTGTACACAACTAGTATATCCAGTGTTTGTCCGTATGTTTGTAATTGTTTGTTTGTTGGAAAACATGTTTGGCCCGTTGGTGACGGTTTGTAGCAAAAATTCTAAATTGTTGACTTTGCTACAGTAGATTTGCTACAGTACTGCTACAGTAAAATTTGACTTTTTTGTACAGTAACTTTGACTTTAAAATTCTGGTTTTCTGTGTTTTTGCGACACAATCTGCGACACTAAAGTTGTAATGCGACACAAAGGTTGTGTCGCATGAAGGATGCGACACAAGAGCCCTGCGACACAGTGGTTGTGTCGCAAAAAGCTTGCGATGCTAATTCAATAGCGACATAACGGTTGTGTCGTATAAAATACGACATAGTATGCGACATAGAGTGCGACACAATATTGTGTCGCAAAGATTACGACACTAAAGGATCAGTACGACACAAGGTGCGACACTAATGGGTTTATGCGACACAGTGTGCGACACAAGGCTTGTGTCGCATGTATGAACACCAGCCCAGAAACTTTCGGGTTTCAAGAATTTTCGACCAAAAACGCAAATCTAACCCATTTTTGAGCTATAAAATCGTGTATTATTCATGTATTAGGTTATATCTAAGTTGTGTACACATCAAAACATTAAAACATTACACCAAATTGAATAGATCTAAAATTTTAGGAATTTCTTACTTTTGCAAATCGAGCTAAATGGAGGATGAAATGGTGAAAACGATCTTGATATTCTTGCTCCACTCGTGATGGTGATTCCGAATATGTAATTCTCGTGGTCGAGATTTGATGTCGAAAATTTGGTAGTATTTTTAGTGAGAGTGTTTTTGAGGTGTGTGTGTTTTTGGAGAAGTGAAAATGAAAGGAAAAGTGAGGAGGGGGAAGGGTGTAGGCTGATCCAAAGGAGAAAGGAGGGGAAAATACTCCCCAAAACCCAGTGTTGACTCCGTGTCCTAATCGTTTATTCACTAGTTTTTAATATTTAACCAAACGTTTATATTTTAAAATGTAACTAGAGTATTTAAATAAAAATACATTGAAATTAATAATAAAAACATTTGTCGCAATATTTTAATTATTAAGTCGCGTTTATTACGTTTTGTTGCGTTAGTTAAAATGTCGTCGTGATGATATATAAATAATGCTCGTTCGGTTGCGTATTTTATATAACAAAATACGTTCTCATTATTTAAGTAAATTTTTGTCACCAACGTCCAAGTAAACTGTGTCGGACTCCGTCCGGTTAATTCGTACGATTTATCCAAATCGCGTAAGTACACACACATATATATAAATCACCTTATATATATATACAAATAGAGCCTGTAATTAGTCCTATTACATACTAATTACAACTAGTTACAAACAATTAGGCATAATTAATTATCCTAATTATGCAGGTGTTACAGATTATTCTCCAACACGTTAAGGATGTTATACAATGGCATATGCGCTGGAAGCCTGAAACAAAAAAGATAAAACATGAGTGATATTTCATAATTTAACATAAGGAAAGCCTGAAGACACCTTGTACATATAAAAACTTGCCTTGGGATTTTCCTGATAGAAACGTCACTAACTGGAGTCTATGTTTCTGCCCTAACTTTAAGAAGGCTTGTCACCTACTTGGTAAACATACGAAGAAAACCCAATTTAAAAGATACCAATGCTACATTAACAAGTTGAAAAATATAAAAGTTGGGACACTGTGCAGAGGTGGCAACATGGGTGGGGCGGTAACAGGTCATACGATTTTGGGTTAAAACAGGTGAATCTTGGCGTGGGTTAAGATAGGTCAGGTTAGGATGGGTTAACCTACAACCAATGTTTGTCCATTTTGCAAAGAAAAATTATAAACAATTAATATGATTATAAAAATAATATTATTACTATATCAATTTAGATCCTTTTATGACAACATTTAATATAAGCTATGAGCTGGTAGAAAAAAATATATACTATGAAGATTTGAGTCAAACTTTTGAACACGGAAGGTGTAACATGACGTGTTTTGAGTCAGAAAGCTAGATCTCAGTTACATTGTCCTGGTGAATTTAAGTCTGTAGAGTCTACCAGTGAGATTAAGGTTTGTAAGTGAGGTTGTACTGCAACCATTTTGTGTTTCAAAGAATAATTGCATTATTGGAACTTCAAAATAAGACACTTTGGACGACAATCAGTATGTTCCCTTTTTATTATGTTTGACCTGTTTAAGATGAATATAACCCCAATGAACACATTCATAAGAAAACAGATCGAAATTGCCACCTCTACTATCTAGATCTTCCAAGCATACCCGTAGGAGTCGGATGATGTTTTTCGGTTCCCTGAATAGACAGGAACACGGCTATGGTCTTTGGTTAGGATTCTTATAATGCTTCCCTGCACAATATATGGTACATGTAAACTGATAAAGCATTAACATTTCAGCGTGTTCGTCGTTGTCTAGTACTGCAAAGAAACAAAAAGAATTGTTATCAGAAAGAAAAAGAAGCATAGTACTCACCAATCCAATTTTGAATTGACATCTTACGAGAATGTCGATTCAATAGGAGACATGGCCTCCTCTGCAGTCTGCAAAAATCCCGTATGTCATAGTAATGACATTATCCTTTTAATAATATCGCAGTACAAATATACAAGCAAACAATACTATGGCTCGCCTGAGCCACTCAGTCTGAGCTCAATTTGTGTGACTCGCTAAATCGACTCAAGAATCAAGTTGATTTACGGTTAATCAAGTGGACTTGCATGCAAGCCAGACAACTGAGTGGCTCGGGCATCAGGTCTTTTAAATTCAAGGATCTTAACCAAAAAGAAAAGAAAAAAAAGATGGAGACATTTGGCTAACAAGATGCATATCTAGAACCCAATTGCTCAAAAGATTGATTTCACATATATTTTTTATAATAAGAGCTTTCTCTAGAGAAATTTACTATCTACAGGGAATTTGAATAAAAAAATACATTTATATTCCAACTGCAGCATATACCTTTTCCATTAGATCAAGTGCTCCATTAAAATTGTAGCCACATCATGTTTATGTTCATCCCCTTTACCAGCCTATAAAACTAAAAGAGTTAGATTTAAATGAGCTGCAACCATATTTCTTAGTTGTGTGCAGACATAAACGTATGTATTCTTTCTACTTTGCACCATAAAACGACATGTCGGGAAGGATTACCTCTTGGCTATGAATGGAACAAGGGCTTTCAACTGGGCACGCCGAAAGAGGGTATTATTATGCCCTATTAAAACATCTTAAACCTGCACATTTATCAGCTCTAATAGTAAATGATGTAAACCTTCTCTGGAATACTTATTGACGCTTAAGAGGTAACTACATGAAACAAATTCTTTGGATAACATACAGGCATACAGCTATTTAACAATTAAGATATAAACATTTTCATATGGACATTTAATCACATACTAGAAGAAGACCCGCGCAATGCAGCGGATACAATTTTAAATGTTGATGAATATATGTTGGGATTAGCCATTGCATAGTTGATGAGAATAATATGTCTCGATTAAAAAAGAAGATAAAATATGATCTTAATAATACATAGTATGACATAATATTATAAAGAACGTACACCTTTAAATAAAATGAAAAGGTAAATGGTAAGTTGAAGGGTACATCGAATTATTAATAGAATGCAAAGATAGAGTAGAGTTCAAATGAGTACATTAATTTTGAGTGAGAATAGGGGAATCAATCTTAACCACTCATTTTCATCAAATACCTATTTCTCCCACATTTTTGAAACTCAAATATCTCACAAACGGTAAGTCGAAAAATCACAAAACCTTAAACCCCAAACCCTAAACCCTAACCCCTAAACGCAACACTAATACGTGTGTTACTAAATTGTAAACCCACCAAAAAATTGAAAAAAAAAAATTGTCAGAATTATGCCTTGAGGGACGGTAAATCGAAGAGAATAAAACGCTGAATTTTATGGTGCAATTTTTATAATTCTTCGACTTTTCATTTGTGAG
Organism: Helichrysum umbraculigerum; assembly: GCA_949592205.1. Lineage (NCBI taxonomy): Eukaryota > Viridiplantae > Streptophyta > Magnoliopsida > Asterales > Asteraceae > Helichrysum > Helichrysum umbraculigerum. The sequence goes on from CATIUR010000005.1 coordinate 153,326,207, forward strand.
ATATTTAATTTTAAAAAAGATGGTGGAAATGGGTATTTGATAAAAATGAGTGGTTGAGATTGATTCCCTCATTCTCACACAAATTATTATTCTCATTTGAACCCCACCCTGCAAAGATACTTTAATGATTTGGTTTTCCCATTTTAAGGATGAAGTGTTTCATCAACAAGATGAGCATAAACATATGCAACATGATCAATTAAAATATTTTTGTATATTTATCTAACACCCTTAATGATTTGGTCATTTCATTTGAAGTCATTTTGAAAATTTATGCAAATTTATTGTTATAATTAGAAAAGCAAGTGATAATTTTTTTTAACTACAAGGTTTATGAATAAAACACAATAAAACTTATGAATAAAACACAAGGAAAAGAATTTATGGCGTGAGTACTTACAGATGGAATAGAATTCCATCAATATTTAAGCCATAAGAAATAGTATTCTCAGTATGTTAAATTAATAAATATTTGAAGAATTCGAGATAAAATATAAAATAAAATGTTTAAATATGAAGCAGTAAAGAATCCATTTTCCCATTCAAGATCTTGTTATTATTGACGATATTCAAATTATTATCGGTTATTTCCAAATTTCTAAATGCTAATTAATTTAGTTGGGGCAGTCTTGTCATTTTCAATCTAGTTAGGGGTAGTTTCGTCTTTTCTAAAGAAATTATGTAAACAATTTGTAAGGGTATATGATATGATCAACTTAACTTTACAAAATCACAATTATCACAAGCTAGTTACCATATATACAATAAAAGATCCAGTCTCAACGGGATCTCGAACCGTAGCTTCTTGTACCACTGATTACTTGTATTTGGCAAGCAAATTGGATGAGTAAAGATAAAGACCTGATAAGTAGAATCAATGGGTGACATTACAGTTCATTTAACGCTATATGCACTTCTAAGTTCAGTAAAGAAGCGATAACTCAACATTATAGAGGTGCATTCGGCCCATTTTGTTGTATCTAATGGGTCAAAAAATTATAAAAGCAGAACACGTCAAATGGGTCAAACCAGTTAGAAGTCGCCAAACTAATTCATCGATGCACAAAACTACTAACTAAATTTATTTATAAAAAAAAAAAGAAGCAATCATACTGAACACCCATTATTGATGAAAGTATTGTATGAAAAGGATTTCTCGTCAACCTAAGTCCACCCTGTCCATTTTGATCTCTTACAATTTTGCCACCTCTACCATCAAGAAACAGTAAAACATAGTAGATAGAGGAGATAGCTCACATATTGAGATGGAGAAAGTTTGGACAAACGATGTAGCTTTGAAAATATGCAGTTTCAAAGTGTAAAAGATATTTGTTTAAGATGACCTGCAATTATACAATTAGGTCTGTTTGTATTATTATACTTTCTTCTGTAGTCTTAAATGGAACAACAAAGAGTAAACCAAATTAGAAAGAAACTTACATCAGTATACAACTTTGATGCAGTTATAGGCTATCTAAAGCTTGTATACATGACACAAAACAGCAAAAATGTGACCATTTAATCCAAAGCAAAACCATAGGAGTCCCAAAAAAAAACATCTAGCTCAACTACTACGCAAGTTGCCCAAATGATAGCTAAACTAATCATCATTAACATAATGTAGATTCAATGGTGGTATCGAGATCCCATAGGCTTTTGGCCCATTGAGCTCTGTACACACACTTAGGTGAGAGCTCATTGTCACCAAATGAACCAAGCAACTCATTGACCTACATAAATATAAACAAATAAATGTGACCGACAGAATCTAACGGTTAACATGTGTATTCAAAAGGTTTAATGGCAAACTTGTATACCAAAACGTCGGGTTTCTCTGGAGTATCCCAGCAATACGCATGTCATGAAATTATGGTCACTATGTTTTCCCAACCCACTAACTTAACCAAACTCTATTACACAAATAATGATACACATTAAGAAGTGAACTCACTCAATAAAGAGAAAGACAATTTACAAACACAAGCGACTGACTGAGCGTAAAGACTGACGGTCATTTATTTTTTATCTCGAAGGAGCCATATGGTCAAACATGCATAGCTGTAACGATGCTCTAACAAGAAATCCTCGCCCAGCACCTACAACCATCAATCAATGCTTGCAATACATCAAAAGAGGAATTTAAGAAGTACATATCCAAAAAAACAAATGGCTATGAAGTAAGTTCAGGTACAATTGTTGATATATGATGGAGAATACTTTGCAAGTAAAGCTTACAACGATTTGAGTAGAAGCATTCTTATCGGGGATTGTTAGAGATATGTCGAACGAATACAAAGAACAAACTAAAGACAAATACGAAGTGAAAGCGAATATCAAATTGCAAATCAAACAAATCAAATCCAAAGGTAGCAAACAAACTAACAAAACACTAATTTTAATTCGACTCAAACACAAAATATTAATGTCTAAATGTGTTGTACAAAGCTATTAATGTCTATTTATAGACTAACCTAACACTAATTTTAATTCGACTCAAACACAAAATATTAATCCTAATCTAACACATTCTAAATCGACTCAAATACCAAACCAAATTTACCAAACAAACCCTAGAGTTTAAGTCACTTTCTAACAAGGATCCTGTCCACCAACGATCTATTGACAGTCTTTTGGTACTGCGAATCGACAAATACATTAACAATTATGAAAAAGGTAGCCAAGTCATGAATCAACTTCTTATAGAACTCAGCAAACAGATCCTTATTGCTGATGTAGGCAAGCAAGTTTACAACCTACAAATTAATTTAACTCGGATGTCAATGCATTTCTTACGGGTACATCGAAAGAATATATAAAATAGCCAACATACCTTCACAAGTGCGTCTTCAATAGATTCATCCCTCACTTTCTCACTACCATCCGAATATTCTCACAAAATGTGGCAGAATATTTCAAATGCCTCTTTGAGTGCCTAAAAAGAAAATTTGCAGATATAACAATAAGAAAAAGAGGAACTGTTGTCATCATGTAAACGTTTTACAAATGAAGTTCCAATACAAACCTTGTGGAAAAGAGTCTGATTTGTATAACAGTCATTTAGGTATGCCAGGTACTAATCATGGAACTCAATCACTTGTACCTAATTAAGGAAGAAACAAAGCGGAGATTAATATAAAGTCTTGATAATAGAATAAAACACATACACATCACCATCAAGTGTCCTCCTAGTTCTTAATAAAAATTTATGTATTGAAAATCAATAAAACCATCACAATTCAATCAAATAATGCAAAACCTTCACATGGATAGCTATATATCCACCGATTTTTTATCTGGATCGGGCGATCCCAATCGCGGTACGGTTGCGATCCGGATCGCCAGGGATCGCGAATTGAAACCCTTAATCGTCGTTCCCAATCGCGATTTCATACCGTACCGTTTCGCACCGGATCGCGATCTAACCATTCACGAATCGCCGATTTATACTTGTTGAAAACGCGTTTGATTGCTATGTAATACGCCAACCGTGGGAATTTGAAGGGTTCCAGTACTTTGTTTCTTTTGAAAGGGTTCCAATACCGTGGAAATAGTAAAAATCCCGGGGGTGCACTTTTGTTGAAGTCACTTTTACTTTTACTTGATGAAGTCATTTTTGTTCGCTCTGAATAGTAAAAACCCCGGGGGTGCAAAATGAATCTTATTTACACTTAAAGCTGCTAAAGTTTGACATACAATACATGTCTGACTCGTGAATAACTTGTTTATATGGTACACCGTACCAATTTATATAATACACCGAACCAAAATATAGGGTACATCGTACCAAAGCGAACCGGAATGAGCATACCCCCGGTCGTACAAGATTTTGAGAATTAGCGAACCGCGATCCCGTACCGGAGCAATCCGCGATCCATGTGACTATGAACAAAACCCTAAACTGAATATCGAACAAACAAAGTTTAAGTTAGTACGCATTTTAGCAAGAAAATAGTTAACATTTCAATCGAATTATTTATTTACTTAGCTACGCATTTTATCGAACACATGGTGTGCACTTGATCAACACTGTTATAGAACACATTAAGAATTTAAATGGCTTCAAACGTCACAGAAATGAAAATATTACAGATAATTAGATTCGAATTTATGAAGATGAAAGAATGAGATATCATGTAAACATCAAGTACTAAATAAACTAGGGATATCAATATTGCAGACATACATAATTTTCATACCTAATCATCATCCATATCATTTGTTTTATATACATAATATTAATATTATATATGATGTCATCATTAGGATAAATATGGAGATTGGAATCTAATCCAAAGGTTAAAATCACTTACGAGTTTTGTTTTAGAATTAGAATAGATAGATAGATTGAATAATAAAAACTTGTTAAAAAAGTAAAAAAAAAAAGTCAAAAATTTCAATCACTCACCTATTTCAAAGTTGGGAATATGCCAGATTTTGGGCCAGTAGTTGGATCCTTTTCCACGACCAATCCTTTGTTCCAGTTTTGGGCATCTAATGATAGTCAAATTCAAGAGTGATGGTAATAACATCTCTGGTAGATCTATAATGTTTGGGCACCATCTAATGTCAAGATTTTGGAGGGAAGTGAGGTGCTGGAGTCCCGTTGATATTGATTCCATTTCCTCAAATTCACATATCCAAAGAGTAGTAAGTGACGGAGGAAGAAGATGAGACAATTGATTAAAAGTACGTTCATGCCCTCCTCCACCACCATATAACTGTAGGTAAACAAGGGAGGCTGGTAATGTCATCTGATGGCCCCACTCTAATATGGGTTTCTTCAACTTCCCTATCCAAAGGAAACCCAATTTGGGAGGCCAATACGCAATCGGAGAAGGAACATCCATATTTGGACAGTTTGTTATTCCGAGAGTTGTTAATGAGGTAAGATTCTGCAGCTTAAGGTCAGGAAATGACACCATACCAGAACAATGTGAAATTACCAACTTCGTGAGGTGAATGGAGTAACTCAATTCATTGATCGATTTCAGATTATACCAATCTTCTATAAATACTTCTTCAAGCATTGGCATTATACTTAGGTTGCTGCTGATCGTGTTGTTAGTGTTTTCTCCACCAAACTCCTTCACCACTAGTAGTTCCACACACTTATGGATCGTCAGTGACTTGAGCTTCTGCATTCCTCCTGTTGGGAAGGAGACGTATGACATTGAACTACAATAACTGATACATAACGTCTCAATGCTAATCGGACAGCAACAACACTTCATCTTTTTACAATCCCAAATACATAACGTCCTAAGAGATGTTAGGAAGTTGCTCTCACAGTTATCCTCCTCCTCTTTCTCTCCTAATCTCAACAAATTTTCACAATAACATACTTCCAACTTTTTTAGATTCACAAATATCTTACTTGCTTGTGCTTTTGATTCCCACAGGTATCTTATTTCATTACAGTTAACCACGTATGCTTCTTCAACTTTACTAAGATATTTTGTAGCACTTTTCCAAACCTCATCGGTAAGCCCTGATATATCTTGTATTTCCAACTGGGTAATTGTTGAAGCTGCACGCACCATACTTCGCAAGACACCATCACCACATCCACTTACTTTTAGAATTTTCAATGAAGGTAGTGCTTCCACTGAGATGTCATCCAATTTAGGACATTTACTTATATTCAGCTCTCGAAGGCATGGAAACACTGAATCGACAACCCCACTATCAACGGTCGACCATACTCTCCACCGCAACATATCTGCAAAACTTAAAATTTCAAGTGCAGGGAATGCAACATTACTAGTGCCAAGTAAGTCTAGACCTATTTTTTCCACCTCAGCCATGCCTTGAATGAACAACTCCTTAAGTGATATTAGCCTCCCAAGTACAGGTAGAGATGTACACTTTGTACAATCACGTAGTGATACATGAACCAATTTGTGAAACGGGGAATCACCGACCCAATTTGGAAACTCTATCCCCGAATATGACACTATTTTGAGTTGTTTCAGAGTATCATGACGAGGTTTCAGTTCACTGAGGACTCGATAAGTTTCAAGTGGTTTCGTTGGAGAATCCTCAGATGCATCAGTACCCCATATCAGCTCTAATTTAGTAAGCATCTTTGACGATAAATTTGCGTCTCGTGCATGCATTTCATCTTGCACTTTCTCCAACCCCTGAATAGAAATTTCTCCCTGGAGATTCTCTAACTCTTTAAGCTTGGTTATATCGAAACCATCATCTACTTCTTTAATGATGATCTTGGTGAGAGTATGTAGGTTTTTCAACTCACTGATTCCTATTGGCATATGTTTCAAAAGTGGGGTATCACTCATGTCAATATGTCGCAATTTTTTAAGCTTTGATAAGCTCTTGGGAAACTTACTTAATTTATGGCAACCAAAAACAATCAATGTCTGTAAATTATACAGATTGCCCACATTATCCGGCAGTTCTACAATTTGGGTTCGAGATAAGTTAAGATACCGCAAGTGCTTCAAACTACCAATGAAACCTGGTACCTCCTTTATCTCAAAACCGCTCAAAGAAAGAACCCTCAAGTGTGATAGTTTGGGAAGTAGTTCAACCAAAATCTTATTCGATAGATAGAAGCGTTTCCAAGTTTCTTTCACTATGTTAGACGCTGCTATGAATGTTCTCAAGCTTTTAGTACATTCGAATGCCTCAAACTTTTGGTAATCTACATATTCCTCACGAATAAAAGACATATGGCGGTACCTTTTCAATGCTTCTGTCTTCATCTGAGTATTATCAAACCTGAAATAAAAATCTCCAGCAACAAATGTGGCCAAGTCATTCATGAGATCATGCATCAAAAATGAAGATTCCTCATTCGGCACATGCTGAAAAAAAGATCTGGATAACAAATCTTCAAAGTGTTCATCTCCCAACAATTCTTCTGGTGACTTTCTTCCGTGTGATTCGTTAAAAAACCCTTCTGCAATCCACAACAGAATGAGCTCCGCCTTGTCAAACACAAAGTCCTTTGGGAATAAGGAGCAATATGCAAACAATCGTTTAGAGCATGCTGAAAGCTCTTGGTAGCTTAGCCTAAGGGCTGGAACAATATCATCATCATTTTTTAACCGCCATATCTCACTATTCAACACGTGCTCCCAATCTTGTTTGTTTGTTTTTGTTCTCAATAGCCTTCCAATTGCTTTTAAAGCTAAAGGTAAACCACCACAATTTTTCACAATACCGTCACCATGTGGTTTCAACATCGGATGTGAATTAAAGTTATTTACATCCAATGCATGTTGAGCAAGTAAACACATACCATCATCATGTGGCAACCTGTCCAACTTGTATAGATGATCAAAACCAATTTGTCTTACCAATTCCTCCTTTCTGGTTGTCATGATAATTTTACTTCTAGGAGCCCCCGAACGAAACGGCTTTACTAGATTTTCCCAATCCTCGTACTTTTCACTCCAAATATCATCTAGCACTAGTAGAAACCGATTATCCTTAAGCTGCTCAGAAAGAGCTATTTGAAGCTGATTTACATCTGTAAATTTCTTGTTTTCCCCGGTCAGTGCTTGAAAGACGGTTTCGCTTATCTTAAAAACATCAAAATCATCAGAAACACAAACCCAGATGCGAAGTTTGAAGTGATCCTTCACTTGTGTTTCATTATATAATATTCTAGCTAAAGTGGTCTTACCTATCCCACCCATACCAACTATAGGTACCACCTCGAACTTTTCTTTGCATGGCTTATCGTCCGCCAACAAGTTCCTCAACAGCTTTACCTTTTCACTATCTCGTCCGACAATTACAGAATCTGGCAAAGACGTCTCATTTCTTCTACTCCTACTTTTTGGCTTTTCATCTTTCTTCATTAAACCTAGACCAGATTTTTCCTTCTCTAGATTTTGCAACTTGATGGCAATCCTATCTAACTTCTGATGCAATCTGTTACTTAGTAATAAATTTCCGCAACAAGTTGAGATGAACTTTCTTACCATTCTGGTGGTTGCTTCAGATTGTTCAGTCAGCTCGTGATGCATAGCATCGGTTGCCAAACTGTCAAGCACGTCATCAATATCGTAAGCCAGATGTTCGAGATTGTTGAGCCATCGTTTAACATCTTTATCAGCAACTTCCTTTTCAGAAGCATCATTAAGCAGATCTTGGATCTTGGACAACGTCTTGCCCAGATTCTTAATCTCGGAATGAATTCCCTTGGAGCGAACATATTGATTCAAAGCTTCATCGGCCAGCTTCCGAAAAACGACTTTGATGAGTTCAGTAGCAATGATTTCAGCCATTGTGTATATATGTGATGTATAAGGAATTGGAGAATATATTGGAGAGGTGAATGAAATGATTAATAATGAAACTTGCTAGAAAGATAAATTTCAGAATTTGTAATCTCAAACATTGTTATGGTCAATAATTTATATATATTCTGGTGGAAACTCTAAAGAGAAGTGATGGGTATAGAATAGTATAATATTACATTAACAAATTTAATGTAATATTATGCCAAACCATAGCGTTAAATTTAATTATAATTTTCGTTGCTATTATAGGGTTGAACTTGGAGAAACCAATCATTGGGGTTTTAGCAACTGCAACCCCATTGTTATTGTCAATAATTTCTAATTTTATATTCTAGCTAGTGCAAATTCGAGCTGTCAGGCACTCAAAGCGGAGTGCGGACTGCGGAGTGCGCACTGCGTAGTATTATTAATTAAATAACAAACACTTGTATGTTCTCTTATGAAATCATTGCGTTGTCATCATACAAAAAAGGTATTGAAAAATGGTTAAAAAAATTAATCCAGAAATCAATAGAACTAGTGGTATGTATATCGAAATAAAGTTAAAACAAAAGTGCATCTTTAGGGAAATAATATGCTAAGTAAAAGGAGAAATCACCGGTGAAATTCCGGCGACGTTGCCGAAAACTGATGACCTAGGGCTTAGTACTGATACGATAATGCACGGCGGAGACACTAACACATTCGTCGGAGAAACATCACCGAAGGTGCTGATTTCGCCTGATCGTAGGAATGAAACCAAGCGATATTGAATTTCCCGCCAGATATGTCAAGTTTGATATAACTGGACGGCCGAGATTTGTGAGGAAAAATGGACGGTTACAGATGTTCATGGTACCGAAAAAAGTTCGTCCACAGCTAGTTAGGAGTCCTGTGAGAGATGGTAGTACAAAGATGTGGTTATTGAATGATGATCAACACGGTGATGGATTTGTTAGAGATAGAGTTCCGGTGCCACGTGTACGGTGGTCGATTTGATCGGAAAGTTGACTTGTTAACTGATGATAATGATTAGTACGGAGTTGTATATGTTTTTGTTGATACTTGATAGTGTTGGACTGTTGGTATGACCTTTTTAGGGAGATATAGATATAAACTAGTTTTAAAACCCGTGAAAATACGGGTTTGAAGAAGAATCAAATTATATGATTATTTGAGATTATTTTGTGTAACTGTAAGAAATGTTAATATAAGTTTTATGTATTACATCTTGTATTATTTCGTGTCATAGGTAATTTAGTGATACGGTTATGTAATAATTGATAAAAGATAAAATATAATATAATAATTCAATTTATCATTATTACGTTTTGAAGGTTCTTTTTTAATTTAAAGCATATAATATAGTGGAGTGGATTTGAAATAATACACTGATACTTTAGAAAACTGAGTATTGAATATGATTAGAGGCAAATCATAAAACTTTGACATTTATATGTTATATTTTCACTCTATATTTGGATAGTAACTGCTTCATAATACTTAACAAACGTATGCAGTTAAAATCTATTCATATATATAAAACAAAGATTTTTTTTGCTTATGTGTCATCTTTTTAATCATTATATGATGATATGTCTAAAATATAATTACTCCTAAATTATTCTTCAAATTATAGGGATGCCACATGGCTTTCCATTTTTATTAATTTAAATATTATTATAAATCATTTTAAATAAATGTTAATATAGTTTAATCCCCACATTTTTATTTTTTTCGTTTTAACCCTTCTAGACCTACAATTTTTTACGAATACACGTAATACTTATTATTTATCTTTCTACAATTTATTATAATAGTTTGATTATTTTACTATATAGTTTGTTTATATAGTTTGGTTTATGTTATTATCTATTTGGCTCCATGTAATACTTGATTATATAGTTTGGTTTATGTTATTTTTCCTCCCTAATTTAGGAGGGTTGTTTTTTACATATGCTTTGCCTTGCCTTGCAAAAAAAAAAAGTTAACACTAATTCATTGGACTACTTACAAATAAACATATAGTTGTATTTTTTAACGATCGTGTATCGCATGGGCTAAAAGGACCTACAATTTTTTACGAATACATGTAATACTTATTATTTATCTTTCTACAATTCCTTGTGTTTTATTTGGCTCCATATATTAATTTCTACAATTTATTATAATAGTTTGATTACTTTATTATATAGTTTGGTTTATGTTATTATTTATTGGCTCCATGTAATACCTAATTATATAGTTTGGTTTATGTTATTTTTCCTCCCCAATTTGGGATGGTTGTTTAAAAAAAACACTAATTCATTGGACTACTTACAAATAAATATATAGTTTTATTTTTAACGACCGTGCATCGCACGGGCTAAAAGTCTAGTTATGTATATATAATGTCAACATACCCACAATTAAAATATACCACTTACACTCTATTGTCTTGAACTTCAACATAGCCCTTACAGCATAGCAACCTTGGACACCCTTTCACAAACTTTTAGCCAATTGACGCCCACTACTACAACAGTTTTTTACTTATGATCCCATTTGGTCAATTTCAGCTCACACATTATACACCAGAGCATGTTGTACCTTTTTTTTTTTTTTTGGCAAAAGATGATATATTGATTGAGCTTGAATTGAAATTACATTTGATGCAAGATGTCTTGCCATGATTACATAAAGAGCACACACTGAAATCCTATTGAAGTTAACCTATGAAAAAGAAACATTGAACTTGAAACTTGATTAAACTTGCTTGTTGTCGACCCTTGAACAGAGCATGTTGTACTTGGGTCTATGACCCATTGGGACCACATTAAATGTCTTTTCTTCATTCTTAATTTCATCCATTCATAAGAATGAATTTGTATTTCCTGCACCATTTCATTACAACTCAATATCCTACCACCAAAAACCTTAATATTTCTATTTTTCTATATTTGATAAGTTGTTATCCACACTACTACTTCCCAAGCTACAGCTTCATCCTTCCTACTATTTCCATCTTCCACGGATGCAAACAGATCTAGAATACTCAGCGTATAAATTCCTCATTTATTCCACCAATTAAAAACTTTGACCCAAATTATCATTACTCCGTTACACAACAAAAGTGATCAATATCTTCAACATCATTTTCACACCACGGACATAACAACAAATGGAGATCAATACCTCTTTTGTCGAGTTCTGTTCTGACTGGCAGTCATCTTTTCATCAGCCTCCTTACAAAAATATTAACTTTGCTTGGTACAAACATATTTTGTTTTGTTTTTTTGATTGGATGACCCATTTGCAAGTATAACACTATCAATCCTTTTAGCCACCGTCTTCACCACATATTCTTTTTCACCATCCGAATTCCAACGACATCTGTCCCTGTAATCAGGAATTGGTACAAACAGCGAAACCATATTAATTAGTTCATTCAACTCCCCCCAAGCCCTGCCACGTGGTTCCCTTACCCATTTCTGTAACACCCCCAAATTTACTGTTTAGCGGAAGCACGAATTTGGGTGTTACTAATCAATATACAAAGCACATAAGATATAATGAACGACCACTATATGCGTCGTTTTACATTTGTATTGATAAAACCAAAAGTTTACATCAAAAATATTGTTTACATTAGCTCGGTTGAAATTGAGATATTTAAGTACATAATTAATCTATACAAAATATAATAATGCAGCTAAATCTCTGATTGTTGCATGCTGACTCGAGCTAATTCGCCTTGATTGAGCAGTCCAACCTACTGTTGGTTACCTGTGATATATGCTAAAATGGGTCAGCGAAACGCTGGTGAGCTCACAGGTTTGTATGTCAACACATATTTGTATGAACCGCAAGATTTATAATTGAATTTATAAAGCAATTAAGCAAAATAAAAGTTATACAGCCATGAGCACATAGTCTGAGCTTAACTTGAGTGTCAGGTCCAATTAAGGAAACCCAACTTGAATGCCTCCTACGAGTGCCTAATCTACACTCGTCTTCCCAAATGCTAATACGTCCGTTTGACCAGTTAGTGCGTGCTAACCCGGACGAGGATTGTCAATCCTATATGATATCATATACTAACATTCACGCTACTACGTATTACCAGACTATGCTATGGAGGGCTTTAAATTGATTAGCTTGAAACTCATGTAGTATTTGATTTGATTTGTACTTGCGTTCAACTTGTAAAACAAAACGAGCAATAATATCACACCCCTGATTGAAAAGCAGTAAAATAGGGGTCATGAGACTCACCTGAGCCTTGAGTGTTTATTGGAATAAACTTGAATTGATTAGCTGTGATGTGTTGTCCGAAGACTTGTAACCTGAAGGTGTCCATGACACGCGATGGTTATTAATTGGTCAGGCATCTCGAAAGACTATCTTTTTAGATGTTTGTCCAAATTACCCCGATTTGGTTAATTGACTTGTCCAAATTACTAAGATTTGGTTGATTGATTTGAGTATTTGAAAACGTGTACGGCCCGTTGGTGATTGTTTGTAATAATAATCCCATCATTATAATTTTTGTCTCGAAACGTTATACTTGAATAGTATGTTTCAATGTATTTTAGAAGGCGTATCACACAAGTATTTGAAATTGTGCAAGTTCAACACTTGGTGAGAAATATGTTTACGGAATCTAAGTACGGGGGTCCGGGGGCAGCGCCCCTGGTAGCGGGGTCCAAGGGGCGGCAGCCCCTAGCGGGGTCCAAGCAGTGGCGGATCTAGAAATGCTAACAAGAGTATGCACTATACACTTGGATAGTCCAATATATATTTGAACTTTTTTATTCGGTACTCTTTTACGGTTCGGGTTTTTTTCACCTTACAGTTTTTCGAACCGCTAATAATTATGATAAATTTGAATAGACACCGGTCTAATTTTAAGTTTTTGGCTCATGTTGCATATAGTTACTTTACAATTATAATCTATGAGTAAAAAAACTCATATTGTAGTAAAATTTAAACCAACTTCCAAACTAATAACAAATAAATTTTAAGAAATCTAACATGTATTATAATATCAATTGATGAATAAGTTGTACTCTATAATTATAAATGGTATTGATAGATTTTTTGTTTTTTTACAATAACATAGTAGTAGTTGAAACGGTTATTTTTCATAATATTAGTAGTAGGTAATGATCCAAAAAAATACTTTAAATACGAGTATGTAGTCTTATATTATTCTACTACATACAAATGCTTTCCTTTTTTTTTATCAATTTTATAAATAAAGGGTTTAAATGATAAACACTATAAGAATTGAGGGGTTAAATGATACTTTTATACAATATAGAAGGAGGTTAAAGACAATTTCACAAAGTCCAAGAGTGGTGGGGCCGTGGAAGTTTATCTTCCTCAACACACCCCCTGCAAATCAATTCACCATTATTAGACAAATTTAAGTTTTTTAAATTTCTTATTAGGCATCAATAAAATCAAGTGGGAGTTGAGCTTTGTAAATTGCCAGGGTGTTCACCATTGTTTTTCTGGGTATGCACTCTATGTATGTGTTTCATAAAAACTTTAAAAACTATTTAATTTTACACTAGGTAGGAGTATTGAAGGGTATGCACTTAGATGGCTACAGATCCGCCTCTGGGTCCAAGGGGCAGAGCCCCTGGTTGGGGTCTAGCTGCCAAGTCAGCTTGGAAAATTTTTATTTCTACTATACTGCTTTGGTGAAAAACGCATCTGGACTTGAAATTGGGTGAAATCAAGTGATAAAATTTAGGGTCTCGACACTTAGTGAAAATCTGTGTTTTCTGGTTTGTGCGACGTTGGGTGCGACGTCGCAGTTCCTGACTGCGACGTTGAGCATGACGTCTCTATGTGCGACTTTCGCAATTTAATGCGACGTTGTGCGTGGCGTCGCTATATGCGACGTTGTTGATTTCTGCGACGTAAGGGCTTGCGTCGCTAAGTGCGACGTCGGTCAATTAGGGCGACGTAGTGGCTGATGTCGCTATGTGCGACGTCGTGATGTGTTTTGCGACGTCGCAGCTGACGTCGCACAAAGTCTGGGCCAAATGCGACGTTGCGGTCTGATGATCGGAATTTGTGTCGAAAACGAGTTTTTCGGCGACCATTCGGTCCAAATCTTTTACCCAACCCATATTTGGACATTTTAAACATATATAAACGATAAACATGTAAAAATGAGTGAAAACGAGAGGTTTCGACTTTTGTCGGAAAACTTACAAAGTGGCGAATCAAAAATCCGAAAAGATGAGGTTGTAGATCACGATGCGGTGAACGTTTTTCTCCAAAGGGCTTGATGATTTTGAAGTCGTTTAGTGGTAGTATTTTGTGATTTTTGATGTTGGTGGTGGTTTGAAGTTTTGAGAGAAAAAGGGTAGAGAGAGAGAAAGAAGATAGTGGAAATGAGGAAATGGGGTGGGTTTTCTCCCCATTTTTGGCAGATTTTTGGTGGGGTCCACGGGTGTGGGCTTCACCAATTTAATTCCCTGCGTTCGTGCCCCGTGCGGTGTTCGTTTTCTCGGTCGTTTAAACGTTTAACGATTATTTTATACGTTTAAATATATGTTTTAAAATACGAATAATTACCCAATAATTTTGTTGAAGTATTCTACCATGTACTTAATAATTATGTTATAAAATGTAACTTGTTTCGTTTGTTTGCGCGTTTACATTTTAATCGCGTATATGTTATTTGTACAATACGAATTGACTACTAAATATTATAGCAATAATATTTTTAATATAATTGTGTTATTAAATAATTTCATATTATTTAATAAAATGGTTCACTAACGTCCGTAATAGTTGTGTCGAATTACCTTCGATTTGAAACTTGTACGATTTAATCAAATCGTATACTTGTATATATTCAATAATATATATTACTTGATACATAAATTAGCCTAACACAGAACTAATTACATGTATTAAAACTTGATTAGGCACAAACTACTAGTCCTAATTTGACGGGTATCACAATTTCCAAACCCACATATATTCAACCCATCTACCTCTATCCTTTACCATGACACTTTTATCCCCTTCTAAATGATATAACCTACTGAACTTTTCTTTTAAAATGCAATCACCCACCCATTTTTCATCCCAAAATGATGTCAAACCCACATCACCAATCTCTTTTACAATAATTGAATTAAAACACCCACCCTTGTTTTCACTTTCAGCCCGGACCCGAATAATGCCACCCCAAGTACTTCCTTTCCCCCAACTATATTTTTGTCATGATTACCCAATCCCAATTATGGATCCAAATGTTTGGATATTCAATTCCACACAAAGTTCAATGAATAATTCAAATGGATATAGTAACACAAAGGTGCTACGGGGTGTAATTTCAATTCATACAACCTTCTGAATACTTTTATATTAAGATATTGGATAATTGTTTGTCCTATGAAATATACAGTAATATTCTATGAGATACATATTATAAGGCACATGAATATAGCAGTTGTTCATTACTATTTGTCCTGTTAGAATCGCAAAGATTTTCACAATCCGTGTAGTTTAAGATATATTCAGTACTCATAGAACTTTAGATCAGTATACTTTAATGAAATTAAACCGAAAGTACGAAGCTAAAAGATTA
Source organism: Helichrysum umbraculigerum (assembly GCA_949592205.1). Lineage (NCBI taxonomy): Eukaryota > Viridiplantae > Streptophyta > Magnoliopsida > Asterales > Asteraceae > Helichrysum > Helichrysum umbraculigerum. The sequence continues at coordinate 153,342,056 of CATIUR010000005.1, forward strand.
ACCTTTAAGACTAAGCATCGTCCTCCTGTTTGATGACATATTCTACAACACAAAGGGAAACAAATTAACAGCCAATATGCCCGCTGCAAAGCAAAAGAGAAGAACCATGCACATGAATTAACAGCCAAAACGGCAACCTTAACGAAATCATCTTCATCATTTCATCGAACACCTGGTGTGCATTCAAGAATCTAAATATTTTTTGTTCCACTTATTACTCTGTATATAATAAGTACTCTAAGAAAAACAACAAATAAAAAATTTCAAGCATAAATAGCGCGATAGAATGGTGAAACCATAGCAAATTGCAGCTCATACCTTACGACGTAGTTGGTCTTTATGGAAACCTACATTTGTTCATCTTCCTTCAACCTCTGAAAACGTTTCATCAAACATCTGGTGTTCGTCTCTCACACATTTCTTTATAATCGGGATCCATAACCTGTAAAAGTTAAATTGAAGAAAGATAACATTAGAGATAAGAATATAAGCAAAATCAAACCCACAAATGGTGAAGTGTAAAAACCCTAGAAACTGAAAATAGAAAACAATATGACCAGGAAAATGAAATTTTAAAAAAAACTAAAATGAAGAGGAAGAAGATCTAGACAGAGATGGTTTCAAAACCTAAAGAAAGGAATACCAAGAAACAAATAAAATGGAGAGAGATCGGTTAGAGAATCAATTTGAAAAAATGGTGATTTTCAAGGAAGTGATTTCCAATGAAACGTGCTACTGAAAATGGCAGACAAACCAATCACATTGAAGCTTTTTGTGTACGTATTAGCATATCGATATAGCCCTCATTTTTTCAAACGGGAATTGGAAAAATCATCATCAAATAGTAATTAATACCAAAAGAATTATTTCAGATATATTTTTACGCCATATTAAAACCTCAATATTAGACATCATCCTTTTAACCACGGTGTGACACGTCAGCAGCAAAACATACCTCATGACTTGACAACTCAGCTTTATGACATCAGCGAAACCCCCCTTTATTAGATAAGATAGATAAATGATAATGATATTAAATAGATAAATATAAATAAAAAAAATGTATAGCAAGATGGCACTTTTAGTGTCTAGTAGCTAGTATGTGGATACTGAGATTTTTTGAATGAAGTGTTACGGTTTTGTAAATGGTGATGATTCGTACACCACCTCTTTTTAGCCGTACACCACCAAATGTGCTTCAGGATGTTGTACTGTACAAAACTGTAAAGCGCGTTAGTGGTGTATGGCTAAAAAAAGGTGGTGTACGAATCACCACCCTTTTGTAAATGATAATGAGAATGAGATATGTGTGTTTTGTAGTTATAGATTAATGTATCTTTTTTTAATTGAAAAGTAACTTAGATACAAATAATTTACAAAATTTGAGGTACAAAATAATGTGTAATATGAGAAAATAAAAAAATAAAAAAAAGAACGTGTGCAAATTATACCACATCAGTTTGTAACTTTAATTTGTATAAGTTATTTGTAAGTATAGATTTATAATCAACAATAATAGGTAGTTATTAGATGAAATTTGTATAAGTATGATTTTTATGTGTAAAAAACCTTTTGCATGTCAATAGGTAGATGCTATATTATATTGGGGCTGTTTACTTTTTTTACTATTAAGTGTTGTTTACATGTTATGTTTGTTTGGATAAACATATCTGTTTATAACAAGTGCTGTCTAAGTAAATGTAATTTTTTTTTTTACCAAAAAGATAAAGTTTAATGATATAAAGTTTGAATAAGAAATGGCGTGTTCAAAGTCTATTGAAGAAAAAATTGTGAAAAAATGTATATTTATCATTAAGTGTCTTTTTTTGTAAGGGCTTCATTTTTCTTCATATTTCAGAAACAGACATTCCATTCAGATTAAGTAAAAAAGAAACAGCAATTTATATGTCTTGGTTAAGAAGTATATGAAAACAGACCATTAAGTGGAAAGTAAAGTTAATCTAATAAAGGATGATTATTATGTAATATTTTATGTCTGAATATTGGGTTTGGGATATTTCGTTGGATATTACCCAAACAGATAAATACAATCTTTACTTAGAAATGTAACTACAAACAAAGTTTGTACTGTGTAGCATTCACAAAACAATATTTTTCATATAAAATCGACAATTTTCGTATAATATCTTAATGATTACTAAGACGCCATGCAATCATTGTTTAAGATCATCATTCATTACGTTGTCTGTGTAATTAATCACGGATTCAGTCACAACTAACCAACGGTTTGAAGGTGGTAGTCATAACACTCTTTGTTATAGCACCCGATGAGCTCCTAATTAATAGCGTCTATAGACGATGATAATTTCAATCAAGATATTGATCTCTACTTTTTATATTCATAAGTAGAGAGTTATTCAGAGCTTATTAATAATAACATAAGTTTTGATAGCAATTTTATAGAGAGATGTTTGGTTGATGGAATCTCTTGATACTTGTATTTGAAATTCCTCAAAATGTTTTGTTAAATCGGATATTTTAATGAGGGCTTGAAGTTGAAATCTCATCAATGGGTTTCCTATCGGGCTACTTTCCCGGTTTATCAACTATGTTATTGGACCTAGAGACCCATCAAACTTGGGCTTCATTGGCTAGATGTATCATTGGATATAGGCGTTAGGGGTGAAAAAAAAACCCGAAACCGGAACCGAACCCGATTTAAAAACCGAAACCGGAACCGATTTGGAACCGGTTTTTGAATACCCGGTTCGGGTTTTACTAGTACCCGGCGGGTACCAAACCGGGTACGGCCCCATACGTTTTAAATCGGGTTGGACCCGGGTTGCACCCGAACCGGTTCCAAAAACCGGTTTTAATACCCGGTTTGTACCCGGTTTTTACACTAGCCGTTGTGTTTGAGCTCCTAGCCGTTTTATATCCGTTTTTTTTGCATTTTTTTACCATTTTGCCATCCTAAAACTAGTATAAATAGATACCTTGGGTTTGGGTTAGTTACAACACTCAAACTCACTCATTCTAGTGAAAAAACACTCAAAACGCTTACGATTTACATACGAAACTCTCAAAACATTACTCTCATCCTCTCAAAACGCTCTCATAATGGCAACTCAAAGTTCCTCAACTAACGATTTTGTTGGTTCGTCAAATGCGTCAAATGCACCAACCATTGTTCAAGTCTTTACAACAAAACGTAATCCGGAGATTTGGTGTAACTTTGACAAAGTTTTGTTGTCGGATGGTTCGACTAAAGCACATTGTAAACGATGTGGGAGTTTTTTAAAAGCCGACTCCAACTCAACGTTGAGCAAACATACTTTAAAGTATTGTAATGCAAACAAAACTAATCCGGAGGAGGGTCAAGCAACCATGTCACGGGATGGAGGTATTTTCACATACCAAGCGGATCGTTGTCGAGAAGCATTTGCCGGCTTTGTGATTCAAGAAGCTTTGCCGTTCAACCACTTCGACAACCCTCGGCTTACTAAGGTTATTCAAAATACTCTTCAACCCCGATATAATCATGTATCACGTCTTACTCTTAGACGTGATGCACTTAAATTGTGGAAAAATGCTAAAATTCAACTAATAACCGGTTTTGAAAACTTAACTATAAGTGTATCACTAACAACCGATGTTTGGTCGGCTCCTCATGGTTTGCCCGGTTCGTACCTTTGTGTTACCGCACATTGGGTTGATCCCTCAACTTGGCAAATGATGAAACGTACCATTGCTTTTGAAGACTTTGAGTATCCTCACACGGGTCAAAATTTATTTTGCATGTTACGGGATGTAATGAAAATGTTTAAATTAGAACAAAATGTTTTTTCTATCTCGTTTGATAATGCGAGTAATAACACAAACGTCGTTCAAAAATTAATACTAAAATACAACCCACCTTTGAAAGGCATTTTCTACCATAGTAGATGTGTTGCACACATAATTAACTTGGTTGTGCAAGACGGGTTAGCGGTTCGACAAATAAGTGAAGTAAAAGACGCGTATAAAAACATGTTGCAAGATATATTTTGTAAGGGTAAGGCTAGATACAAACTTTATATGAAATTGTGTAAGGATACGGAGAACATTTTTTTAACCCCTAATTGGGACATGCCCGTAAGATGGAATTCGACATACAACATGTTTGTATGTGGTTTACGCCAACGTGAGACTTTAAAAGCTTTTCATTTTCAACTTGTCCAAAGGGGTTATGCTATAAACGAATTTCCAAGCGGATCTTGGGATGTTATTGAAAAGATAACCGAATTGCTCAAACTTTTTAAAACCGCAACTACTTTGTTATCGGGTGTTTATTATCCCACGATTCACTTGGTACTTAAGCAAATTTTTTTAATGTGTTCAAAACTAAGCGAATACGAATTTATTGATACTTTATACGCACAAATGGTGGCTCCCATGAAAGAAAAACTAAGAAAATATTTTAAAGAAATGCCACCGATAATTAGTTGTGCCGCCGCAATAAACCCATGCTTAAACGTTTCCGGGGTGGAATTGCTTATCGATAACATTTGTAACGATTTGAAATTGAATGACGAGGACCCATTTTTTTCACAAAATACAAAAAAAAACATTTTAACAAATGCTTTCAAGATTTATTTACTCATTATTTTCAATTATATGGTTCAACAAATCCTTCTTCTAGTTCGGCTTCCACAATGTTTGGTTCATCTTCCTCGCGCGATCCAATGCTTAACTTATATAATAGTTTAAGACAAGAAAATCAAAAACGGGCAAGGGGTGAAGGTAATCAAACGAACACTAGCGAATATGGGAGGTATACCGGAACCGATTTTTTAAACACTATACAACCCGATGAATTCGCACAATTTGATATTTTGGCTTGGTGGAAAGGGAGGGAATCTCAATTTCCCGTTCTAACTATCATGGCCCGAGATTTACTAACCGTCCAAGCTTCTACGGTAGCTTCGGAATCCGCTTTTTCTCTTAGTGGCAGGGTACTATCTATACGAAGAACAAGACTCATACCGGCCTCATTAGAGATGTGCATTTGCTTGAAGGATCACTTAGACGCCGCGGAACGTATACAACACATTTCTAGTCTTGAAGGTGAAATGGAATATGAAGGAGATATACACGATATCGAGGTGCAATCGGGTATGGCAATATCACTCTCCGATGAAGAAATTGCTCTTGATGAAGCTTCGCGAGAGGCTAACACCGATGAAGATTACGACCTTTGAACAATGAAGACTACGCATTTGAAGATGTTAGAAGACTTGAAGATTAATAAAACTTGAAGATTTTGTGAAATAATTGTGTATATGTTTTATGAAGATTATGCAATGATCAAGTGTTGTTGTTATGGTCAAAGTGTTGTTGTTATGGTAAACGGGTCAAAAGGTGTCCAAATGGTTCATGAAAGTGTGGTTATGTCAAAACGAGCGATGGTGTAATTATGTAGCGGCTTGCAATTGCTTTAGGTGTTAAATGTATGTTAAAATATGTTGGTAAAAAATGAATTTCTGAATGTGAGTCGTTTGTGATTTGGTATGGTCACCAAAAGTGTCCGAAATGACCAAAAATTGGTCACACGTCCGAATTCTTCGTTAACGTGAAATTTGAAAAAGTGTAAAAATGGAAAGTTTTATTTTGTTATAGTGGAGGTGTCTGCAAAATTTCAGCTTCTAAGTATTTTCGAGTAAAAATTTATGCGCGACGGAATTTCGATTCTAAAAATTCTGCATACAAAACATTACCCGGTGCGTACAAGTAGTACCCGCCGGGTACAAAGGTTAATTTCATAACATAATTTAGCTAGCCTTGAGTACCCGCTGCGTACAAGTAGTACCCGCCGGGTACTATGTATTTACCCGTTCATATTCACTCCGGGTAGTTCATCTTTTTCCGGGTACAAAACATTATTACCCGCCGGGTATAAGTTGTACCCGCCGGGTATTCTCGCTTTTCTGGTTATTCCTGGAGCAGACCCACGCTTTCCACACAACTACAATAACCAATTTTCTCTCCAAAAAACGGCAGCAACACCACCAAACCCCTCACTTAACCATTTTTGAAGCAAAAACTCACAAATTAAACCGGCAAAACTCTTCTACAGCATGTTTAAGGTATGATTATCAACTTTTTAATTCAAAACACTTAGTTTTCATGGATTGATTGAAGTTTTTAGATTTAGGTTTTCTTGAAATTGAATGTGGGGAAGTTTTAGTTGTTTTTATTTCTGATTATATTGTGAGTTATATGTACTCTCACCTTCTTATTTCGTGAATTCGTGTTTAAGTCACATATGATTATCAAAAATATGAATTTAGGGTTCTTGTAACAAAATTTGGGGAAAATTAATTCTGTTAAATGATATGCTTAGAATTGTAATCCATTTACATAATACTCACTATTATAATGCTCACTTGAAATACATTATGTGTTTAATTGCTTAATTCGAGTTTAGCTTGATATTAGGGCATTTGTGAAAGAGGATGAGTTTGAGCTTTGTAAATAAAATGTGGGAATAATTGTGCAATTACCTTAGGTCATGGATGAATTGGTCAAGGCAATTCTCTCATTTTAGTTGTGTTTTGCAGGGAAGAAGAAAGAAACAAAAAGGCAGCACCTCTGGTACTGCTAACGATGAAGAGGGTGACCGCCCTCAGCCGATGAGCATTGATGCTCAACTTATTCCCGAGACAATTCACCCTTGGCTTAGATTTAGTAACAGGTTAACAAAGTACAATATATACTGTCAGAAACTGAACTTATTGAGGGTGAAAGAATGTGATTTATCTCGGGTGGTCGATTGGGAACCACTAGAACAAGCAGGGGTAGCCGCCGGAATTAAGGAATTAATTAGGCAACGTTATTTCGTGGATCACATACCATTCGAATATGAAGAATGGGAAGGCATATTCAAGATTAATGAGCAGGTATACAAAGAGCTATGCATGGAATTCCATAGCACATATGAAATGAAAGAGGATGTTGAGTCGGCGACTGATAAAAATTTCATGACTTTCCGACTGGGAGGTCAACCAAGGAAAATGAGTATGGTGGAACTTGCTGCCTGTTTGGGCATTTATTCTCGAGAGCAGCTGGATGCAACTCATTTTGAGGATTATTTGATGGCTAGTGAGATGACCGAGACGGAGTTTTTTCCCAAGGATGTGTGGCACGAATTTTCACAAATACCTTACGCTAGAGGTGGAAATTCATACAAAGATATAGAGGACATGCAGTTGTGGGTTATCCAACGATGTCTTGCGCATACCATTTCTCATAGAAGGGAGAACACAGAGAGAGTCGGTTTCGCCGACTTATGGTATATGAGGAAGTTTGTAGCGGAGGAGAATATCAATGTTCCATATGCTGTTGCCTGGTATATACATCATAATGCTAGCGGGATTAGAGGGGCATCCCCTATCTGTGGGGGACAATTTGTGACTAGGATTGCCAAGTCCTTCAACATCAGTTTTGACAATTTAGAGCGAGTGACGACTAGGCCAAAAACAGTAGGGCTAGTTCAGTTTCAGGGGGCACAGGCTGTCTCAGTTGTCAATAACCGGTTCGTGCCCTACCAGGAACCACCACCAGAGGAGCAAGCGGCTCAACCACCGAGAAGAAGAAGAAGACAACAGCAGGTGGAACAAGAACAACTTCAACAGGAAGAAGCTGCATATGAGCAGGGAGGTTTCCAGCAGCTAGGCGCAGCACTGCCATCCATGCTGGATGTTATGCATGGTATTCAGGGCCTTTAGGTTAGCCATGATAATTTTTCGCAGGAAGTCAGGTATGAGCATGGAGCACAGCGTTACCACAACGCTTGGTCGGCACACAACACACAAAGACTTTCTGAAGTGGTGCCCAACTACCGACCTACAGCCTACCACTACCCACCCATGTGGGGTCAGTCTGGAGCAAGCTATCCACCACCGGTTTATGACGAGGGTGCCGCCTTGGCAGAGCTGCAGGAAGAGTATCGAAGGCAGCAGAAGAGAGAGCAAGAGGAGCGTGGATTCCCCTATGACTATTCCCCATTTTGAGTGCTTGCGTGCCTCGTATGATTCAGACACTTTTCTTGACAATTTGATTACGGTTTATTTAAGTACTTTTAATTTTATGTTTGGTTATTTTGGAATGCTTGACTGTGGATGGCCTTTGGGTACATTTTTGTAGAACGACATCCATAAACACTTTTCTATTTGAAATTAGGTGAAATTACAGCGGGAAATGGTTAGTTATGCTGGATCAAGCCTTTAGTACCCGGCCTTTACTTTTGTACCCGGCGGGTAGTGTTTGGAAAATGTGGACAGAAATGGATCAAGCCAAAGTACCCGGCGGGAACAATAGATACCCGGCGGGAACATAGTCTACCCGGCTGGAACCATATATACCCGGCGGGTACACCGTACCCGGTTTGGAACCGGGTATTAGACCCGAACCGGTTCCTACCCGGTACCAACCGGTTAGGATAGGGTTGGGTTTTCCCCCACCCAAAACCGGGTCGGTTCTGGGTCGGGTTGCCCAAAACCCGGTTTTTTGACTTTGACCAATACCCGGTTCGGGTATTCGGGTCGGGTCGGGTCCGCCCAATACCCGGTTTTGTTCACGCCTAATAGGCGTGAACAAACTGGGTTTTTTCACAAACCGACCCGACCCGTTACCCAAACCGGATTTCGGTCAACAAAATGAAAACCGGGTTGTTGACCTACCCGACCCGACCCGAACCAGGTTTTTGACCCATTTCAACCGGTTTTTTACCGGTTTTTTTACCGGGTTTTCCAACCCTACCCGATTTCGACCCGGTTCCAACCCGATTTTGAAATCTAAAACCTCAAACCGGTTCCCTACCCGCCGGGTAGTGAAAAAACCCGAACCGGGTTGGGTTATACCCGGTTCTTACCGGGTCGGTTTTCCGGGTTTGGGCCGGGTCGGTTTTAAAAACCGGTTTATTTGTTCACCCCTAATTGGATATGGCCTATTTTTATTGGGCCTAAATTCCCTTTAGTTGGGTGATTTTTCTTATTTATCTATATACTTAGTTGAAGGACCCATGACAACACGAGTTATGACATTTGAGTTTTTAAATTTACCAATAAATATTTTAACACACCAAGCGCTTGCTAATAATAAGTAATCTACTTTCAAATTTAACCTTCCCATAACATATAAGCTACTAATATATTTTAATGGATAGCTAAATGATTAATTAAAATATGTCTTACAAAATATGAAATGATGTAATTAAAAAAATTGTATGTGATGCCTGACCGAGTTAATATCCATTCATTTTCTACTTTGAAGTTTGACAACAAAAGTTAATTATTTATAAGTTACATTGTGAGATCATTAGCCTCCAATATAATGAGGGAAGATATATTTCTGCTTATCATCATCCTGTTAGGCTTTGGTTTCTCATACCAAGTTATTATCTATATCATCAGAAAGCATGCGTAATAAAGGAAAACATGACCCTTTAGTATTTTGCAAGGATGTAAATGAAAACATAAAAATAAATATCACACAACATGTACTTTATTGTCTTTACCATGATAGGAAGAGATACATCTTTTATCCGAATATGAAACCATCAAAGGGATTACAATGTGTTGAAATAATACATGTATATGTAAAATTAAAAAAAGATTAATAAGTTTGTTTGCTTTTTTCATTAGTTATAACAATGACCAGAAGCTAAATAGTTATGATGTCATATTGAAGTGATGAGCATCTTATTAGGTATCTTCACACATGTTTAACTGTTTATAGTAAAGCTCATACATTAAACCGATAGTCATTATCCTGAACACTATGAACTTAAGAGCTAAAAAGACTAAAAGAATAATCTATTCTAGCAATAACTAAATAAGCAAATATGTCTCACACCATTGATTCATATACTGTTTTTAATAAATATATAAACATAATAAAATAATAATAATAAAAATTACATATGTATTACAGAGATCCCAGCGCTTTCATGCATGTTTGTCAAAAAAATAATGATCCAATATAAATTACCTTAGAATTCTACGTAATTAAACAAATGCAAATGTGGACTTTGAAACCCAATGTTCTACTAAGAAACTAAAGGCATATATCATAAATAGACAAAAGAAGAATCAAAATAATTATAAAACATTAGATCATAGTTTTATGAGAAAAGGTATATGTTGTGTCTATATGCAAATACGACAATGAGACAGATGAATACCTCGTTTTCTGCTCCATTCGATAGAGAGGTTTCGTCCTGTTATGAGACTATCAAAAGACGATATTTTACTTTTTTTATGTAGCTCTAGTTCATCAATTTTGTTTACCATAAGATGCACAAAACTTCCTAAATCGTTTAATTCAAGAGATTAGATTATTATGACAATAATATAATTTTTGCAATTACATAAGAGACTAAAAATCATTAAAACATTGAAATCTGACAAAAAAGTAAATTGACCATGTTTGACCTATTACCCAACCCAGCCATATTTACCATTCTTAACAATCAAATCAAACTTTCCAAATTATTGATCATTTATATGTATGTAAGTACATTAAAAGTATGTAGGCTATAAGTTCACCATTACATCGTCAAATTTGTTAGCCAATAGGTTGAGTGGCGTCAATATTTCTTCCTACATTGAGTCTAGGATTATTTTTAAATCTCATATCACTACATATAGGGAATGACTGAAAATTATACCAAAACTAGTGATGATGTATGCATTGTTAAACTGAAATGGATTAAGTAACAATAAATGATTTTATCTATTCTCATGTAAGAATATATCGATATTAATTTAAATATTCAAGAAGTAAAGACCTGGCTAGAAACGTCGACCTCTTAAAAGTAGTTATTCATCGAGCCATTTCATCGAACACCCGTCGATTTAAAAAATACTACATAGAGATTTAACAAAGTAATGTTGGATTAACCTCAGCTATGTAAGTCAACAAATGAATAAAATTTCAAGGGAAGAAAGAAACTATACTTGATTACACCTGGCTAGAAATGTCAACCTCTTAAAAGCAGTTATTCATCGAACAATTTCATCGAACACCCCTCAATTAAAAAAAATACTACTTAGAGATTTAATGAAGTAATTGTGTGGTCCCAATTAACACCAAGCAAAAGAATTAAAACACATAAGAACAATATGAAGAACACAAAGAAGATTTTATACACCAAATCCCTAATCTTATTGATAAAATTAACAAGACGGATACAACTTCTATTATCGAGGTTTACAACCTTAGCGATATTTCTATCTCTTTGGGGTATGTTCCAATTCACAAGAACACACACACCATACCTCTAAGGTAAAGAACTCTATTCATAAAAGATAGAGTCTTTTACAAGTTTCCCTAATTAATGTTTGGAAACAAATCTATCCATATAGGTATGGTCTGATCCTGTACTTGTCTTTATACAGATTAGGTGACAGACACAACCTAATCCACTAAGCAGTAGCAATACTGGAATTAGAATTAAAATATTAACTACTAGATTTGCACGTGCAGTAGTAACTCCTAAAATTGTGACACCCCCAAATTTAATGATTTGCGGAAGCTTGATTTGGGTGTCACTAATCAATATACAAAGCACATAAGATATAATGAACGACCACTATATGCGTCGTTTTAAACTTGTATAGATAAAGTAAATGTTTACATCAAAATATAGTTACATTAGCTCGATTCCTGAAATTGAGAGATTACATAGCATAATTACTTTTACAAAATATAATAATGCAGTCCAATCTCTAGTTGTATGTATGCTGACTCGAGCTAATATTTCTTGCTTGTGCAGCCAACCTACTGCTGGGTACCTGTGATAAATACTAAAATGGGTCAGCGAAAACGCTGGTGAGCTCACAGGTTTGTATGTCAATGTATAGTTGTCAGAACCGCAATATTTATATTGAATTTAAAATGCAATTAAGCAAAATAAAAGTTATACTGTCCATGAGCACATAGTCTGAGCTTAACTTGATTTGTCAGGCCCACTTAAGGAAACCTAACTTGAAATGCCTCCTACGAGTGCCTAATCAACACTCGTCTTCCCAAATGATAATACATCCATTTGACCGGTTAGTGCGTGCTAACCCGGATGAGGATTGTCAATCCCATATGATATCATATACTAACATTCACGCTATAAAATACTAGAGACTATGCTTATGGAGGACTTTAAATTGATTAGCTTGAAACTCATGTAGTATTTGAAGTTTGGCACTTGCGTTCTACTTGTAAAACAAAATCGAGTAGTAATATCACACCCCTAGTTGTAAAGCAGTGAAAATGGGGCTATGAAACTCACCTGAGTCTTGGAGTGTTTAAGTTAATGAACTTGAAGTAATTAGCTGTGAGTTGATGTCCAAAGACTTGAAACCTGAATGTGTCCACGACACTTGATTGTTATTAATTGTACCGGTATCTCGAAAGACTACCTTTGTAGTTGTTATTTAATTATATATGTCCAAATTACTACGATTTGGTTGATTAATTGTTTTGTTTCAAGTTACTACGACTTGATTGACTAAATTATCCAAGTTACTACGACTTGGTTGATTGAATAATCTGTTTTGTAAGTTTTGAAAATGTGTACGGCCCGTTGGTGACGGTTTGTAATAATAATAATTCTAAAATGTTGACTTTGCTACAGTACTGCTACAGTACTGCTACAGTAAATTTGACTTTTTTTGAACAGTAACTTTGACTTCAAAATTCTGGTTTTTCTGTGTTTTGCGACACA